>JAIWNF010000033.1:0-601388 GCA_025093555.1 Circinella umbellata | reverse complement strand
TATCAACCTGATGACATCTCTGTATCTGCTAAAATTACTTTCTATCTTTTTAGAAGAGCTTTGTTGACGCTTTTTCACTTATCATGGTCACTAGTTTAATAGAATTTAATTATATAGAAAGAAAACATGATTAAAATATCTATAATCAGTGAGAGACCTTTGTAAATATTAATAGATGAAGGGATATGTAATTGATATTACCACGAGCCTTATTATGTTAGAGCTACATAGGTAAGCAAGTTGAAGCTTTCTTTTATTAGCATAGAAGAAAGAGTAGTTATACAGTGATGTAATGGCGTAAAAAGAAAAAAGAACAGCTCATTTATCTTAAAAAAAGAAGCACAGAATGCTATTAATATATATGTTTAATTATAAAATTATGAAAATAATTTTTGGGATAATGAATCATTGCTATATGTATTGACATCACTTTGATTGTGCGCATTCTTTATCATTTCCAACCCTGCATCTAAAGGTACGTGTACCTTTCTGTGCTACTTCAGTGTCAAAATAGCCACTACAGGAGACGATGGACGATTTATGAGTACGTTAGATATTACATAGTAAAGATAGATGCATATTATTATGGGAGTATTTGTAGCTCTTAAGCTAATAGTAGATTAAAGCTAGGTGGCCGTTGAAATGGACAGAAAAGTTGGTAGTGTAATATGGTAACTGTATACTGCAGAATATAAGACTCCATATATTGTGGAATAAAAGAAGGTTGGTGCTATTGTTTTCTAATAGGTGTTAGATGGTATGGTTACGTAAAGCTGAAATTATTAATGAAGAAAAGCTTGTTATGCAATTAGATATATAGATAATGAAAACATAAGCTTCTTGATACGTATTGAATGATAAAGTAACACTTGTGTCAGTTTATATAGTTGCAGGTAGTAGTGAATTTGTACTATTGGCTCATCTATTTATAGGGGACTCTAATTGTTCTCGTTGACTTTTTAGTTCGATACTACTACTAGTAACTGTGCAATCGATTACTTGGTCAAAAAACGAAGATTTGTAATAATGTCAAGTGTATTGTAAGATATAACGTTACTATTAGCATAATTAGCATTACATGTGTTGTATATCAATAAAAATAAAAATGAGAAAGGAGACAGTTATAAGTCAACTAGGACCAAAAGAACAAAATTAAAATGAAGTTTTCACAATAAAATACTCTCTCTATTTATATGAAATCCTTATTATCGGTGAGATACGTATATCAATATGCGTATGCGGGTATATGTGGTTTTTTTTTTTTTGAATTGAGGAGCGTAGTCCGTTAAGATGTGTGTTGCTGTATTTGTTATTGTTTATCAAGAAGTTGCAGGCATCTTTTGCATTATATTTGATAGTATTTTCTTTGTTCTTTTCGCACCATTTTACTCAGTGGCCCCCTCCTCTATCATATGCTTTTGCTGTGGAATCTCTCGTTTTCCTCCCTAGAAATTGTATGGTTTCTTCATTTAGGCCAATTTTCTTCCTGTGGTTGTTGATAACCTCATGCCAGCTTAAAACCAATTCTGGTTTATCTTCCATATCAGAGAATTTGTGTGGTGTTTTATTTTTTAAAATTAATGGAAACCAGTATCATACTGGCTCACTATAACAGTATCACTAAGACTTACCTTCTTTAGTCTTATACGTATTTGTTTCTTGTTCTTCAATACTTGTGGAATTAGTTTTCAAGGTGGATAACTATATAGACTCTTGAGTCTCCAATCCTGTGGAAAGCATCTATGACAGCTGCGTTCCGATCTTGGTGTAATAATCTCTAATATTTCGGTAACTAGTAGTTATGTTGGGCCGCAAGTGCATCTACTCTTCTCTTTCACTATGCAAAGGTAGACCTATTGTACTTTTTTTAAAGTCAGCGGTGAATAAAATGGATTTCTACTGTTTTTTTTTGTATGGAAGTTCGTTGGATTTTATATACAGGGCCTCGTGCCCCGGCGTAATGGAGAGTGCGCCACGACAAAGAAGAAAGCCAATGTTAACAGGTCCCCGTTCGAATCCAGTCCAAGTTCTAGCAAATGCCATTTCAAGTCTTTAAGAATAGTCATTATATAGAGTTATATATCTGTTTGATAAAATCTGTCATATTTACGTCCACCCAACTACTGTTATAATGAAATTTCAGTGGCCGTCAATAAATTCACTTCACATGCTGTGAATTCTTAAAAAATAGGATTTGATATACAATAAGATGTTCGATAGAAATGATGCTATTATGAATGCAAGTGACAATATCACAAAGTAAAGCTAATAAATATTAGACAAATCAAAGCGGGTTTTGTAATGCAACAGTATATTAGATATATATGTATATATATATAATTTAATTGAAGTATGTAAGTCGCTGTAAAATCCGTTGCAGCTTCTTGGATAGATGTAATTGTAGGTCCCCTGGTTGATCAATAATGGTCAGTGAATTTCAGTGTCCTTGCCATGGAACAATGCGAATTAAAAATTGGAAATCACAGAAGTTGTTTTATACTGGTACCAATCGTGATGGATATTGGACATGGAAAGACATGTATGAACAACTAGAAGATGATGTGATCCCACTATTCAAAAGACTCCATCCTGGGTGCCAAGCTTTGTTTTTACTCGATCAATCATCTAATCATAATGATTATGCACCTAGCGCCAAGCGTGTAAATAGCTTTAATTAAAAGGACACAAGATTGGATTCAATAAACCAACGTGTAATTCTACCTAGCTACTATATTGGAACAGATAGTAAAAGAAAAATTCAAAACTTTTATACTTTAGAAAAGGAATAGAAACAATTTTAAAAGAACATGGTCCTGGAAAATGGGATGAATATAAAGCACAAGGAAAGTATTGGAAGGCCAAATGTGGTAACAAGGAACCTAATTCTGATGATTCTTGTTGTCTATACCACATGCGTGAAAACCAACTCGATTTTCGTGCTCAGAAAACAGCCTTAGAAGAACTTGTAATAAAGGCTGGTCATCTATATGCACTTTATCCAAAGTACCATTGCGATACCAATTGGATAGAGAGGTATTGGAGCGCAACTAAAAGAATAGCAAGAAGAGAATGCGATTATTCCTTTAAAGCATTGCAGGAAAACCTCGATGGTTTTCTTGATCAGGTGTCCCCCCCCCAAATGCTATGCCTATTGAAATCAGACGATACTATAATCGCTGTTGGCGTTATATTCGTGCATATAATAATATGAAAGATGGAAACGAAGCGTTTACACTTGTAGAAAAATTTACTTCAAAAAGTAATCTTTCTCACTGCAAACTAGGTGTACATGATTAATATGCTTTTTATTTTATTTTTCTTTTTTCTTTAGATCTTTTTATTATTTATATTTTCTTTTTGCATAATATTTTTACATTATATAAATATTCCTTTTTTATTTCCCTCAAATCTTTTAATAAAACAATGAAATTAACTCTAAACTTTTTCTGACCATTATATTATTATACATATGCTGATGAATAGGGGCTTAATACCTTTAACCGTGGATGTAATATTATCCGATGGGATTTAAAATATTTTCAATATTCGAACATTGACAGTTTAAGACAGAATGCACTGTACCTGCCAAAAACAGTGACATGAATAGCACCTTTTTCATTTCCTTCCTATAACACTCGAACCTCAAACTACCCCTTATTATCTATAAAACTACTTTTTTTCTACAGATAATCTGTAACAGATCCTTATCTGTGTCAGGAAGTAGTGGTAGTATAGCTACTAAGTTTGACAATGAAGGCGTCCTGCTATCAGTTGTCTAGCCAAAAGTGACCTATTATCCGTGCTGTTGTTAATAAAATTACTATGGTCGATATAGCCTTGAATGGCTAATTTGAATTATTCAATCATCATCACTCCAATGGATAGACAACTTAATACCAAACGTCGTTCCTCAGATACACCTCTTCGCATAACCAAAATCCCCCTACAAAAAAATCAAACATTCGAAATGCATTAGTGTTATATCAATCAAATATAATAAAATAAAAGAGACGTTAAAAAGTCAACGAGACCTAAAAGAACAATAATTGAACTGAAGTTTATTAAAATAAAATATTATCTCTATTTATATGAATCTTATTATCAGTGGGATATATTAATATGTGTATACATAAGATTTATATTTGTCATGACCGTGTGAATTATGAATATAAGATTAATGATATTAAGATTAGCCTTTGAGCGGTTGACGATACGATATATCTACGCAGCTATTATCTTATATCATTATAGAAGACAGACTTCTGTGTTCTTATAAATCATGGTCCAAATAGGGAAATACACGAAATGTCAGCAAAGCATAATTAAAGATACGCTATACTTTAATAATTAAAATGACAAATAATTATCTTTATGAATAATATGTGTTGGATACAACATAGATCATTATCACCACATGCCAGTTCTGCTACCAACAGTCATCTTTCCCAG
Organism: Circinella umbellata; assembly: GCA_025093555.1. Taxonomy (NCBI): domain Eukaryota; kingdom Fungi; phylum Mucoromycota; class Mucoromycetes; order Mucorales; family Lichtheimiaceae; genus Circinella; species Circinella umbellata. The sequence goes on along the minus strand of JAIWNF010000033.1, from coordinate 596,939 downwards.
ATGGGTCATAGAACAAGACACAAAGAACAGAATCATTCTTTATAAGTAAGGATAGCTTGGCAGAATTGCTCACATGTTTAGAAGAAGTTGAAAAACGTACAACTTTATCAGAACAGCGCCATTATTCCATAGAAGAACGATTGTACACAGCAGAAGACCAATTAAAGCAAATGAATGCACTAATTGAAGAAAACCAAATGTGACACGAATCTGGCCAAAATTAACAATTGAATTGGACACAGCTAAACTGGAATTGGGAGCAGCACATGCCAAAATAGCTCAACTGAAAACATGTAGCAATAATCCAACTGAATCTCATACTTCTCACGATGTGGATATAGATGAACAACTTACCACTACGAAGGACTCTATTCATGCTTTGACTGATGAAGATTGGGCAAAAAGAAAGACTGAAATAGAAAAGGGTCATATCTAAGTCGCTGCAGATAAAGAAAAACTACTACAAAAGCAACTACTTCAATTGGATAAACAACAGCATCGTCGTTACCAGCACATAGCACTTATGCCAATGTTACTCGAAACATTTACCACCAAGAAAAAAGAAAAATAACAACAGCCCTCCAACTGAAAAGATATTAACTTGGGCACATTGTATCTTACAATCTGCTACTGACACTACATCATATACTGTAGTATATATTCCTTCTCCGCATTGTACTCTCTATAATGAAGTACGTCATGCTCTTCGCCTTGTTGATATTGCCTAAGAAAGAGTTATTGATGCTCACTTTCCTACTCATGGTACTATGAGATTATCAATTCATTCATCATACAAAAAAAAAACTTCAAGAATTATTGTCCCAGGCAAAGTTACATATCAAGGATGACTTTGATCCGATAGCAGCATGAACAATTGGAGATCCAACTTTGTTGGCCAAGTCGACAGAAGAAGAACGTGCCAATAAAGCACAAGAACTTTATCAAGAATGTATACTGACAGTGTGTATGCGTATGCCCAAGAAACATCTTGCACTTTGAGCATAAAAACTCCGAAAAAATTGCATTTTTCTCCTGAAAATCTACATCTCTGAAAAAATTTTTCAGAGCTTAATGCTTTGGAGATTTTTCGGAGATGGCAAATGGAGAGTTTTCAGAGGAAAATGGAGATATTCAAAGTTAAATAATGGAATAACAAGCTCATTGTTCAGCTTAATGTAAGCATTGAAATTTTAATTTATTATACTTATATTACTTCATGAACTAGTGGTTTATTATTTTATAAAAGAAATGAGAATATAATTTATAATAATACAGGCTGTCCTAATTATTTACATTTGATGATGTTGTCATCTTTTTAGTAGTTGAGCTTTTTTGTTTTTTTCCTCGTACTCTTTTGTTCCTTGAATCGTTTGTTATATTATTATTAATGTTGATGTCATCATAATCTCGACGTCGTTTTTCATTAATACTAGTAATCTTACTCATGGTACGAGTACTAATTGTGTCGTTGATTTTTCTTTTATTTTTTGGGGATGGTCCTGTGTTTCCTTTTCTTTTGGGGCTTAATAAAATGCAGTCATCTGCACCATCTCCACCATCTTCACCTTCATCATCGTCATCATCGTTATCGTCATCGTTGTCATTATTATTATCATCGTCATCATTATCGTTGTCATCATTATTAATATCGTCATCGTCATTGTCACCATCGTCGTCGTTGCCATCATCGTCATCGTCATCGTCATCATCATCTTCGTCGTTATCATTGTCATTATTATTATCATAGTCGTTGTGGTCATCTTCATCACTTTCATCATGTTCATAATATTCGCCATCATCTTCCGAAACATCATGACCACTGCTGGATGTGGTACTGTTTTCACGATTATGTCCATTATCTAAAAACCAAAATGTATTAAGCAACATCAAAAAAGTTAATCAGAAAGGGTACTTAATTATTAATACTGGTATTACTTATTACTTATTATTATATATGTTATGTGTACCATTGTTATAACTGTTGTTCTTTCCATCTTTTGCTGCCTTTTCGGTCAATTCGGCATCTACTTGTATAGTATTCCAGTTCTTTTGCAGCATTATTCTGGCACCCCAGAAAGCAGTGCATGCCCCGATCGGTATATACTGGTTTACTGCCTTTTCAACTTGATCCTTTAAACATCGGTGGTACGGTTTTACGCGTCTGTCGCTCCATCCTATATCACTTGTGATATTCTTTTTTAATTTAAATCGATGAAGTATTGGTTTGTATAGAGTCATGCCATGTCGTGCTTGCGACCGAGCTCTTCCATCTGGTATAGGTAAGAGATTATTTCTTGTACGATATTCTTGAATTAACCATATAAATAAATTAATAGAGTGTTGCTGCTTGATAACGTCTATCTTTCCCGTTCCTTTATTCTTCCTTTCATATGTTGGTTGGTCGATACAATGGTCTGATATAAGTGTTATTGTATTTTTGCTTTGTTCGACTGGGGTTTGATTATTAATGACTTTTTTGAGACGTTGATTCTCTTCACTGCTTTTTCTCACGTCGTCTTGCAAATCCTGGATACAGTTGGTTAAATGGTCAACCTTATCGTTCAGTAATACTATATTTGTGGTTAATTTTTGAATAGCAGCTTGTATATTATAAAAATCTTGGTTTGCTTGTGGTCCGTTTTTGTTTGTTCGTGTTTTTGTTTTGGGTGGCATATCAAAAATGATAGAAAAAAAAATTGATTGGAAAAAGGGGCGCCTATGCCAGTTTGGTTGAATTTTTCTTTTTCAAATTACGCGTGTTTTACCGCAAGGTTGGGGTGGATAGTTAATAATAATAATAAATAAATAAGTCTTGTGAACATCGTGTGTATAATCCTACTTCAAACAATTTTATTGGATTACTAAAAAAGACAAACAATAATAGAAATGTACTTGGTGTTACATATAAGACGTGATGAAAAAAATGTTATACCACTTACATATATAAGAAACAAAATAATAATAAAAAATAGTCTATCATGATAAACTATGTTGAAAAAAGCGTGTTACATATTCATCAGGAAGAATATGACCAATAAAGATGAGTAAGTTTAGGGACATCTGCAGGATTCAACTCCGTTATCCCAGGCCATATAATATATGATCGTCCCGATGGAGCACTGACTTTTCCAGCAAAGCATTCAATATCATAGACAGATGTTACAAAGTATTTTGAAGAAGATCCTGGATGCAAATAAGGATACCCTTTTGGTTTTGGTACAGTAGTTTCCCATACTTTTACAAGCGCCAAGAGTCTTGTTTCGTTTTCTTGTCTATTCCTGAAAAAAAAAATCACATCACCAAAAAAAACCTTTGCTTTGCGCACCATAGTTCGTCTTCTTCTATCAGTATCCACTTCAATTAACAGTTTTGCAAAATAATCATCGCGACGGTCTTCATTTCGTTCTCGATAAGCACTCCCTACCATTTCTTGTTCATTTATCCATAATCTTGATCCAATTTCAATTATAGGATTAAGTGATTCAAAGTTTGGTACATGTACAGACCAGTAATCAGTAAGTGCTTGTTTTAGATTGTATTCGTCATAATTGGCTACTGTATCATTCCAATATGGTCCCCATATTTCGCGCGCATTATCATCAACCGAATCGGCCAGCACTTCTTGTTTATGCAATTTTTTGGTATTATAATCAAATCCAAGTCCAACTCGTTCTACATATCGCTGTGCTGCAAGTGCAACCATAATATTTCCAGCACTGACACCTGTTGCTGAGCGTGATTTTACTTTTTTTTTTATTTCTCCAATTGCCCTTTCTTGACAGAAGGCATTATAATAGCTTAATGGACCCATCGCAACTATTATATGGTCGAGATGTGTTAAGTAATGTTGAGAAATGGTAAAGACGGTACCACTGATACTTTTGTTATCAACTTGAGATTTCAGATACTGGAGCCACACGTCCACATCTTTTTTGAGTTTTTTTAAGTCGTCGTCCGTAATTGTTTTTTTAAAAGTTATGTTGCATACACTTGCAAGGGCAAATATAGCAGTTTTTGCTTCTTTGTTGGTAATCATTTCAGCAATCAAAGTTGGAGCAATAAGACAAACGACATGTATATAATCAATAGATCGAAGATAACCAGCTTGCTGTGATATATCAATAGTGCAATTGCTGAAGGTAGATGGAATTGTTTTCCTTGAATTTGCCAACGATTGACCAATTGTTTTTCTAATGCTATTTCGTAGAAAAAAAGGATTCCCCTTTTCACCGTACCTAATACAATAGAATACATCAATTAATTTTATATATAACACTTGCAGCAAGTAATAATATAGTAATGAACATTGAACCTACTTTCCACATATCAATTTCCATAATTGCTTAGCTATTCCCAGTCCAATCAAATGCATCGAATCAAGGCCATAAGTCACAGAACCGTTATAAGAATATAAATCACGAAATGGTGATGGACGTAATATCCCCTTATCTACATTTCCTTCTTGAAAATCTTTAAGTGGTCGCATACGTGGTCGCACTCTTTTATCTGGGACAAAATACATCCCTCTCTTCTCCCCTTTAGTGTTTGGTGCTGCACCACCAAGAATTTCACAAAATCGGCATCCATACCTACGTAGTAAAGAATTCGAAAATGAGTGATTAATATACAACAAATGCAACATACAGACTTAATGCTCTATAAATAAATTACCTGAATGTATGACCCCGTGCACACATCATTTTTGAACATGCTGGTATATCACCAGTTGCCAATAGCATATGGACACGTGAATAGTAAGTTTTTCCGTCATCACCTTTGACGCAAATACCTGATTTCTGTAGTCTTTTTAATGATTGTATAGTTGGATGAAGAAAGCTGAATAGACTACGTGGGGCTAAAGGTCCAGGTGCAATGCAAATTTGAAACATTCTGTTCGTTTCATATCGTCTGATGGGGTCTATATTCAATACAACGACGTGTATAATCGTAAGCTGCTGTTTGTTAAAGAGTGTAAATCCATCGGTATACAAAGATATTGCTATATCCATTGGGTTCGAAAAATGTCCGTCTTTTTTTAGATTTTTGTATGTGTAGCCGTCAAAAACATCTGAATAATTTCCTGATACTGATTGATATTTGGATCGATATAATAATTCTTCTCGGGAGCTTTTGTGATATAATAATAAAGCCAATTGGTCTGCTATCGGGAGTTGTTTGACTTGCGCACATGGCTGTTGTTGCTGGACTCCTCCATCTGATCGTCGTTTTTTTGTGGTATACCGTGGTTCATTACAAAAATCACATTTTTCTTTTTTTGATACACGTTGAAACATCATACAGCCCTTTCTGCAACAATCATAAAGCTTTGGCTTAATGGGATAGGTAATTTCCATCAACTATTAAAAAAACGTATCAGTGAATAAAAATGTAAAAGAGTCAATAAGAAAAGCATATAATCTTATGAGTTTGATTATAACCGACCTTTTTAGATAAATGGTGTGAAAGAAGGGGTTCAATAAGCTTATCCTTTATATATCCATTGAACAATTGAATCATTTCATCATAAAAGCCTTGAGAAACACCGTGCTTTGTTGCTAGTGCAAGAAACTTTTTGCTAAATTTTTCACCTCTGGTCTCTGCATACTTTTGTTTATTGAAGTTATACTTTTTAGCGGCAGTATAATTTTGTATAGATTGATTTGAGTAGGTAAAATTTTCATCCTCTTCGTCTATCCATTCTTCTTCGACTTCGTCTTCTTGTTCTTCTTCTTGCTCTTCTTCTTGTTCTTGTTCTTGTTCTTGTTCTTCTTCTTCTCGTTCTTCAATAAGTATAGATTGGTCTTCAATGTCTTCCCACTGAGTATCATCGTCATAATAATCTAGACTGCTAATTGTTGTAAATCATCAAATACTAATGTTTAAATTTCTTCTTGAGTATAAAAGAATATTTACCTGTTTTGCTGTGCATCATTCATTTGCTCGTTCAGGTAGGGAACATTTTCTGCAATAGATTCAACATTTCTTCTTTTTTTATAGTTTTTACAGTGATTTTTATGATCCTTTTCTGAGATTGTTTTTTTTTCAAATACGTATAGACAATTATTACACTGGAATTCTGTGCTAGGCAAGTCTGTCAAAATTTCCAACCCTGGTGAAGACATTCGAATACCCCTTACTATCGAAAAGATCTAATAGCTGTTAGGATCAGTCATCAGTATTGCTATTCTTTTTTGGTACCATGCTGAAAAACACTTGCTCTTTATTCCGTCAAGCTTTCCGATGGTGAAAGAACGAGAATAAAAACCTGGTGAAAAAAATAATAAACACAAAATAAACAGTCACAGAAGATCATTTGATCATCATTTACCATCCTTTCACTTTTCTCTGTCTAAGCTATATGTAAAAAGGTGTTGAAAAGATGGAACCAGCGTATTGATATGACTGATTACTGTCGGATCCATGTTATGAGGAATTTTAGCATAATTGGAAACAATTTAATTTTTATCGAACGGGGTTGGAGATTTTCCGGAGAGAAATGGAGATATTTTGGAGAGTTGAGTTATTGCAGCATAAAATTTATAGACTTTTAAAGTTTTTGTGAATTTGAGACTTAGTACATACTATTCAATCATTGGTTACCATTCTTCTACCCTATACTCAAGTTATATGTATTTTAGACCACAATTCATTTTGATTTTTTTTTATCGAACAGGGTTGGAGATTTTCCGGAGAGAAATGGAGATATTTTGGAGAGTTGAGTTATTGCAGCATAAAATTTATAGACTTTTAAAGTTTTTGTGAATTTGAGACTTAGTACATACTATTCAATCATTGGTTACCATTCTTCTACCCTATACTCAAGTTATATGTATTTTAGACCACAATTCATTTTGATTTTTTTTTATCGAACAGGGTTGGAGATTTTCCGGAGAGAAATGGAGATATTTTGGAGAGTTGAGTTATTGCAGCATAAAATTTATAGACTTTTAAAGTTTTTGTGAATTTGAGACTTAGTACATACTATTCAATCATTGGTTACCATTCTTCTACCCTATACTCAAGTTATATGTATTTTAGACCACAATTCATTTTGATTTTTTTTTATCGAACAGGGTTGGAGATTTTCCGGAGAGAAATGGAGATATTTTGGAGAGTTGAGTTATTGCAGCATAAAATTAATAACTTTTTTGAAAAGAATTGGAGATTTTACGGAGTTGGAGATTTTCCAGAGACGAAAAATAATTTTTTCGGAGTTTTTATCCTCAAAGTGTTGGTGTCACTATTCTTCGTCACTTCACTTCATGACCAACAGAAAATAGTCACTATATTGATACCTCATACTGGGAGCAGTTTCGGCAGCAAAACCCCCAGCGATGCCAAAGCCATCAATCTTTAGTATCAGCTGAAGAAGTTAGCAGTTTGATATCACCTAAAACAACTGATAATAAAGATGGCGAAGACGAAACTATGCATGAATAAAAATGATAAACCATATTAAAATTAGTTTATTAAATACAGCTGGCATTGACAAATTGCCAAATGAAATAATTAAATTCTGCAACAACAACAACAACATTGAAATCATACCTATTACCAAAACTTTTCTTGCCTACAGGCAGCTACATACTGACTGGAATTAGTATCATAACTATGCAATACAACTAAATCCTAAAAAAAAAGAGGAGAAGGCAGATTATCTTTACTAGTACGACCTGAACTTAGTTTACATATTCATCATTTTTCAACCAAAATCGTTTTGCTCTCTTATTTAAAATTAACACTTATATCTTTCATGGACATTACCTACCACCACCACAAGAACAACTACAACAAGCTAATAACGATCACTGTAATGAACTGCTGGATCAGCTCAATATTGACAACAACACCATCATCTTTGGGGATATTAATGCATGATCTAAAATTCTTATAGGTGATCACCAAAATAGCTCTCGGGGTTTACATGTACTAGAACCGTGGTCACTCTCCAATGGTTTACACATATGGAATGGCTCTATAGCTCGAGGACAACCAACGTTTCGCACCAATGCTGCCCATAATATTATTGATTTGTTCATATCACACGAATATGCCATAATCGATCTATAGTAATTATGAATATTCATGATATGACATCTCTTAAAATACATTATCATCTTTGTAGCTTACCATTTACTTTAACATCACCTTGGCAACAACTTCCAATACCTAATGCAACAGGTCAACACTGGAAACTTCAACAACTAATGGATCCAGATGTCAAAAAATTGTATATAACTCAATTCGAGAACAACATCCTTAGTACTAATCATAAACTTGATAATCTTAAAGGTGGAAGTATAGTAATACCAAATTAGACACAATTTGGTCTCAGTGATTTATGATGCCTTGGATCATAGTGTTACTAGGAAACAAGCCCGTCCTAAGCATTGGAAGCAATTTTGGAATGACGAACTTCAACAAAAAGCAGACTTACGTGAGGAGGCAAATCGTTGCTGGCGTCGGTCCCCCATTATTATCACCATATACACACCATTATGGCATTAATATACAGCATGCTGTAACAACTTCACTAAGGAAGTTCATCGAGTACAACGTCACACCTGGAAACAGTTTTGCACCACCTTGGGAAATTCACCAACAAATGAAGCTAACTCAATAATAAAAAGGATGCAACATAATCACTAAACAACTCATACCTTTTCACACCCTAAAGGACCACAGGAAGCAGTTGAAACAATGCTAACACATTTATCAAAAGTTATTAGTGGAGAATGTAGATCTGATACTTCAATGAAATTTTTGGACATTGATGTGGATGATCATCCTTTTCCAGCTATAGACATAGAACACATCATCAACGAGATAGTACCACATAAAGCTCCTGGTGATGATCATCTTATTAGTGCTATGATTAAACCCCTTGCCACATATGAGATAAATACAAGTAGTAAAAAATAGAAAGACAGGACTAAAGTAAAATATAGTTGAGAATCTGTTTATTCCTAAAATAAAATAACTACTCTTTTATATCTTTTCTAAATTACATAACTATCTTATTTTATCTGATCATGGCTAAACTATGTTTTATACTAATGGATGAGAGGACCTATTATATTTGTTCTATTATAAATATTAATTCTAGATCATTCTCTGAAACCGTTTATGACAGTTGTTACTAATCTCATTCTTTCTTTGATGTTCCTTTTTTATCTAGATTAATAATAAAAACGAATCAAAGTAAATAATAGTGTATAATTGGTTATATCTTTTATCCTTGACGGAATGATGTTTGACCGATTATTCATGAATGGATGGAATATATATATTATTATGCTGGTTCACCTTATGCTTTATTACGTATTTAAGATAAAACCAAAGAATTTGTTACAATATCCTTTATAGCTATTTGGCCAGCAGGAAGACATTTACATGGTTTATTTTTACAGCCAGATAGTCTATCAGGGCCGCGTTTCTCTGGCAAAGATATATCGTCATTATCTATATTATAACAAGAAGAAAAACGTGTGCTGTATAAAAAAAATCTAAATAAAGCAAAAAGGAAAATCCTATATGTTATAAAAGATCTTAGTACACATCAGCTTAGGTTGCACATAGGTGTTAAGTAGGGATTTCATTGGCTAAAGCTGTTGCTTAACTTGTAAAATGATTGGCGCCAGGTACTTTAATACTACCTTTTTTTTATCAGACTTCCTCCTTCACTTGTTCACAATGCAAAATCTCCTCAAATATCATTATAGAAGCGTACAATACTTTGACCCAACATCTCCCAAAGACTAGAGCATTAGTGAAGCTATAAAGTATCATAAAGAACGGAACCCATATAAAATACCAGAAGAATGTTATGGTGACATTATGAAAATGTTAAAAAGTATTGTCTTAAATTCATCAATCAAAGCGCAAGTCAGCAAAGCCATATCGCTAATAGAAGAAGTTGAAACTTCAGAGAATAATGTCATAAATGGTAATATTATTAATAATAGAAAGATTGACCATGTGACACAAAATAATTACATTTAAGTATTATACATAAGACGAATAGAAAGAGATGTGATGATAACACAGTTACTATCAATCAAGAGCAGGAAAAAAATGATAAAAAGGTCGTACATAATGAAAAAGATTCAAATTAATAATGAAAAAATCACTTTATCACAAACAGGTTTATTTTTATTTTATTTTACTATACTGTTTTTATGCTGCAACAAATAAACAAATAACAATGAGATCAAATTACTATGGCACTTAATCTATAATAGTGAAGTATCACATAAACTATTAGATGTTACACATTAATAATTTATGCTTAATTAATATGAATGTTTTTTTCTTTTCCACCACTACCACCATCACCACCAGTCATATACTCATTCTCTTTCATTAATAAATTGAAGTCCAGTATCTTGGTATTGTCTTCGTCTTTGGTTTCGTTTTTCGTTTCATTGCTGTTGTCATTCTATGAAGCTGACTCATTTGTGGTGAAAGTTGCAATGGGGATATTGTTGGTTGGAGTAAAGATGATGGATGTTGTACTTGTGCCATATAAGTCTCTACAACCCTTTTCTGAGGTAAAGGGTCTGCTGGACCTTGAGATGATGGTGGTAATGGAATAGGTTGTTGTGCTTGTACTGTTGATAGTCCGGCAATAGATGTTTCTTGAGATAAAGTCATTGTTCTTCCTAAAGCTGAGGTAACACAGTTTCTGATATTTTTCATTTTTTTTTTTTGTGAGATTTCTTTCTAAAAGAAAGCAAGTTGTATTATTAAAAGCCCAGTGATTTCTTTGTTTTTATTAAAAAAACTAATAGTCTCTTCTAATTGGTGGGTTTTGATTTTTTTTTCTGCACGACAAGCATCATCTATATCTTATGGTGATCTCAGTACTTTTAAGTACCATTTTAACAGCAAAATTGTTTCCAGAAAGGGCTAAAATTTGGAATGGAAATTGTTACATAAGTCGAACAAAGTAAAAAATATATGATAGTTAAAATGCTCTTTGATGCTTTATTTAAGAGAAATTTAGATAATGTATAGATACAAGAGTATACATAGAGAATTATAATAGAAATTTAATAATATATAATATATATTTTTATAGATGTATAACAAAGACAAAAAAAATGTTAAAATTATTATACTATAACTTTGAAAATTATAAGAAATGTGAAATAGACTATGTATGTATATAGAAAAAATTATTTGAGATGGAGTATTAGGATATAGTATGCATAAGGTAAATAGTCAAAAAGAATGTGATCAAATACAAGAAATAAAAGTGAAGCGAAAAATTAAGCTGCAGCTCGTCTAGGATTAAAATTGATTGGTCTTTGTTGATTAGTGTTTTCAGAATAAAAAACATACAAGATATTTCTTGCAGCATTAACGTCCCTGTCCCAAATTGTGTTATCAATAGTACATATTTTTATTTTGTATAACGTGCCTCCTCGAGCTCCATCAGGGTGAGCCTCAGAATGAATACTTCTTAAGTCTTGCCATGGATTATTCAAAAAATCTTGATCATTGATACAATAGAGGTGCGAGCATTCTTTTGATGTCCTGATTTCAGATGTTGGAACAACTGTCAAGTACTTGTATACAATTCTTTTGAATTTTTCTACTGGTACTGATCTATTACCCCTCATGGCATGATAGAAATGGGCTAATCCATATGCAATAACAACTTGTTGTCTTTGGCGGAACCGATTGTGTAACTTGAATCGATATATGTAAGTTGCAAAAATTTGCTATGACCATCTGTATGTTGTAAACTTTAAGGTTCTTTGAACCATTTGATGATATTCTAACAACAATGGTTGTACAATAAGTGCATTTCAAATGTGGTTGCAATATGTATCAAAATATGCTGCTCGTATTAGCAAACCCAGGGATATTGTCTTCACCAAAATTCGCAGTATTTGGAGGCTTTGTTGTGGAAACTCATTTCGTGATATTCTGATGCTTTTAAATTTATCATGTATTCTTGTTGACCTGATTCATGATTGTAACACTAGTTTGTTGCTGTCACCAAACTATTAATTCCAGGATCTGCACCAAAAACAATAGCATTATTTGGTATATTAAATGCAAATGATGTTGGATTTGCACCACATTGCAATCGAGGTCATTTACAATGAACACTAACAGAAAATGCATCTGTTGAAATTCTTTCATCGAAGTATCTTTGTCCATTAAGGCCACCAATCTGTTCTAAATTATATAAATGGTTGTATAAATCTTGTGTTCTTATTTCTTGGAAAAATGCAATGGCATTTTGAGAAAGTTGATTATATAACTGATTATAAGAGCTAAGTACATTAAAGTGTACATTGCCGTCAACTTGCACATTCTTGATGGTGTAGTCGTGTTGGGGGAGAACACTATATTGTCTATGAAAACCACGAGGTTGTACAACAGCAACTTGATGGAATTTTCCTTGTTGAGTCGTTTGAATAGTTTCTTCTGCAACTCACTCCATTCGAGTGATAGATTCTGTTTGTAATTGGTTTCGGACATGCTGTGGCATATTGTGTGCTTGAAAACCAGTCTGTGTATGTATCGCGCGTTTCAATTCTTTTACACGTACAGCTTTAGGTTTAGCAGGAATATAGTCTTCTATATAGGGTTCTTAGTAGACTGATGTGGATCGGATTGGCACCATTTCGAATCCGATTCGTTTTGAAATGGATCTGATTTTCAGATATCTGGATTGTCTACGGATTAGAGAATTACAATCCGAATCCGTTTCGTAAAAATCCGGATTGAATCTGTAATCTGTAATGCAAAAGAATCAATTAGATGAAAATTTAGGCTATATAGGTAGATGTCACAGTATTTTTTCATGAGAGAAGGTATTTTATAAGATTGTGTATGGTAGTCGTTTGAGATCGTTTAAGAAAAGTAAAACATTGTTAACAGAAGTGCATTATTTTTAGATGATTTTATTATTTTGGTTTGAAAAACATAATAGGAAATAAATAAGTTATAATAAAAACAGAATCGTAGTAAAGTTATAGTGGGAAAATGGGTTCTAGTAGAAAAAAAGTTATAATAGGAAAAAAGTTATAGTTGAAAAAAAATTATAGTGGGAAAGTTATAGAAGGAAAAAAAAAAGTTATAGTGATAAAAACATGACGTGGATTTCTTTTGTAGGGGCGAGTAGTGTGCTGAAAAAAAAGAGGTATAAGTTTATCTTTTCTGTTTACAACCAAATAAAAGCTCATAATTCTCTTTATCATTACTAGATTAATAAAAATAATAATTAAGTTCACTAATCTCTCTTTTTTAATCTTCAATTTTTGTTTTTTTCTTTTCAGATATTTTTTTTTCTATATTAAAGCCATTACTACTTCTCTTTTCAACTGCTCTATTCAAGTATATAATAATATACAAGAACTTACTCTCTTCTTTATTTGAATATGTATATACCTTACCACAGCATTGTTAAAACTTTGATCCATTATTACTCTATAATTATAATGATAGATCAGAAAAATTCGACAGATCTATAGGTCTCAATCCGTTTATAATCCAGATTGTAGAATTATGATTCGAACCCGATCTGAATCCGTTGAGACACAATCCAAATCTGATCCAATCCATATGAAAAACGGATCGGTTTATAAATCCGGATTGTACTAAGATCCCTAACCACCACTACTTACTATTAATACAAACAACTACAAATGACTATAAAAGAAAATCATTTCATTCTTTCCTTTTTCCATCTGGTACAAAGATCTTTAGATATTTGTAAAAAGAAAGAGAATTGTTTCTTTTTTAAAATATTCCATGAATATTGTTGTATTCTCTTTGTTATTAATTATATATATAAAAAACATTTAAAATCAATTGATTTTAATGTTTTTCAGAAATAAAAATATATAAAAATTAAAGTTTATTAATAAAAACCAGCTCGCTACTGCAAGCTTTTAACCCTTTAGGGTGATTCTTATTGATATTTATTTTTTAATATATTTAATATTTCAAGGTTCATATGAACCTCAAAAATTAATAAAATTAATTCTAAGAATTATATTTTTTATTAAATTATAATTTTCACTTGTTAATTAAATAATTATGTAACCATTTTAATATGTGATATAATTTAAAAGTTAAAAAAATAAATTTTATAGGAAAGCTTAAAATTAAAAAATTTAATTCTCTTTAATTCTTTTTAAGATGTGATGCATCTGAATCTTTAATAAATGTTTTCTGTATATATAATCAATAACAAAGAAAATAAAATATTCATGAAATATTTTAAAAAAGAAAGGATTTTCTTTCTTTCTATAAATATCTAAAGATACTTGTACCAGACAGAAAAAGGAATAAATAATTTATTTTCTTTTGGAGTCGTTTGTAGTTATTATTTATTAATTGTAGTGGCGGTGGTGCAAGTGGTGGTGGTGGTGGAAAAGAAAAAACACATTTATATTAATGAAACATAAATTATTGATATGTAACATCTAATAGTTTATATTATACTTAATTAATATAGATTAATTCTCTAATAAATAAACCATTAGTTTATCAAAAAATTATTTATATGTTTTATAGGTTAAGGTAAACCTTTTCTACCAGGGAACTAAACAACAACAATTGGTTTCATAAAAGATAGATTTATTTATAAATTAAAATTATATATATAAAGAAAACATAAAAAATAAATAATTTTTTTGATTTTCTTAAATGGTTCATAAATGCCAAGAAAAATAAAAACAAATTGTTTTTTTTCACCACTACAACAAGAACAACAATAATAATAAACTCTAAACTAATTTTAACTAATTATATATATTAAAAATATATAAAGTTAAATAATAATTTAAGTTCTAAATTATTTGTTTATTTTTTAATATGATATATCAAAAGGTTCAAATGAACCTCCAAATTTATTTTATATTTATTTTTAAATTATCACATAAAAGATAATTATGATTATAATTATAATTTTCACGTGATAAAAATAAAGATTTAAAAAATTAATCTTATTAAAGAATTCTTTTAGATGCATTGCATCAGAATCTTTAATAAAGATTCTAAAAACAAGAAAATCATTGATTTTATTTGCTTTTTAATATATATAATTAATTAAAATTAGTTTAGAGCTTATTATTGTTGTTGTTCTTGTTGTAGTGGTGAAAAAGAAAAACAATTTGTTTTTATTTTTCTTGGCATTTATGAAACATTTAAGAAAATCAAAAAAATTGATTATTTTTGTTTTCTTTATATATATAATTTTGATTTATAAATAAATCTATTTTTTATAGAACCAGAATTAAACAATTGTTATTGTTTAGTTCCTTATTAGAAAAAAAGAAACCTTCAGACAATAGATAATGACTTCTCAAGTGTAAGTATTGTAATAATTGAGGTAGGTAATATAGATAATCACTGATGTGTTAAATTTTTAGAAATGGTGAAAGCTAAGTTAAGGCTCACCAACAGCAACAATATTAGAATGTTTTTCTGAAGGTTATCTTGAAGAATATATTGAAAAACCAATGACTTTGTGGGACCAGTGGTACCAATTTCTCAGTGCAGCTGAAAATGATCAAGATTTACATAAGTATAGGTATGAATTACAGCAAAAAAAAAATTTATCTACACCTGCTTAGGATTAACTAACACATAAATAGTGCTGAAAAGCACAGAATTATAGTATGTGGAAATGCGATATAAGCTTGTAATAAAATGAAAAATGAAGCCTACCACGACCTTTGTATAGCTATGGATAATAAACAAAAAAGAGAATTTCATAAGATTTTTTGATAAGGAAATTGATTGGATAGATACTGCACTTAATTCAATAAGAATAACTAAATATAGTGAGAAATGTTTCTATTTCTCTGAAATTATAAATTTCATAAAATTTATTAATTTCTATAAAAATAATAAAATTAAAAACAAGATAATTAATAATTATTTGTTTTTGTTATATTTTTATGTTTTTTATATATGCCAAGCATTTATGATACAAATATAAAAAACACTTAAAAAATTATATTTTTAATGTTTCTAAAAATAAAAATTAATATATTATTTTTTTATTTTTATTTTAATCATTTGATCAAAAATGGATACATCTTTATCTAAAATGTTCTAAAAAGAACATTCTATTTAATCGGAGATTAAATTATAAAAGATTTAGATGTATAAAATTAATTTAGAGCTTAAAATTATATTTTAATTTAAACTCAGATGATCAGATGATCATCAAAATACACAAAAACATATTTTTTTGATGTATTTTTAGAAACATTTCTCAGTAGATATATTGTTTAGCCAACATTTAATATATTGTTTATATGTTCTAGAATGAATGTGACATGTTAGGGCTGCAATATCTATAAATCATGCTTCAACAAATAATATAATAGAGCACATAGACAAACTTAATTATTTATCAGACTTTCTTGTTCCTATGTACATAAGTAGCAATTAACACTGATTGCATAGCTATTATACATCGAGTATAGAATATAGCACAAGTTAAAACACCAACAATTTACATCACTTTTAATTTTTCTTTTAAATTTTTTTTTAATATAAAAAATAACATCCTAATATTATTATTCAGAAAGTAGAGAATGAGAAAAAAGAAAAAAAAGAAGAAAAGAATAAAAAACATTATTTTTATGAAAGTGAAATCTTAAAAAAAATTTACACCTCTATTATATTACCATAATTATATGAACTTTATCCATATTTTTTAGATGAGAATCAAGCTATAATATATCTATTAAAATTGAATATCTTAAAAAAATATAATATATATCCAAAATGTAATAATAAAGCTAACTATGAAATGCAACAAAAAAGATATCAATGCTCTTGGTATGAATGTAGAAAATCTTTATCAATTTTTGAAGGTACAATATTTTATAAAGCAAAGTTATCTATTAATAAAACTTTATACTTATTATATGAATATTTGAAAAAAACATCAAGAGATAGTGCTGTAGCAAGCTAGCAAGTGTTGGTATTATACTAGTTACTGCAACAGACTATTATAAAAAATCTTATGAACAACTTGTAATTATACTATTGATAATATAAAAGATAATTTATTAGGTGGAAAAGATAAAACTGTAGAGATTGATGAATCATATTTTTGTAAAAGAAAATATAATAAAGGCCATAATATTAATAGAATGGGTATCAGGAGTATTCAAAGAGGAACCAAAAAGATATTTATTATTCCAGTTGAGAAAAGAGATAGAAAAAAGTATGTCAAGCCAGAAACATGAATTATAATGGATTATTGGAAAGGATATATGAACAATGATGATAATAATAAATATTAGAAAATAAAAATATAATATAATATAATATAATAATATTAATTTTAAAAAAGAAATTAATTTTTTTTCATAATTAATAATATATTATCAATTAATAATTACTTTTATATTATATTAGTTGTATATAATAGATTTAGTAAATATATTTGTTGAATCTTCTGCAAATCCCTTCATTAAAAATCAGGTTGTCAGATTCAATAATCTTTTTTTTTCTTTTAAAAAATTAAATAAAAAAAGCACCTTGTAAGTTTTGATAACTTATAAGGTTTAGGATAATAAATGTTGCTCTATAGACTTAAAAGATTATAGTTATATACATGATAGAATTAATCTTAAAGAAAATTTTAAAATAAAAGATATAGATATACATACCAATACTATTGAGGGTATTTGGAATGGACTAAAAATGAATATTTTGCTAAGATATAGAACAAGAAGATGTCGTATGGCACACGTCAATCCTTCATCTTAGATAATTAAAATATAAACTATATATAAAAAACAATAAAATAATCTTACATCGGTTACTTTCTAAATACACAAATAATAATTCTACCACAATAACACTTTATATACAATATACAAATATAATAATCAAACATAATTTATTTATTCACAATCACATAATACACAATTTAACATCATATAATATTATCTACAAATACAGGAAAATACACATCTAAAACATATATATATAAAACTTACTTGTAATAGAAATAATTATCATATATCTTTTTATCTTAATATTATTTTCATATAATAAAACACCTGAAAGATTCTCACAAGACTTATTCTGTTATCATTTTTTATACTTACCTTATTTTCCTGTTAAATTCATATCTATAAATACCACAGAAGATACTAATATGAACATTTATTAGAAACACAATGGAGAATGAAATTTAAAAATAATGATTTATAGTTTGAATACTTTAATAGAATTAGATCTTCAAATAAAGTACTTGAAAGATATAATACTATAAAGTTAGGAAGTATATTTGTTACCGACTAGGTAATATTGGCTACAAGAACTTAAGTAGTAACTTGAGTTGTATAAGTCTCAACAGCATAAAAAGCTAGCTGAGCTTGATAAATAAAAAATTAACTTCTTTTTCACTCTTTCCTCACTTTTATTCTCTCTTTACTATATCAATCTTGAACTAAAGGAAATATTCCTATAGACTTGGTCTTAGTCTATAACAATATTAAAGAATAAATATATTTATTTTGTAAAGCATGTTGAAATAAAAATAGATTAATTAATATATATTCCTTTATCTTAAATTATATATGAAAATTTAAAATTTCTTTATTAACCCTAACTAATATATTTTATCTGCTATTTGTTGTTCCATCGCTCTAACAGGGTTTAATTACTTATAGTATTCATGATATCTACATGACAGAGGCCAAACTAAATCATTCAGAAGCAATGATGAACATATTGGTGACTTGGCCAAGTTTGAAATGTAGTTTAAATGCTATTACTGGCAATACCCGAGGACTAACTTCTTTTCCTAGTGAAGAACAACTTGTATCCATGACAACACAATTAAAAAATAACGATACAGAATATGACGAACGTTCATATCACAAAGGTGATGCGATTTCATGATGCTTAAATAAAAAAACTGATGGGGATATAGAACTTGTATTGCTTAAAACATCAAATAGGTATAACAATGCTACTGAAAAAAAAATTGATTTTCACAAGGGCATGTGCAGATCAGTTGCTATGCTAAAAACTATTGCAGATCGCTAGAATTATGCCTCATTTGAGATTTTTAAAAATTTAAACCACTTTTTTTTATACTGTACATACACATAGTAAGTTGTAAACTATGATCAAAAATTGGTGGTGGATAATGTATATCAACTGAAAATTGAAAATCAATATTGTTATAGCCAAGCACCAAAGACTTTGGAGTATTAGCTACCCTTCGCCTAACTTATTTGTAATGAGCCGAGAAGACAAATGTGGAATACCTAAATCATTTACAGATGATACGAAAATTCTTTTGGATTACATCCGGTTCGGTTGGACACTGAAGGTATATGGGCTTGTTCTAAATATTTGGAACACAAAACCGTTATTTATCATACTATTATATTATAGGAGCGAATTGAAAAAACGCTGAAAACTATTGAAATAGTTGAATCAGCACACAAGGAGTCTATGAAAAATTACAGATACAAACCTCTTCCTCCCGATAAAGACCTCACCAATCTGATCAACCCATCAATTATCAAGGTGACTGAACGGATTCATGCAAATTTTTTTGTCGAGGACGGTCCATACAGCTCCCCAAACATACCTTTTTCACCTTGACAGTAAGGAGTGCCAATGGTACAATTTCACAAGAAGTTAAACATTTATTTGAAACGGATTAATATGAAACATCCTTCAAGTTTTATTTTAGATCCCATTATATCCTCTTGTCTATATGATAATGAACCATCATTACTTCCATGTGATCTTATTTCGATTAAACTTTTCCGATATGGTAATAACAAGATCTTTATCTTTATACATATATGCTTTACTGTATAAATAATGTTTATATTGTCGTCTTCATGTTTTATTTCCTTTAAAGATATTTCATCTATATTGTCATTAATTATTAATTCTTTAATAATCATGGTTTTTTTTTTAAAAAAATTACATTTGTTATTTTTTTTATCAATTCATTTTGTTCTTCATTGAAAGATTCTTTTTTAATATCTTTATTTATATTTTTATACATTTTATCTATATAAATAAGAATTTATATTAATACATCAAATAATTTTTTTCATTAAACAATCATTACATATTGTTCTAAAACCCAATTCCATAAAATAATAGGCATATATTGTTTCATCTTTATTTGTTGCTGGTAACCATTTCTTTAATCTTGACCAGAAACAGCCCTATTATAATCATGATTAATATATGTATGAATATAAAAAACAATGTATTTACTTACTTCAATAGAGTTAGTATGAATAATGCTATTATCTCCACGAACAAATTCTCTTGAATGATTAATTGTAACATGTCTTTGATTTGAATAGTTTATTATTTTAAGTATTTTAAAAATAACTTCTTTTTTTCAATATTTGAAAAAGAATCTGGTATGATAAATGTTCCTTGTTTTTATAAAATGAAGTGATGTTTCTTGAGTTTTATTAGGAACAGCATACAAAAAGAATTTATAATGGATAGAATGTCTTTCATATCCACCAAATACCCATACAGGTTCAGGTATTCCTAAAAAATATTATATTAATATAAAAAATGATATTAAAAACTTACTTCCGTTGCAGTTTTGTTCTTCTTTCTCTGATTAAACATTCATCAATTTCGACATATTTGAAGGAGGTATCAAATCATAATTGTAAATAAAAATACATAATAAAAATAAAGATAAATATAAACACATACCTCCAATTTGATATTCCCAATCGTTTAAATCATTTAAAATACAATCATGTATTTTTCTCCTCCCCCCCCAAAAAAAACCAGAAAGAAACATAATGTTTGTAAATTACAATCTACTTTAATACTTTTGATGGAGAATGCTCTATAATATTAATTATAAACGAGTAAATAACTTAAAAATCGAAATATTTATAACATATTAATAATATAATACGTATATAATATATAATACATATATAAAAAGAACTTGATTCTATAATTTTCTTTGAACATAATTTTGAATTTTGAACCAATTTTTAAACAAATATATTCTTTTTTCATTTGTCAAAAAATGACCTAATACATAATAATATAATAATAAAAATAAAAATAAAAATAAAAATAAAAGAATCCAGGAGAAAAAAAAAACACTTTTCGTGTAGAAATACTTATAGGGGAACAGTATATGAAAAAATAACTTATGTCGTGTGGGCAAATTACAGGAACAGTAAGAATCATTTCTTTTTTATGTTGTACCATGGACCCCCTTTTGTTGTTTACGATATAGTAATGAACAAAAAGTAACTGTTCTTGTATTGTGCTGTACTGCTTTAACTCTTCATATTAAAAGTGGCATGTGCAAATGAGTGAAATGATCAACTCCTCTTTATCGTTTTAAGGTGGTATTTTTTTTTTATATTTTTTGGCCTTACCCACAAATCAAAAAAGTTTTAAACCCATATAAATTGTGGTAACAGGTTTATCAATATCAATAGCACTTATTCAACAGCTCGTATGTTACATTAAAGTAGATAATTCTTGTTTGTCATTTTTTGATATGGACTACAACTCCCATTTGTGTACATAGCGATATAGTAAGAAATTTTGATTGTCATGCATGAAAAATTACCTGCTACGTAATACAGTTTCATTGACAATTTCAAGATATATAATTATAATAGCTATATATGTGATGCATAAATGGCAGTGTATGACATAATTATAGCAGATTGTTATTTGCCTTGTAACAATTATAAAAGTGAGGTTTCTGTAAGAGTTGAAATTACCTAATATACAGTAGTATGTTTTTCGGGGTATCCGTAACAATTGCCAAATATGATAACTATACAAAAAAAAAACAATTGCCAAATAGTAATACAGTATCAGCTTGTTTGTTGAGATCCTGTTGATACCTCACTTTTTTTGCAGATGACGCATATATCAAGGATTGGTGCTATTCGAAAATTGTATAAAACGGTCTTCATCTGACGACTCAAAAAAAATATTCTACTACTTCAAATTAACCTTTTTATTATCAGCAATATGAACCGCTCCACCTCTTTTATCTCTTTTCCTTGGCTACTATCAAGTACCTTGCAACTTGAACCATTCGCCAAGATAAGTCGAACCGAGCACTCATAATTTAGCGGCTGTGGTCACAATACACAAGAACAATTCTCCGTGCTGGCACAGATCTGATCCCAAGACAAAAAAGCAGGTGACTCCTGAATTGACAATACAACAAAATGGAACCATTTTATTCGGTCTTTCTATCCTACCTGACTTCATACTTTCTCTCAAATTCTCAAAAAGCAGCAAACTATATCAGGAGAGCGATTTCTACTTTGACATTGTCCATGAAATAACAACCTTGTTGCATCCTGTTTTCCTCATTTATTACATTCACGAGACATGAACTTTTGAAGTCATGGGCACATGATGCCCCTTTTTTCTTATTACGTATGATTATTTTTATTAGTATCATACTATTATCATGATCATTAATACATCAAATAAATTATTAGTAACCATAATCAATTTTACCCGAAACTGTATTTATTTCCATCTAATATCCGTTACATATTTACCTGAAAATGGATTCAGGTGAAGGAATTAGATAATCAAATATTTAGTATAAGTAAATAGGATAGTTTCTTCTCTTCTTTGCAAAATAATAATTAGTTCACTCTTTATTCCTCATTTTATCAAAATGAACTCTTTTCCCTACTATTTAATCGATAATAACCGCCCCATTATTTATTTTCCACTTTTTAAATAAGTTATTTGATATTACTTCCTTATTCTTTGAGTCTTTTACTTGGAATTTCTTAAGAATGATTTGAATGGGACGTAGCAATATATATATAAGTGGCTAGCGTTAATTCAATTACATTGTCTGCTCTAGTAATAACATCACAATTTAACGCAGTAAATGTCATATATAATATAGTTAAAAATCGCTATATACATGTATTATAATACTATAGTTATACTCGTTGTTACCCCTCTTTTCGGGTTTATCAGTCTTTTATTATTATTATCATTACTATCAGTACCATTAGTATTATTACCTAAACAAATATCAGAGGTTTTACAATCAATAATAATTTTTACCTCTATCCAATAAGAATTAACTATACGTACCTGAAATTGGATTCGAATCCACCTGAAATAAGATTCGAATTAGGGAGTTAGATAATCAAATAATTAGTATAAAAAGGATAGTTTCTCCCTTTCCCACAAGATAACTATTAGTTCACTCTCTTTCATTTTTATTGAAATAAACTCTTTTCCCGACTATTTGATCGGTTGAATTGCTGGTTATAAAAACCGCCCTTTTCTTTATTTTTCTTTTTATTGAATAAGTTATTGATATAACTTTCTTTATTCCTTGAGTCTTTTACTCGGAATCTCTTATATTTTCTTTTTATTCATTAATTACTATCCGAAGGGGACAGGGACTAATTAATGCTAAGCTAATATATATCTAATATGTATCTAATATCAATGATCAATATTTCTACATAGAATAACTATCGCAATGTCCTTGAACTATGATAAAAATTTTCTAATCAACAATGTATAGATCCAGGTCTCTGTTATCATCAGCGACATTTTTTTTATTCATCTTTGTGGAAGATATTGTGCCATGATGTATATTTCTATTGTAAAACTGCGAAAAATAATAATATTCTTGAAATAAATAGGGTAGTGGAATAGAAAGACGATACTAAAACGAATATAATTGAGGAGAAAATGTTTTTTGTAAAATACAGTAGCTACTCTTTAATATCCTTTCTAAGCCATAAGAATAAATGAGAAGATATATTATATTACGTATTTGACTATTATACAGATATTAATTCTAAATTATTGTTAGAAATTCATGTCTATAACAGTTGTTATTGATATTATTCCTTATTTGATGTAAAATTCTTTCTTATCCGAATTAATAATAAGAATGGAGTAAACCAAATAGTAGTATTTAATTGATTTTATTGTCCTATATTTGAAGGAATGATATTTTATTATCAGTTATTTATGAATGGATAGAATGTATGTTTATTATGGTAATTCACTACACTTCTAGTAAAAATTATGATATTCTTTACAGTCCCAAGCACTTAAAACTTAAGCTAATAGGTGACGTCGACTTCTATTAACCTGCGACGTTGATATTTACGAGGTGAGTCATTGCGTTTTTAAAACGCACTGGTACTCTACTACCTGTAGTAGAATATTCATTATTCCAGCTTACTAGAAGATAAAAACAACAGTAGATCTGCTGAAAAAAAATTATGAGGCAAGCTGTGAAACTACTTAAAAGTTGTGTTTACCATATGTATAACAACATATATATACTAATATGATGACAAGTTTATCTTACTTATTACAAGTTCCAGTATGAATGTCTCAATGCTTAAACGCCCTATTCATTCACTTACTACATAATTATGGTATTGAAAAAAAAACTTCTACGTATTAAAAATAGTTATTCAAGAATAGGAGCCAATGAAGTATTCAAAAAGAGGGGATATTCATAAATATTTATTTATTATTTGTACGACATTTTTGTTATAGTATCCTACTACTACATAAAATACTACTATTTGTCTACTGCTAGCTACATATATTTATTTAGTTCTATCACAGGTAAAGAAAGAAGAAGAATGAATAGTTAGTAATTTTGTCAATAATAAAAATAACATTGCTTGACTATCATTTTCTTACCTTGGCTGCCATCTTTGCAGCATGGTCACCGACAAGGGTTGCAAAATCAGCATCATCAGCGCACACAGCGAAGTCATCCAATTCGGAGCAAGGGACAGCAATTTGCCAAAAAGTATCGGCAGCAAGCTCTTCACTTTCAACAAGACCTTGCCATTCGGGATAAACTGTTTTACGTTCAGCAGGAGTTTTCATGCCGTATTCTTCAAAAAGAACGGGTTTGCCAATATCAGCTTGAACACTAGCATGGTCCTATATTATTATAAAAAATGTTATTGTCATTATTATTTGTTTAATATAATTATTGTAAAGTACAAGTATAAGTATAAGTAGCATTTACAGTATTAACTAAAATTATTTTGCTTTTTACAAACCTTTATATATTGGCTTCCCCACGCGACGTCATGACTCCAATCTTCAGGGTAAAGATGGAAAGTACCAAAGTCAATGTTCTTCAAGGCAAGACTAGCTTCAAAGTCCATACCACTACCTCCATTATATTCAAAACTAATGATTTTAAAAATAATTTAAAATATTATATATCATTTAGTGTAAGAATAGGGTATAAATGTATAACTGAAAATTATAAATAATGGCTATATCCAATAATCATAAAATGAGAAACTTACTCAGCTTCACCGGCACGATTGAAGAAACCCTCGTCACCAACAGCAACTAAATGGTTGCTAATAAACAAAATATTGTCATTGATTAGATTTATTTATGATACGGCAGAAAAAATAAGTAAAAGTGTACATAGGTTTGGTGAATTGCTTTGTTAGAATATTGATAATAATTATAATACTGTACCTGTCAACTGATTTAATAAAACTGGAAATATCGTCAATCCAGGCGATGGTAACTTTTGCATTGCAGCTATCAGAAGCGGGATAGGCACCACTACCAACACATCGAGGTTCGTTTGCAATTTCCCAGGCAAATATCGATTCATCCTCCTATATCGAGTAGAAAAGATTACCATTGTTAGTATTATAAAAAAAAATAGAGATCATGATAATTGCTAATATATTTGTAAAGACCCCCTTATTTTTCTCTCTCTTTCCATTCGTCAATCCCTTTTTCTCTTATTTCCAGATTTAAAATGTCTTTACATACCGAATATTTGGTGCCAGTTAATTCGTTAGTACGATTGGCGACATGTTCAATATATGCCTTGAATGAGCCAACAATTTCATCATTCGTATAGAAATCGTCGTGGTATTTTCCTCCAAAACTTTCAACATAATAGTCCATACCTCCATAATCCTTCCAGTTGTTAGTCAAAGTTAAGATGAGCTTGACATTATTCTTTGCAGCCTGCTGCAAGACATAATCCATACGGCCTAAACCTGTTTCGACGTCATCATTAATTTTCATTGCCTTGGTCTCAGGATCCCATTGTTGAAACCAAACGTTATCAGCACCCAAGTTATACAACCAAGTACGAACTACCGGAAGTTGTGCTTTACTGGATGCAGAAAGCAAGGCAGCCACATCATCTTGGGAGGATGTCATGAGATAATCTATGATAAATATTTTCTTTCGGGTAAATGTTCTGCTAATCATATTTCATCAAACAAAAAACCGATTCTCCATTTTTTATTATTTTATCCACTATCGCTGTTAGCTATCACTACTTACAAGCATTGGTACCAGCAAAATAAAAGGAGCTGCCATCTTGAGTAAACTTAGTACCATCAGTTCCAATAAATGCGGAAGACACCAAAGTAGAAGAGACAACAAGAGCAGCGGATGCAATGAGAGACAAGAACTTGACCATTTTTTTTGACTTGATATAAAAATAAAGGATTGGACTGGTGATTGAGATAATAGAATAAGCTTTCAAAGCTATAGTACTTATAATACTGTTGTTGGACTTCAAATTGAAAGCCAATTGATGCCCTTTTTATATGTTTTGTTTTATTTTTTGTGTCGGTCGCCATTTTTTGTTATCAAGATTCATCAATATATCATACTAATAAGACGGATCATTTGATCGATATGTTATAGTAGTTAGAATAAAATATGTTATTACCCTACCACAATGTAGCGGGATCGACTTTGTGAAACATATTACCAAATACACAATTATCGGGCGCTACTGTACAATCTCAATTTAGAATAACAATTTACTCTATACTAATTATACATCGGTTTTAATAAAAGAAAAATCTCGCATAAGTGAGAGCTGCATTTTCTACAAAACCATACACCATATGTATTGATCATAAGACTATTTGTCAGTACGTATAGTCTTATATAATGCTTTAACTATGTTAATAATTCTAAAGAAACGTTACTGACAGGAAGAAACCATCAATTTTATATAACAAATGCTACATGAATAAACAAAAGCCATAAATTTCATTTGAAATGTTTATTTCAATATTATTACAATTTAATAAAAAAAAATCTTAGCAATTTTATTATGATATATCATTAGTTAATCATGAAACAGCAGCAATAGAATCGTGGTTACAAAAGCATTATCTTCTTATTGGTAGAAAAACTGATGAGAGGGAAAAAAAAGGTACGTAAAAATATAATATTACCGTAAACCAGCATTGATATGCAACCACTTTTTTTTTGTTTCTCTCTGTGTATTTCTGGATGTATTTTTTTTTTCGAACATTACATTAAATTATTATAAGAGTAAATACTAACTTAAAATTGATACTTTAAAGCTCCACAAACTATTGTGCTACCTTTATTTTTTTTTTCTTTGGCACTAGATGCTGATATAAGCAAATCAACTCTTAAAAGAAAAAAGAAATACAATGCTTTACCACAAATAATAACATTCCAGTGATATGTAACAGTACACAAAAAAAAGCCAGCTCTTGTTTTTTTAGATTATTACTGTTCTATACCGTTTGTTCCCACAGTTTTCAAAATACGTTGTATCAAAGTATATAGAAGAACCAATAATAATAAAAGAGCTATATAGTTAGTTATTTTCAAAATAATATAATTCTTTTAGGATACTAGTAGTATTATATAATTAGATATAAAATACATTGAAGTGATTATTAAAACAAATTCAAAACTATATCTGCTTGGCGTGTTGAATACTTATTTTACAATATTACTCTCACGTTGTTCTTTCAATTTTTTTATATCGATTATGAAAGATTGTTATGTAACAAATAACTTATATGTGAAAAAAAAAGAGAGAAAGAACTACCCCACTTTTTCTTTCACAATCGATATATCATTCCCGCTCCCCACATGAACCTAAAACTAAGGTGTTTTTTTCTTTTCAATGCTGTGTAACACGGGAATAATGGTTACATGATCATATAATACTAAAAATAAGTTATATACGTAACTGACTTGATTATGTATTATTTTATTTTTTTATGATTTGAATATAATTATAACATCATACAAAAAACGAGAGAGAGAAAATTTTACGTAGTGTCATTATTACTATTATTATTATAGTCTAGCAGCAATGACGATACAATCTACTGATGATGATGATAGTGACATTATATTCTTTTTATATTGATATCTTTCTTATTGCTGTCACACAACAAAAAGTGTCATTAAAAGGCTTCATTCTATTACAAAAATTGGTTTTTGTGTAAATTATTTCATCATCACTTTTCGCTCAAAATATTATTGATAAAAAGTACAGTAAAATACAATACAAAAAATACTGTATTTCGATAAAATAAATATATATATTACCCGATTGCTTTTTTTCTACGTGAAAGTGGGCATTGGCCATTGAAGAGTTGTTTGACAGCAGGTAAAATATTGCAAAATTTCTGATAATATACGAAAAAGCAGAAAATATTTCCACTCAAAAGGAGTTTGTTAGTTACCTTTATTACAGAAGAATGCCAATTTAAATCATCTTCAATATATATACAGTATTTGTTCGTTCAGTCCGAAGGACTGGACGAACCTGAACTGATCGAATGCTAGGATCATAATTCTTTCTTTATTACCGAAACATAACAAATAAAATAATTGTACAAAAAAAAAAATTCTATAAAACTAATGTGAATGCTATCATGGAACCTTGATCATTTGAAGCGAAGCCGGAAGAAGCGGAGGGTGGGTGGGGCCCTCTATCAGTTCAGGTTCGGTAAGTCCGATGGACTACCCCAATTGTCTAGAACTTAGTGATAAGGATAGACAATTTGAAATAAACAATATATGTAGATGACAATGCAGATCTTAGGGCTGGAAGATGACGATACAATGTAATAAATGGGCTTGTTTTTTTATATTAAATGATCTAATTTGTAATATCGATATGATACTGCTTTTTTCTAACCTATCATTCCCCCTAATACATATTTTTTATTATTATGTTCTGTAATACAAGCTTGAGCTGAAGCTGTAAGTATCAACGTTTTGCAGAAGCAGTGGTGACAGTATAAGGCCTAAACTTATGGTAATAATCAAAGAAATATTCTGATCTAGCCGCAATATAGCTGTGGTAATTTTGAAGCTAATAAAACATATATATATTACTATGCCCCAGGCTGTTACATACATTGGATAAAAAAATACACTCAAACAAGGTCAAACCTGAATCGATTTTAATTATTCACTATATGTTCGTTTACTTCTGATCTATTATATTCAATTTACTAAATATATTGCTTTGGATTACGCGGTTGTACCGTAGATAAAGAAAAACAACTAGCTATTTGTCACGTACGTATCAGGATACCTAATAGTAATAAACTATAAACCTATTTATCTTTTATTTCTACTTGCTTGAGTTTTGAATCTCATTCTCAAGAAGTGATTTATAGATACTTACTAACATTATATTCCATTATTAACTTGTAAAGAAGGTTGAAAGTCTTCATAATAAAAGACTCTCTGTGCGAAAGTAATAAAAAAAAGAGTTACAATAATATGGTCTTTTTTAGTGTACTCCCGTTATTCTGACTAAAACTTGATCTGTGAAATGCAGCTTACTACCATAGCCACTAAAATAATAGTGCAAACAATAAATCAATGTAATATCAGGAGCATACATATACAAATTATGTTTCAATTTGTCAGTGACAAAAAAAATCAATCCTAGCTAAAATCTACTATACGTATGCACTAATGTAACACTATAGGATAATGATATGGCATTTTTAAACTATTACGTATTTGTATATTATTTCTTTATTATTGAAGACAGTGTCTGTGGTAATGGTAACAATAGTCATTCTTGTCGCTGGTTATCTAAATGTAAACAGACCCAGTTTTCTTGAAGTTACATATGACGGACCAAATGGTGCCAAGAACTTTTTGAAAACTTTTCAATTATTATTAATAGCAATAAAAATATATAAGCTATATGAATATCACTATATTGCGTTTATTATACAGAAAAAAAACTATAAACAATATACGACAAAATGTTGAGAGAGAGAAAGTAGGTACCAATACATCATCTGACCGTTTGGAATAGTTATTTATTTCTCGTGTTATAATAAAAAGGTGTATACATATGACAGATAAACCCATACCAGAAGTATAGTTGATAAATTAAATAACCAGATGTTCTGATTGCATAATAGTGAGAATGATATAGTTTCAATTTCGTGAGCAGCTAGATACCCATATAAATAATTGATTGACAACACACCAACTCAAAAAAAAAAATTAAGATATATAATACCAGTTTTCAAACCAATGGAATCCAATAAGTTTACAATTGTCAAAGGTCAACCACAAAACGAGGAGTTATATATGTCTCGGGTAGGCTGCCCTAATCATTCAAAAAGCTGAAAAAATATTTTTGTCAATTTCGTCAGATGATCAAGTTATTCGTACTTTCTGTTTTTTTTAAACTGACTGTGATTTGCCTTCTTTATGTCATTGTCTCTCTTAGTTTGTCTTTACTGTGAACAATATTTTATAAGGCTGTGAGATCAATTCTGTGTCTTTTTGGTAATTAACTTTTCGCAGAGTAGTAGAAGTAGTAGAAGAAGAAGTTGTGCTAGCTAATGAAGGAAGATACTTATAATAATAGTTAAAGTATTGAGCTTTACTAATGGTAATTCTAAGAAAAGAGTTGAGTGTTGTTGCATATATATAAAGCCAATATGATGGTGGGAGTAGATCACCATATGTTAAAACCACGATAGAAGAATGAAAAAAATAGAACGAAAATCTGCAGAAAGATAGTTTGTTTGACCCATAGTGTCTTGATATTCAAGTAGGTTTAATCTATAGTATTAATGATGATTATTTAGTATTTCGTTAATATAGCCAACATTGAATTGACAGCTGACTATCGTGCTTTGTGTAATTTTCAACTCCTGAGGTGGTGTTTGAAAGGAAATAGGTTGTATACTACTGTGAAATACCATTATACTCATAGAAATCAATATCTTGTATAGTAAGTGAGAAAATCATTTTGTGATATGGTAATTTTAGGGAATGACTACGGGCGCGCCAAAAATTTACAGTCAGACGAGGGGCGCGCCAATTTTGAACAGGCATCTTAGTAACATGGCGCGCCCTTCGTCTACCCTTCATCTACCCTTCATCTATTCTTTTTCTTCACTTATTCAAAATATTCACAATCTCAACAATACTTATTAACAATATATTTAACGTATTTTGCCAATTGAACATATAGTTTATATCTATTTCTACGCCATAAAATATACTCAAAAATCACTGAAGCAAAAAGTTATAAAAGAATGCAATACGTATAGTTCTGTAACTATACATAGAAGCCAATAGCAAAGAAGCGAAGCAATATGACATAGATCAAAAATGGCACTAATTGTAGGCATATAACTATAATACGTACTATATAATGCTTGTGCTATAAATAAACGAAATTACAAGAGAAGGACATATGAATTATAATATAGAATGGGTGAGCTAATAGGAGCAGCTCAAAAAAAGATCACGTATCAACATTTATTACGTAGGATAAAGGATAAATCTGTATAATATAAATTACCAAGTAAGAGAGTACCATATAAATAGGGAAGAAGAAAGAAATTGGGTCATACGTAGTATAACAAAAAAAAGATGACATAAATATAATAATACAAAACGATAAAAAAAAATCAAATCAATAATATTTAATATGAATAACAATAGCTTCTAGAAATCTCTCTTAAAGGCATAATTTTCGTCTTGTGGCTGATCGTAAACTCTAGAGTCAAGATTTTGATTCTTAAACAAGCATCCTCAAATGAAATATTGGTGTAGTCTTGTTGAATGAGTCAAGAACAAGAACACTTTGTATGAAAGATAGCGGCATAGTCTTCAAATGTTATTGTTTTTTGTAATGAACCTATGTTAAAGAATCCTGCTGGTCCATGGATCCCATAATAGCAAGCTTATATTAATATGTACAACACCTATTATTAGTATTTGTACAATATTTCCATTGCATAAATATTTCAATATGTTATTACTAAAGCCTTTAAAAGTATAAATAAAAAAATTTACTTTATATGAATTAATTCTTAATTTGATTTGACCCATTGGATATAATAGATTAAAAAGAAATTAATATTTATATCTTTAATAGTTTTCCAAATGGCTTGATATTTTTATTACGTATCATAAAGTATTCAACTGAAGAATGATGATGATTCAGATATGTTTCATATAGCAAACTTGAACAAGAGCAAGCAAAGTAAAACAGACGAAGGGCGCGCCATGTTACTAAAGTGCCAGTTCAAAATTGGCGCGCCCCTCGTCTGGTTCAAACTTAATATTTTTATTTAATTGTTACTATATTATTTACAAAAACAATAATGACTTCAAAAGGCACGGCGCATTTCGCATATTTGCCAAAGCCGGATCTGATGAAAAGAGAAAAAAACCCCATACGTTAGAGGGGGAAAATGAAGTATAGAGTAGGGGAAGACTGTTTGAGAGAGGAGATAGTGCTGGAAGGTAAAGATAATAGTGAAAAAAGAAAGGAGATTATAAATAGAGAGCCGGGATGATTGGTTTTTTTTTTTTTTTTTTTTTTTTTTTTTTTTTTTTTTGTAGAAAAAAATAGATAAGAAAAGATAGTTTATGGAGTTAATGGTGGTGGGGCTATTGTCTCGACAGCCTGTGGAATCGGGTGATGTTCTAACCAAAGTGCAAAATCATTTTTGGTTGTTTTGTTGATAATTGGATCAGGTTCAAATATGTCATTTCCATGACAAAGTGCGTCAATATCGAACATGAGTTGGGTTAGTTGATTCCAGAAATTGATCCAATAGCGTCGTTTATTGGGGTTGTGAGGTCGGCTTTTTGGTAATGCGTTCAATTTGAATGATATCGGATCAAGAACTACATAAGGAACTTTGAGTCGTATATGTGCATTAAGGCAATATATAACATGTTGGCGTGAGAGGTGATTTTGGTTATTACAATTGTTACATGTGACATCTGGTCGTCCATTTGGCATCCATCCAAGTCGCCAGCGGATCAATCGGCTACGTTGGCGGTATGTCATAGGTAAGAACACAATTGGATCAACACCTCGGGTATCTCGACAAGCCCGAAGTAATTTTGCTTTGTTGCCATTTCTATGATTAGTGAGGGCAGTATCATACATGTTGTTGATGGCAATTTTAAGCTGTTTTTTGTCGTATGGTTCAGTTTGACTTGGCAAACTTTTCCAGAGTTTTGTTTTCTTGAGCTGTTGATATTGAGTTTTGTAAGGTGTAATGGTGAGTTGTGGCAAGAGTTGTGTTAGTAAGGCGTCATCTGGTAACCAGCGAATACGATTTAAGAATTTGGCTTGTAAAACAGAGACTCGTGATGCCATGGTTGGGAGATCCACTAGATGCTGCATTACTGCACTTGATGAGGTTTTGCTAGAGCTGCCATATATTCTTCGGAGACAGGTTGTTTGTGTTTTAGTTAATACTTTTGTGTGTGTTTTTGTGTTTAGAATTTGTATGGCAAGGCCATACTCCATCTGTGGTCGGATGAATTGACTATAAATTCTTGCTGATAAGAGGCGGTTGAACCCAGATGGGCTAAGGCCGATTGAGTTTAGGAGATTGAGCGATTTAATGGCTTTTTTTGTGTTATGGTCGATTAAAAGAGATGGATCCATAGAAGCTTTACTGTTAAATGGTATTCCTAAGTAGAAAAAAGAGTCAGCCTGTGGAATTGATGTGTTGTATAGTTTGATTGGTGCTGATACTTCTGATGCTGCTGGTACTGTAGGTGAAGATGTAGCCAAAGGAGATGACGTGAGAATGATACATTTTGAAGGCTTCCATCTGTAGCCGAGTTTATAGCTATGTTGTTCACATGCTGAGATTAATGCTGGCATTATGGTTGGTGTGGAAATCAAAATGACATCGTCGGCGTAGAGGAGACAATTGATCCTGTGATTGTTGATAGTGAGCCCATTGGTTGAAGAGGTGTGAGGTGATGGTTGTGTTTGTGCAATAAAGGTTGATTCAGCATCACGGAGAAATTGCGGCAATGAATTGATATAGATAGAGTATAAAGCTGGAGAAAGTACAGAACCTTGGAGAACCCCTGTTTGTGGATGAAAACGGGAAGAGACAGCATTTGAAAGTAGTATTTCTATAAAAACATGATCGAATAAGTGTTTTAGTAATGAGATAAGCTGTGGTGAAGCACGATGCGATTCTGATAGAGCGTCCCAGATGACGTTTCGGTCAACAGTATCATACGCTTGGGCTATATCGAGTCCAGCTAGTATAACGGGTTCATTTTGAATATTGTGTTGTATGTTGCAGATTTCTTGTAAACAAAGAGCATGGTCAAGAGTACTCCGTTGGGGTCGAAAACCGCCTTGTGCAATATCGATTTCGATGGCTGAGGTGATGAGAGGTTGTAAACAGTATTCCATTATTTTCCGTAGAATGCTGGTAAGGCTGATTGGGCGAAAGTTAGCTGGATCAGTAGGATCACCTTTTTTATGGATGGGGATGACTTGGGCTATACGCCATGGTAATGGTGTCATACTCCAATTCCAACATAGTGTAAATAATTGTTGTAATATTGGAGCTATTGTTTCTATTAGTGGATGTAGCATTTCAGCGCGTAGGTGATCAGTTCCTGGTGCTTTGCGTCGTGGTGCACGTTGTATGGCCTGTTGAACTGTTTCTAAATCAAAAGGATTGTTATTATGATCGGTTAGATTAATATGTTGTGGTGAAGGTGAGCGATATGACGATATGGTACGATTGCTCGTGGAAAGTAAGTGGCCATCATAAATTGTTTCAAGATGTTCTTGCATTTGGTTAGCGGCTGCTTGAGGACCATTTGGATGGGAGAAGGTAACGTTAAGTTGTCGATTTCTTTTGATTTTACTGATCTTGGCTGCAGTTTTTGAGAATTCACGTGTTGCCATCCTGTCACAAAATTGTCTCCAAGTTTCAGAACGGCGTTGTTTAATAGCCCGTCGTGCAAGTGCTTTAGTTCGTTCCAGTTCGAGCCACCATTTCAGTTTATTGAATCCATCTGCTTTACGCCACTTTTGATAATAATATTCACGCTGATCAAAAATTTCTTGCAGTGCAGGTGTCCAAAACCATTTGTGATTAGTTGAGGGTGACGTTTTCCTACCACATACTGTATCCAGAGAAAAATAAATACATTCATTGAGTTGGTTGGTGAGATCGTCAATTGGTGGATGTGTTGTGGGAGAAGCATTGGTATCCAGATAGCCTTGTAATTTTTCAGCAAGTGGTTGTGATATTTGTTGGAAAGTAGTGATATATGCATTGCGCTTGTCAAGGTCACGGAGACGACTAAGTTTCCAGATAGGACGTGGTGGTTGTGTAATTGATGGTGGTGTAGTATTTTCAGGTAGTTCGTATTCAAGGTGGAGCATTTTGTGATTAGAGCCAAGGGATAAATCATCTCTAATGGTCAAAGTTGGGTTCGTAAGGTCGTGGGTGCTGATAAAAAAATCGACGATGCTTGTTCCATTATTGTGGTAGACTGTTGGTTGACCATAACTTAGTTTGGTATTCCATAGTGTGAGATCGTTGTTAAGAATCCATTGATGCAGTTGTGTTCCTCGAGGGTCTGTACGGTGGTCGCCAGTGTAGTTACCAAGTCGAGCATTGAAGTCACCACAGTAAATAGTATTAACTGTGTGTGGTAGTCGTTTTGGAAGATGTTGAATGATGTCTAGTGCTTTTTCGGTTGAAATGGATGGTGGGAGGTATAGACAGTGATAGAGAGTGCCTGCAAAAATACACGAGAGATGATATTGTGAGTAGGCGGGGTTGTGGTCAGTTATGATTGTAGGTTGAAGTTGACAGTTGGGGTTGACGAGAAGAGAAATGCCTGCTTTTGCGGTACGAAAGCGTTGACTGCGTATTTGGCCATATGTGTGGTACTGGGGCCAATTGGTGATAAATTTGTTGGGAGGTAATAACCAAGTTTCTGTAATAAAAAGGAGTGTAGAAGATGTTGTATGTTGTAAGATGGAATTAATTGAATATTTAGAAATACCTGTGGTATTAAAGACTGTAATTATAGTTTGATTGGTCATATTTATAAATCATTATCAGATTCGCGGTCTTGCATAGAGTCATCATCCTCGAAAAGAGAGCCAATGGAACTGTTTTTATTTTTATTATTTGGTGCAAGTTCGGCTATGGTTTCTTCGGAAATCCACCCATGTTCAAGGAAGGCATGTGCAACAGTGAGAGATACCGGGTATCGTATATTACGGACTGCGCGTTCCATCCTTTCAACATGAAGTCGAAAGGCTATATCAGTACGGTCTTGGGTGGTCATGTCTTGATATTTTTTATCATGTAGAATATCTGGTGATGTTGGATCATAAGAGGTTTTTGGGGTAATACCATGTTGACCTAGTTGGGATTTAAGTTCGTCTGTAAAGTCATTATGAATGAGAAGTGCTAAAATGTTTTTTTCTGGATAATATATATCAAGAATACGACCATTGTTGATGTTTATGCTGCGCAAGTGACGACGCACTTGGCCGATTGGCATGCGAGTCTTGGTGTTAAAATAAAGATATTGGAACCCTTGATTAGCAGAAGGAGGTTGGAAGAAACGAATGGCTGCTTGTTCTTTGCGTGCCTGGCGTTTGAGATTATATTTTTTTGTAGTGGTTTGTTTGATGGTGTTGTTGATATGGTTTGAGTTGGTCCATGGGTTGGTGGAGGGTAGGCGTGAGTTATTGTTGGTTGGAGTTGCTGAGATAGGTTTCGGTGCCTGGCTGTCAAGTTGGTCAAAATCGATTTGTGAGCCAAAAGAAGAGAGAGGTTCTTGTTGAGTATTTAGCTGTGCTGAGAGTTGTGCATTGACTTGTTCTAAATCGGCAATACGTAGGTGAGCAGCGGATAATTCTTTTTGGAGGCGAGCAATTTCGGTATGAATACGGTCATGGTCATCAAGGCGTTTGCTGTGGTCTGCGATTTGTTGGAGGACTGTTTGTAAGATGTCGGCTGGTTGTTGGTTTGATGATTGGTAAGAAGTTGCGTGCGTGGGAAGAAAAACTGGGTTAGGGACAGCGCCCAACATTGTCGGGGTTGTAGCTTGGATACGTTCTTGTATTTGCATATGATTAATATGTTGATCACATTGGCTGCAGCGAAAAGTAGGCATCTTTGGTTCTGATCGTGTAAGCCCATTATTTTTAATATGGCCTGCTCGATGGCACTGTGGACAGGTGAGTATCGGGTGGTACTTGTTAAAGTTGGTGTGTAAGAGCTCCACCTCACTTGGTGTGAGCTTCTCAAGCGCTGGTGGCATAGAGTTGCTTGGAAAAAGGTGATAAAAAGAAGAAAAAAAAGAAAAAGTTGTTTGAGCTATTACTATATAAGGCTATTTTCACGAAAAAGTGATGAATAGCGAAAGAAGAGTGCGCCCCTCGTCTGACTGTAAATTTTTGGCGCGCCCGTAGTCATTCCCTAATTTTAATATTATGACAGAGCATCAACAAAAAAAAGGGACTGTCCATCAGAAAGTTCGCAGTATCTTTTTTGGCGGGGTAATTTATTACATAGACAAGTTTAAGCAGAGAAATTGAATCTGGTTGCACAGGTACACTGGTTGCTTGTTCCTTTTTTTTTTTCTGTTTCGTTCTTTGGTAAACCCCCCGATGGATTTACAATGGTGCGTGTATGACTAAATTCTATTACTCTAATTTATATAATCTTTAACAAACACATTCTTAATAAGTGCCTTTCAAAAACTTATTATTATCAATTATATATCTAACAAAAAAAACTTTATACACATGTATTTATATATTTTCTTGTTAGCAAGCCTAATAAAGATTCTTCTGGCAAAGACTCTTCCAGTACAACAAAGCAACAACGTACTTATAGAGTAGTTTACGATCCTGAACTTGATCAGACTAAACCAAAACAGCATTCACAAGCCATTCGTAAATTTGAAGGCGATGTTGTAAGCTTATTGTTAATTAAATAAATGAAGGGTAATGACACAACTAACATAGTACGTTTTTTATACATATTAAGCAATCTTCCGAACCTGTTCGAGATCCTCGCTTAAGTTGTCTTGGTTATGGCAAAAATACATCCAAAGGAAATAAGACTCATAGAACCAAGTTGAAATCAATTCAATTTATGGTAAATTTATAGTATGGAGGGGATGGTTCTATATTATATATATATACTTAATATAAATGAATATTATTTTATTAGGTGGACAGTAATTCAACAGTATCAAAAAACCCTATCGCGATTGTTGTTTCCAATCTATCACCATTAGCAACAGAAACACATATTACAACTCATTTTTCAAAATACGGTGAAGTTATTTCTGTTACGATTGAAAAATGTCCTACAACAGGCGGCTCGTTGGGTATTGCTCGAGTCGAATTCGATACGAATGTCAAAGATGCTGGAGTACGTGCTGTTGAACATAGTAATGGTCAATATATGGGTAGAGCAGGTCCACTTCGTGTCGAATTAGATTCTACAGGGGATAAATTGAAAGCAGCAGTAGCAGAACGCACTACCAGCAGTAATAACAATAACGCGAGTAGCACGCCAAGTAGCAACAGTAGTAGTGGCGGTGGTAGTAATGAGTCAACTAGTATTGGAGGACGCGACAATTCATTAAAGCAACCACAACGAACTGATAGTATTAAATCCTCATCATCGCACAATCATGAAGAAGGTGAAGTAGTTGATGACGAAATATTACCCACCGCTTCAAAATATAACAATAATAATAACAACAATATTACTACTAGTAGTAGTGGCAGTAGATATGATACCAAAAATATTCCGCCACCACCCCCAGCATCACAACAGCAACAACTACCTCCTCATCATCATCCATATCATCATCGTTCTTCTTCATCATATCGATATGATGATTATCGTGGATATAGAAGTGGACCACCGCCTCCTCATCCTCCCCCTCCTTCTCATGCATCAGGTACAACTCCTCCACCACCACCTCCGCCAATGCCACCTTATGCTTCACGATATCCACCACCTCCACCTTCTTCGCGCCACTTGGACTCAGATCATTATGAACCAGGTTCCCGGAGTGGTCGTCCGCCGCCACCACCACCACCGCCACCACCGCCACGATGGAGTAGTAGAGGTAGTTCTGGTGGTTCACCGAGTCCAGGATATCGTAGTCGAAGTAGAAGCCGTAGTAGAAGTATTGGGAGGGAACCCCGTGGTTATTATTCGGATAGACGGTGGGATGATCATGATTATGAACGAGATTGGGGCAGAGATCGATATCGACGAAGGAACGAATATTGGGGCTCTGCTCAAGAAAGACGATCAAGAGAGGTAATATAATAATAATAATAACAGTGTATTATTTATAGAGAGAGAGAATATATGATTAACTTGGATGCATATATATGTATATGATTTTCAGGATCGTGAGCAACCTTCTCTTGTTATTTCACGACAATGCTTACCTTTCCAACGTGGTATTTTGGAAGACCTTCGTAAATTATTTTATTACTATAACTGTGTTGATGTAAGTTTTTTAAGTTAATTTGGATGCGGATTAGAGAATAGGATTGATCTATCATTAGAGAATTTGAGACTAATGTTTAAGGATAGTTATATCACGATGAGGAAAATTGGCATATTGTATTTGATTCAACAAGTGCAGCAAGACGTGGATTAGCGGCAGCAGCTGGTCAACAAATTATGGGATATAATTTAACAATTACTCTGTCTGATCCAGCAGTATCATTATCATCATCAGTAACACGACGTGATAAAGAACGAGTCGATGAACAACGTAGAGATAGTGACACAGCATCAGAAACAGTACCTCGTTCCGCAGCATCTGTTAGTAGTTCAACGGTTCGTAGCGGTGAAGAATTAGCCAGAAAATCCAGTACGTCCAAACGTGAAGAAGAAAAGGGATCGATGACCCATGAGAATAAAAAACCTATTAAAGAACAAGCAAAGGATTTATTGATGAAGGAATTAGCAGATGTGTTTGTAAAGGACTTGAAAAACCGTGTTGTTGGACCTGCCATCAATGATTTCCATAATCCAGAGCTTCGTAAATCACGTGGAAAACCCTCAAGACAATCATCTCGACCTGTAACTCCTTCTGAAGATATTAATGATACATCTGCCCATGTACCTGACACTTCTATTAGTACATTGTCAGAAACAACGAAAAAAGCGACAATACCGACAACAAACGTATCTGTATCAAATAATAACGATCGAGATTTTTCAAATACCAACAGTATCTCAACAGCAACAGTAGCATTATTGCCAAAGTCGTCAACAGAAGGTCATTTACCATCAATTAGCAAACTGCCACGAATAAAAAAACGTCCTTCATCACAAGCTCCTGAACCCGATAATAGCAAAATTATTAAAAAGTTCCGCTATTCATCTGATGAAGAGTCGGAAGAAGTGGAAGAAAAGCAGGGAGAAGACGAAGAAGAAGATGACAATAGGTTATCATCATCCCCACCGCCAATACGACATCGTCCTTCTTATTCTGAACAACAACAATCCTTATTTACGCGTCGTAAACGCATACTGATGTCAAGCTCTGATGAAGAGGAGAATGGTTCAATTAAATTGAGCAATAACATCAAAAAGAAGAAATTAATTGAAGATGATATCGAGGAAGAGTACGAAGAAGAAGGACATATTCATCTTGCCAGATCACGTAAATCACGCAAACAACAAAGACCAAGAACATTGCGAGATTATCTCAGCGATGAAAGTGAAGTAGACCATGAACATGATTTATTCTTACAACAATTGCAACGACATCAAAGTGACGATGATGACAAAGAAGAACAGGTGTATGAAAAAGCATCAGATGTTACGAAGGAACGAGAAGTGGAAGAAGAAAAGAATGATAATAAACGCACAACAGGAGTTGAAATTGTTGATACACCGGATTTATTACCGGATGGCAATATGAACGAAACTAAAAATAAATTAAATCGACCATCAGTACCACCTGTATCTGAAGAACATGGAGAAGTGGAGGCAGAAGACGAAGACGAAGAAGAAGAAGAAGAAGATCATCCACAAAGATCTCACCGACGACATCAAACTCAGCAACAGCAACAAGTATTCGATGATTATGACATTTTTGGTGATCCTACAACCATTTTACCCAAGTCAACTAGACGGAAAAAGCGTGCCCCTGGCCGTCCCAAAAAGAATGCTACAGCTACAGAAAAAGAAGGAACTCCTAACCAAGCTCAATTGGAAGAAGAAAAACGTGCGCGTCAAGAAGAAGCAGAACGAAAAGCGCGTGAACAAGAAAGATATGAACAATCGTTATTGGATTCAGACGATTCAGATGATGAATTATTATCAAAAACCAGTATGGAAAATGGTATCGTTGAAGATGCACTAAATGCTGTTGAAAAACGTGCAGAATGGGATCCTTTTCAACAAGTCCAGGATGGTGAAGATTTTGAATTCCTACGGTTAGCTATTCTCGAAAAAGTTCGTCCAAATCATCCCCATTCAGTGGTGATACGTGATGACCATAATCAGCAGCTCAGTCCTCAAGGATTCGGTGGTACTGGTGCTGGACAACAGCAGCAACAGCAACCAATAGAAAGAGAAGGGCAACAGCCAGAAGAAGAAGGAAAACAAAAAGGTGGATGCGCGCGGGCGCGTGGATACTACCCGATTCCTGATTCTGTCAAAGCGACTTATTTACCTCGTAATCGAGCGGTATTTGATAATCCAAGTGTGAATGGTCGTACAACATCTCGTACTAACCGAGTTAATAACCGTCGATTATTGGTGGGGATGGATATGCAAAAGAAATCAATGGCTGATTCGGATATTCTTAAATTTAATCAACTCAAGAATCGCAAGAAACAACTAAGATTTGCCAAATCCCCCATTCATGACTGGGGTTTATTTGCAGAGGAACGAATTGATGCGAATGATATGGTGATTGAATATGTTGGTGAAGTTATTCGACAACAGGTAGCAGAAGAACGGGAAAAAACTTATGAACGGTGTGGTATCGGTAGTAGTTACTTATTCAGAGTGGATGATGATACTGTTATTGATGCTACGAAAAAGGGCAGTATTGCTCGATTCATCAATCATTGTTGTTCGGTAAAATTGCCTTTACTTTTTTTTTCTGTTTATTTGTTTGAAAATCCAAGTTATTGGTAAATTTTATTAATAATATATTATATAGCCTAATTGTAGTGCGAAAATCATTACTGTCGATAAACAAAAGAAGATTGTAATTTACGCTAATCGCGATATTGAACCTGGTGAAGAAATAACATACGATTATAAATTCCCTATTGAAGCGGATAAGATACCCTGTTTGTGTGGCAGTAAGTTCTGTAAGGGAACGTAAGTATTATATCTTCTTTTAGAATTCTATATAAATTTTTAAGGATGTTTTTACTAAACCTTCGTTTTTTTGTTTCTTCTGATAGACTTAATTAATTCAGCTGGTTCACACATAAAACATGTAATAATGATAATAAATAATAAACATTTCCAGTCCTTCTTCTTCCCTAATTTTTTTTTTCTTGTATATGC
Source organism: Circinella umbellata (assembly GCA_025093555.1). Taxonomy (NCBI): domain Eukaryota; kingdom Fungi; phylum Mucoromycota; class Mucoromycetes; order Mucorales; family Lichtheimiaceae; genus Circinella; species Circinella umbellata. The sequence continues at coordinate 554,277 of JAIWNF010000033.1, read as the reverse complement.
TTTTTTTTATTCTTCAATTCTAACCTTTTCCCTTTCGTTTCAGTTTCACATACACACGCGCACACACCATTTAAATAGCTAGTTTATAACCTTTTCTTCCTATCATAACAATAAATTCACATTTGTGTTTCAATTATTAATACAATATTATATATAAAGCATAAAAAAGATTACTTTTATGGGGTATGTGCACAACCTGTCAAATTAATGGGAAATTTTTCTCGAGATTAGAACCCGAACAAAAAAAAACTAAGCAATCGTTCCTATGCGCCGATTATTATTCCTTTGTTCCGGCGTTCTTTTTGCATATATTTATAGAAGCAATTTACAACTAGGTTCATCTTCAACAATTATTCAAATGGATCATCCTTATAATCAAATTCTTTTATTCGGGGTAAGCTTTTATTATTTTATATTACACGCCTGATTCCTTTTTTTTTCTTTTGTTCTTGCTCATTAAAACTGAGAATTTATTTTTTGTTTAAAAACAGGATTCAATCACTCAGGTACGACCGTGTTCTTTGACAGTGACTCTCAATAGCTTTAATTCACTCTCCCTTGTTATTTTTATTATTGTAGTTTAGCTTTGACCCAGAACTTCTTGGTTTCGGTGCTAGTCTTGCCAATGTAAGATATTACAGTTGACACTATAAAAAAAAGTAAAAAAGTAAAAAAAAATACTGGTATTTATACAATCTAATTTATATAATTAGGCCTATCAACGTAAAGTTGACGTTGTAAACCGTGGATTTTCAGGTAACCTAGTTATATCTTTCTCCGTAGTAACTTTTTCACTCGCTGTTATATATATATATATATATCAATAATCATTGCATAATTAGGTTACAATACCAAATGGTGTTTACCCATTTTACAACAACTTTTGCCTCCTGTTGAGAAACAAAAGCGAACACCAGCCAAAGTTCTTTTAGCCACTATTTTCCTTGGGGCCAATGATTCAGCTTTACCTTTTGCTTTACAACATGTTCCTTTGGATCAATTCAAAGCTAATCTGAATGCTATGATCTCAATGATCAAATCCCCAGAGTCGCCTACTTATAACCCAGAGCTACGTTTAGTATTGATCACTCCTCCACCTTTGAACGAAGTGCAGTGGAAAAAACGTTGCGATGATCAAGGTGGACCACTTAATCGCACATGGGAATATTCAAGAGATTATGCACAAGCTGTACGTGATGTTGCAAAGGAGCGTGGAATTGTTGTTGCAGATTTATGGACTAAATTGATGGATTTTGGTACAGACCACTTACATGAATATCTTTTGGATGGGTTACATTTGAATGCTAATGGAAATAAGGTAAATAATTAACAAAAAAGGAAAAAATAAATGGATTATAAATGTAGTATACTTAACAACGATGGTGATGATGATGATGATGATGATTTTTTTTAGGTTACATATGAATTGTTGATTCAAACAATTGAACAACATTTCTCCGATATTCATCCTGATAATCTAGACATGGAACTACCTCGTTTCCGCGACCTTCCGAGAGAAAACTTTGATGATTTAGTACAGTTTCGGTTATTGAAACAATAAAAAAATGCGTATGATTACTTTAGAGTTGCTTATATACTAAATTATTTGATACTGATTATTGTTACACAATATCTTTGAAATTTCCACAGAGGTGATAAAGAGAGAAATATAACAATTAATAAATCAATATCGGCCTGAAATACTTTAATGATCTTATATTAATATCAATAGTTTATTTATGTTTACAAAACAGAAACTAACTGTTGCACAAAACATGTCAAAAAATAAAAAAAAAACAAGTTTATTGTCAGTTGAAATTATAATCATGGGGTTTTTTTAAGACAAACATATAGAAGCACGGGCTGATCCAAGATTGGCCTCACTATAAACAAACGAATTTAACGTTTTTACCGAATTCTATGCAAACTTCTTCATAATGTTAATTATTCTTGTTAGTAGGACCATTATTAATAATTGAAATACTCTTATTCTTTAACTTTATGAAAAGGGGTAAAAAATAAAAAAGGTTTCTTTTCACTTATTTAATTTTCGTCTCTTCCTTTTTTGTTATTTACTTTTTTTTCTGCTGTAAATGTTGAATATCAATCAACAACCACACATTGAAACAACTTTTCGAACATCCATAACACCATCCACACCAACTCTACATGGTGATTATGTTCAATTATCGGATTGGGATGTCGTCATGTTCAAATCTTATACACCGATATTATTATTCTACACTAATCCAAAGGATATTCCGGATTTTATGAATACACAAAAATTAATGGGCGCATTAGCCGATGTACTTGTTGACTTTTATCCATTAGCAGGTCGACTGGTTGATATTGGTCAAGGTAGAGATGCCATTGATTGCAACGACGCTGGTATCTTATTTCAAGAAGCCAAATATCATGACACACTGGAAGAATTCCAAGCCAATGGTTATTTACCAAATAAATTGGATTATCATCGGCTATTCCCAATTCATTTCTATACCAAGTATCAAGATCCATTAGTAGCCATCCAAGTGACTCGATTTACAGATGGAGGAGTAGCCATGGGTATAATGCTGTTGCATAAAATTGCAGATAAGTATTCGCAATGTTTGTTTTTGGAAGCATGGTGTAAAAAAGCTCGTGGTGTCGCTTATAATAAGGCTACCTTTGATCGCAGACTGGTGGCTGTACCACCCAAAAATGTTGAAGTTACTGATGAAGTATTGGATTATTATCGGAATGAGCATTGGGCAACTGGGGAAGACCATGTCGCAGCAAGTATTGCAGCCAATGATGGCAGAATAATCAATCAAGATCAACCTAAATATGCACGAACATCACCCAAAGGCCCAATACCATTAAAGAGTGTTGTATTGGAATTTTATTCGGATGGACTACATCAATGTAAAAGGGATGCACATACAGAGGAAATGATTAAAAACAAAATGTGGCTATCAACAAAAGATGCACTACTTGCCATGTTATTTAGGGCGATCGTAAGATCACGTGATCTATCGCCTGACCAAGTTGTCAAAATGGTTATGGGAATTAATGGTCGGTCAAAAATGAAGGGTTTGGATTTCTATTTTGGAAATTGGATGGTGTATGTTAATTTTATTTTTCATTCTATATATCATAGATAGCTGATGAAATTTTTTTAGTATTAATCAGCTATTCACTTTTGTTCTGTTTTTGTATCTTATTAGAACACGTGCAGTATCATTAACAAAACAAGGAGTGAAGAAAACTAGATTAGTAGACACTGCTATTTCATTTCGACAACAAATGACAACACCCAAGGCTTCCTTATTCCATGGAATAAGTAAACTCTATACAATTCATCAAGATATGACTGTGCATTATTTGTGTTACCAACCCAACTCAAGTACTCATTTGACAGCCAGTGACGCAAGTACATTGCCTTATTGGCGATTAGACTTTGGATATGGAGATCCAGACCGAGTAAGAGGGTATATAACAGCTGGTGGAAATGGATGTCTTGTATTATTTGGTCGAAACGATCATAACAAAGGTGTCATGTATGATGTTCAGGTACAAATGGATACTGAATCGATGAGGCGATTTGTAGATGATCCTGATATTGTAAAATATACCCGTCAAATATTATATTGAATTATAATAAAACAAAGTATACGAGTATTATTATTATTGTTGATGTTGTTATTTTATTTAGCTATCTATATATTATAATATATACACTATATACTGGGTTACGTGTGTGTTTGTATGTGTGAAAGCAAGTTTAAAAAATAATTACTGTTGCATTACAAATAGTGTACAAAAAAAAGAGTTAATAATCTGGATTTAGGTGGTATGAAATGATATTGTATACAGTTATATATAAAAAACGTGATGTAGGAATGTTTTTCTGTCTGTTATTAGAGGAGAGGGTATAGGGAAATAATTATTGTGTTTTTTATATGATGAATTAACACTAATACATCATGCGGACTTGTTTAATCCTTTACCAGCCACCAAATTGATTACATCACCATCATCCATATCATCACACTCATTTCCAGCGGGTGCAGGGATATAACCTTGTCCACGATACTTTGCATTATCTAAATGTTCATTTAATGCACCACCAATTCTTCTTAACAAACGTATTTCATTATGATTACCATCTCCTAATTCTCGACCAGTATTCATCTCCGCTGCAGCTATCGTTGCTGTTATTGGTGTTGTTGCCGTTGCTGACGTTATCGGTAATTTACTATTATTATTATCGAAACCTCCATATTGCCCCCAACTTTCCTGTTTTGTGCAGTCGTAAGGTAAGAACTTATCATCTAATAATTGTCGCGCTTGATCTACTTCACTTTGTTGATCTATATCTACTAGTGTTGATTTTGAAGCCCTTTTTCGTGCTCTTAATGGTTCACCGTCTAATAATAACTCTTCCAATTCATGTACAGCATCAAAGTTAGACTCGTTTTTCTAAATTTTTTTTTGTATTATATAGTTTTTCGGTTAGATTTTTTCTTTCTCCTCTAATATGTTTGTGCTGGATTCTAACTTACTTTTACTGTATATTATAAAACAAGCTGCTTTTGATAATAATACAGAATGATTAGAAAAAAAAAATATATAGACTTACGCTAGGAGTGAAAGGAGGTATTGCTTCTTTTGTTTCTAATTTATTCCAATCGATTGTATCAAACCATGGATGTTGTTTAAACTGTTCAAACCCTCCTTGGCCGCAACCTATCCGTTCTAATGGTGTTCGATCAAGTAGCTGATCGTGAAAAAAAATTGATCGAAAAAAAAAAAAGTCAGCTCATATTATTCCGTCATCCTCCCCCACTTTCTTTTTTTTCATATTACCTTAGTAATCAAATCAATGCAATCCTCAGAGACCAGCTCATGTACATTATCAGGAAATTTTAAAGGTTCATTTAAGATAGCATCAATTAGCTCTTCATTGGAGTTACCTTTGAAGGGTCGCTATAGAAAAATAAAGAGTTAGTTTTTTTGTTTGTATGTTTTTTTTCGTATCAGTATAAAAAAAATCCCACACAAATTAATAATTATTTCATCTTGGTAGACCAATGGTTACACCAAAATCCAAGAAAGCAGAATAATTGCGTGTGTCTTTTTCTTTTTTTTTTTTGTTAACAACTTACTTGACCAAAAAGTAATTCATAAGCTAAAATTCCTAGACTCCACCAATCAACTGAAGTAGCATAACCGCGTTTATCAAGAATTTCAGGTGCCATGTAGGCCAACGATCCAGCTTTTGTCCATCGTAAAGGTCGCTTATCATTAAACTGAGTAGCAATATTGAAATCCGAAAGATGGGCATGACCATTCCCGTCCAAAAGAATATTATCGGGTTTAATATCTCGATGAGCAATACGTCGTTTATGTAAATAACCCAATGACAAGCTGATTTGAGCAACGTAAAACCTTGCTTGCAATTCAGTCAAGGTACCTAGTCGCTCTAATTGAAAACGCAAATCACCACCGAGCATCAGATCAAGTACCATAAATAAATGGTCGTCATCCTGGAAAGCATAACGCAAGTTAACGACCAGGGGATAGTCAATACGCTCTAATAGTCGACGTTCGGCAACCATATTGTTAGCTGCTCGTAATTCAACACATCGACTTTTGTGGATACATTTTAATGCATATTCGTGAAGTGTTCGTTTATGTTGTACTTGATGTACTTTTCCAAACGCTCCTTTACCAATGACTCGTATTAAATAAAAATGGAATAGCTCCACTAATAATGATAAAATGATAGTAAGTTGTTTAATATTCTCTTTTCTCTACATCTATAAATCATCCCCCTATCTATAAAATAATAAATTACAATTGGTAAATACATATACCTTCATCAGTAAAGTCAACTTCTTCTGATTTACAGCACACTCCTCCCATTTATTATATTATAAATCAAAGAATAAAAAAAGTAATAAAGAGTGAAAATATAAATAGAAAAATAGAACAAAAGGAACGAAAAGGGTTACTTTTTAGTTTGATTGAATATGTCAATTTACGATTTTTAATTTAGAAAGGTCGTCTATTTTAGTTGCCGCTTTCTTCATATTCCTTCTGCGCTGATTTTTATTTTTCATATTACTGCCAAAACGTTTCATTAGCATTAAACTCCATATTACATATTTATATATAAAACAAGGCTTATAGATTTATCGAATTCCCATTTTTATGCTGTGTATCCATAACAGCATAAGGGATAGAACATTTCACGTGAAACAAACGAAAAAAAGAAAAAGGCACTTTTTAAGAAAATTAACCGCGCTTTCAATTCTTTAAAAAAATATATAGAACGTGGTAACCTGACAAATGCATATCAATTACCATATTATCGAAAATTCTATTATATAACAGTATTTTGTATTAATTCAAAAGTGGATTGCTATTTTGAATTAAGAGTAACCAAACTTGAGCTTTTTTATTATCTTATTCAAAGATTTATCTAGAGTCTAGTAATGCGCCTAATTAAAATCCATCTTGCTATAATAAAATATGCATTTACTAGATTATAAACTGTTTACACTTTACTTTTTCCTTCTTGTTTGTAGTTGTCGTAGCACTTGGTAAAAAAAAAAAGGAAAAAGTATTAGTGCTTGTATAAAAGTAGTTAGCACCTTTCCTCCTGTTACTACGAACTTAAAATTATGTAAGTTTTTTACGACTTTATATATACTACATCATACATTTCCGACGAAAATATTATCTATCTTCTTCAAGCTTGATGTTACTGAGGGATATCGGTTTAAAAAATGGTTTTTTAGCACACATTTTATATTCATGACTAAATAGATAAAAAAAAAGAGATGGACACATCCCTAGTGTATGTAATACGTGTTACCATGAAAATTGATTACCATCGAAGTAGGGGTTCCCAGATGGCACATATCTATATTCATTTTGGAGGAAAGTGTACATATGGACAATACTTATGCAGGAGCTGATAATAATATTAATAATAGTAAACAAGTATAATAATGTGTCATGGACTCATTAAAGGAACCACAGCTTTTTTAATTTGATATGCGATGGAGTTCTCTTAAATATCCTAAAAAGGGTGTTTCTAGACAAGATAATCAGTAGTGTACTATATTTATATTCGACATTTCTTATTATTGATTTGTATTTCTTAATCGTCCTAGAAAGCAATATGATAAGATAGAAAGTGTATGATAAAAGCAATGACCAATTTTTTTTTTCTGCTGCTTTAACATCTTATGTACGGGTATTAAAAATTCTTTCTCTGCCTTTATATTTTTTAAGCGTGTCATTCAAACAACTTGACTTTTTTTTTCTTGGCTATAGTTTTTTTTCCAAAGAAAATCTAAACTAAACATATAATAATGGGACGTCGTAAACAATTTATGGACGAAGGTGATGACTCCTCTGATGATGAAGGAGGTCGTATCCGATTCGATATCACAGATCAAGATCTAGACGAAGAAGCCGAAGGCTTTTATGGACAACATAACAACAAAAACAAAAAACGAAAACGTTTTGGTGAAGATTATACTGACGATGAAGAAGAAGAAACTTTTGGTCATGGTGGTTTAGGGCTGGGCAGTGCTAGTGGATCAAACATGGCCAATGCATTTATGAATTTTACCACAGCAAAAAGTAAATCAACAACAGCTTCGCCTGCGTCAGCATCACCCGAACCATCGTCGTCAATGGCACCACCGGCTGCAAAACGTCAAGAACGAAAACCAGTAAAAAAAGTACAACCCAGTTCAGAATTTGGCAAATTTAATACATATACAACTGGATTTGGCCAACGCATGTTGGAAAAAATGGGTTGGCGTTCTGGTGAAGGTTTAGGTGAAGAAGGTTCTGGTATCGTCAATCCAATTGAAACAAAGCTTCGACCTAAGCAAATGGGTATTGGTTTCAGGGGATTTAGTGAACGTACGGAAGAACAAAGGAGAGAAGCAAAACTACGTGGTGAAATTGTATCTAGTGATGAAGATGAAGAAATGGAAGACGTAACAGAACCATCAAAACAACAACCAGAAAAACGTGAAGCATGGAAACGAACGAAAACTCGAAAACCTAAACAAGTATTTAAAACAGCTGCAACCATTCTTGCTGAAACAACAAACGATGATGGCCGTATGCAACACGAACAACCTGCAACACAACAAAAGATTATTGATATGACAGGCCCACAAATCAAAGAAGTCACCATGGCAGATTTACAGCAATCAGCTACTTGGATTGAAACAACAACACGATTACCTGAACTACGTCATAATTTACGACTTATTATGGATCTTGCTAAAGGGGATCTTGAAAACTTATCAAGAGACAAGCAATCCAATGCATTACGTCTTAAGACGATGGAAGAAGAATGTGCTATAATACGGGAGCGGATGGCAGCAGAAAATATTCGTCAAGGCAAGGTTCAAGATGTCAAGGAAATGGCTTTAGAATTGAAAAAGATATCAAAGAATGCTTTAGCTACTGGTGCTTATGAACAAGCAAATATCACTGCATTATTTGGTCATGTTTTTGAACAAATGCAACAAAAGTACAGTGTTGAAATTGAGCAACTTGGTTTGGATCAGTTGGTTGTAGCTGTGTGGGCGCCTATGATGAAACTCAAATCGGCTCGGTGGGATGTATTAGCAGATCCTACTTGGGGTGTGGCTGATGTACAAAAGTGGCGACAGCTGCTAGTCAGTAATGACGATCCAATCAGGGACGAAACTGGATTAATGGTACCTCGACCACGCTCAAAAGAAAATCCAAAAGCAACCCCTTATGAAACTATGATGAATACTATTTGGCTAGTTCGAGTTCGTAGTGCAATTAAGTAAGTATTTTTTTTTCTTATTGGGTGATAGTGAATATACTCATGCTATAGATATGCGCATTTCAAATTTTGGTTTATCATTTATTTATTTTTCCTTTTTTTTCTAAATAGCAACCAATGGAACATCCGAGATCCTGATCCACTTGTTCAACTGTTAGAAGCGTGGAAACCACTTTTGCCTCGTTTTATTTTTGAAAACATTGTGAATCAACTAATCTTACCCAAGATTTCCCATGCTGTATCTGATTGGGATCCACGTAACGATCCTGAAATGATTCATACATGGATTCATCCATGGTTACCTGTCTTGGAGGCCTGGAGATTAGGTGACTTATTCACGAGCATTCGACATAAATTGGGTGTTGTCTTGCGGGTCTGGCATCCATCTGATGAATCAGCGTTACATATCATTGTTCCCTGGAAAGATGTTTGGACCTCTCAGCAAATGGAATCATTTGTCAACAAATCAATATTACCAAAACTTACACGTGTAATGCGGGACGAATTTATGGTGAACCCAAGAGAACAACAACTGGAACCTCTTATTTGGTGTATGGCATGGAAAGATATATTATCGGAACATACCTTGTCACAATTAATCGAGAACGAGTTCTTTTCAAAATGGTTGGATGTTTTGTACAAGTGGCTTACATTATCAAGAGACCGAGTTAATTATGATGAAGTTCGTGAATGGTATTTATGGTGGCGCCAAGTATTTGGTTCATATGAGTTGGAAGAGAACGAGCGTGTTTCTGCTTGCTTCAGAAAAGGATTAGATATGATGGCTATGGCTGCAAATGGTCAACCTGTTGTTAAAAATTAGAAATGGTTTATTCTGAAATGTGTATATATACCCCCTGCTCCATCTCTTGGATTTTTTTTCTCGTCAACACAACTCCATGTGTACACCACACAGCCTACATTATTTTACATATATTACAAAGAAAAATGGTAAAAGAAGTTATCTAAACAACTCCATATGATATTGTATCATGACAATATATTTTTATGGTTAATTCGTGTGCAACGCTACTGTGACTGAAATCGACCTTTTTTGTCCAGTAATCAGGAGTTTTATTTCCTGCTGCAAAAAAGAAAAAACGCGATATTACACACACGCGTTCGTGTTTTTTTATTATTTTTAAATTTTTCTCTTTTTTTTGTATTACCATCTCCTTTAAAACGTTCATACTTATTTCTCTTTATATACAAGAGCATCTATTATAATCATAATCAGAAAATGTTCTCCAACTTTGGCTATAGCAGGAGACCTACCACAATCACTACTTATAAACGCAAGCGGATTGATCCTCTTCCAGCGACTTTAAGTGATGACGATTCCGATCTAGACGAACCAATTCTTTCTACTAACACTATTACCCGATCGTCACCTGGTGTTAAACTGGGGAATAATATCAGTTACGATACTTTTAGTACTACTACTAGTATACAGCATCCAATATCAACTTTTCTGGACAAACAGCTTGAGATAAACACACGAGATATTACTTTTGAAGAAGAGCTACCACCACAGCAGCAACAGCTGGAAATACCGCAAGCGCTACAGCCCCAGCAGTCAATTAGTATAGCATTATCGTCACCAACTATTCAACCAGTAGTTCAATCCTCTTCAGTAGTAGAATATCAAGAACGATCAACTTCGTCATTTTCTGTCCCAACTATCGAAAATAATAGTAGTACCTTGGTTTCTGCAAATCTCCTCGAAACTTCTCAGCGTGTACAACAACAATATCAACTATTTGATACATCGTTTCAAATTCCCTCACAGCCTTTACCATCAATATTAGATACACCTTTTGATTGGATGACGTTGGGAAGTACGTTTGAACAAAACGTATCAGCACCACCGTCGGCACCTGACCCTCTTGCGTTACTACAACCACAGGTACAGCAGCAACAGCAACAGCAGCAAGAGTTCAGACCGTCTAGTAATAACGGATCAGATATTAGTACTATTGAGTCAAGGCAAATAGGCTGTAATAATTCTTTTATTCCCATCCAACCAACACCACAGTCTGTAGTCGATATCGATACGTTGAGTAGCATCGCCATCATCAACAACAACTATACAAATAAAGAAAACAATGTAACATCTAATGTCTATTTAGAGCCAGGATCTGTAATTACAAACACCATCATATCATCATCCCAAGAACCATCTTTTTCTTCCTCTCCCTCCTCCTCCTCCTCCTCCTCCTCATTTGACGTATTTAAAATACCAGAAATACCAACCCCATCTATTTCACCTCGTTTTGTTGAAAAGCAATCATCTCAAGGCAACAGTAATACTTCATTTGATATTTTTGATTTTTCTTTAGAAAATAATACTCCAAAGGTAACGAAAAAATACCAATCGCCTACAAAGCAACCACCCATAGTAACAACGACAGTAGCGGCACCTGAAGCACCTGCAGTACCAGAAACAGTAAAAAAGAACGCTAAACAAACGCAATTTGATATTTTTGATTTTCCTGAAGATGATGATACCAATATTGTAGAACTCAAAATAACATCTACTCCACCTCTATCTTTGTCTTCCTCTTCTTCTTTTCCAGCTAAAAACAATAATGAACGTGATAAGAAGCCACTGAAAAGAAATGTATCTCAAGCTAATAGTGCATATACAATCCCTAAAGAACCACTACGACCAAGAAATCAACAACATCAACAAAAACGGAAACCACTCTCATTAAAAAAATCTAAAAGCGATACACCATCATCATCAGGAAGGCGTGTCCGTTTTGCACCGGAAATACTTATCAGCACCTTCTACCGAACATCATTGGATCGATCTCAACCTTTTTCTGCGCCCACGTTTTCTGAAGAAATCGTGAAGGAAACAGAAGAATGCTCATTATCAGTACCATCACTACAACAACAACAACAACAATTACCAGTAAAACGAAAACGAAATCTGGTTTCCAAGCTACGAGGAGCAACAGGTGCTGTATCAATACAATCATCAAATTGTCCATCACTGCGAAAGTATAATTTTGATGATGACGACGAGGATGAGGATGATGGAGGAGAAGGAGAAGAAACCATGGTAGAAACAACTAAAATGATGGACGAAGATGACGAAGAATATCGTCATCGAATGCAACGTGAATTGATGGCTATTATGCAAAATGAATTTGGACAGGAGGACGAACAAGAAAAAGAAAAAAATCAAGAACATGAGAACATTTCTTCAAGACCTCAATATCAACCAAAGAATCCCATGAATGTTCGAGTTACTTATAAAAGTAGTAAAAGACATCATCATTTACAACAAGATGGTGAAATGCAACAAGGTCAAGATCGAGAAATGATCGAGTTGGATAACTTGTTGGATAAATTACGTGCAGGAGGCACAGACTTGTAAATAATAATAAAAATATAATCACATGTTCATAGTTTAATTAAATAAGGTTATTATTATTATTATTGTTACTGTTGCTCTTTATTCATTAATAGTTTAATATAAAACAGTTCGCATTTTTGGCAACTTAACCCTCAGTTAATAATTATTTGATCGCTTTGCTCCTGATTTATTCATTTGCATCCGTCGGAACAGATGCATTTTATTTTGGTTTCTTGTTTGCTGCCTGATAATCGGTCGTGGTTTCTCTTAAAAACACAGCTTCAGAGAATTTGACATTTATTTTACACGATAATTTGGTTAACAAAGCCACTATTGCTTTGATTTACCAGTTGTGATTGAGTAATTCAGTAAACTTATAAAATAATACAATTACGATCACCATTTATCATAGCTACCATACAGATAATAAGAAGATTGGATTAATACTAAATCTTTGCATAATAAAAATAAAATGACTATATACATATATACATGCAATGATGATGTGAATTTTTGTAACATTATTATAAAGAGATAAAGAGAAAGGGGGGGGGGGATATAATACAGATATACTTCAACAATCACTATGTTATTATGTTGCTAAGCTATCTGTAATAACTCTTTGCTTCTTCTTTTTTTTCTTCTCCTAAATTCAACATGAGTGATTTGGTCATATATATCTTCACCACAATCAAGAATCACTTGTACTTCTTCGTACGGCATTACCATTGTGTAGCTCCATTCTTTAGCGCTTGAGTCCATTTTTTCTAATAAACGATCCACACGAGCTTTCCCTGGGTAATCCGATGAAGAATCAAACACAAAATAAATATCTAATCTTTCCATCATTTTCCTGTCGCTATTTTTCTTCTTCTTTTGCTCATGATTTCGAATATCAAGATACCGTTCCACATCCGCCAATGCCAAAAAATCATATTGAAACGCCTCGATTGTTAAACATTCTAATACTTGTAATTGTGTTCCCATACACTCTAGAACTCTTGGTGTCAATGCAAACCCAGATTGTTCTATAGTAATTTCCCGTAGCTGTCCAGTCAGACGATTAAGAAATCTAATCATACCATCCGTTGTAATCCCTTGACAATTATCCAATAATATGCTGTGTAGGTGCGGACACGAAGATGTAATAGCGTCAAGTACAGTATCCACGATAGTATCCAATTGATGTAATGCAATATGCGTCAAGTTGGGTACAGAACCATGTTCAAACATGGATCGTAGACTGGATACACTTGAAACGTCCCAAGGAGATGATCCTTTGAGTGTAAGATACTTTAATGAAGGAAATATTAATTCGGAAATATGCGACAAGACATCGTCATTAACGCAGCCCGGTTTTCCGAGATCCAATGATATAAGCTGCTTGTTAAATTTCTCAACAAGTGGCAATAAAATGATAGATGATGCTTCACTATGAGCAAGCTCTTCTTGAAATACAATATACTGTAACCCTTTCAGATCCTGTTTTTCTAGTTGGGGGCCCATCACTGTTGAATTTTTAGGGCTGTCGGTATAAACGATTCGTTTTCCACTCATAAAAGTTTTTTGACTACTTTCATCACTATCGTCTAATTGATCCGTGTGCATATATAAAATAAAAGCTTCGAGTTCTGGACAATATTTCTGTATTGACTCGGGTAAAGATCGACCCAATCCTGGATTGCTCATACGTAAACATAAACGTCGTAGTTTTGGCGTTGCTTTCAGAAAAGGTTGTATATCAAAATCAGCAGTGTAGAAACGAAGCGATGCGTCAGATAAATTTTGGTGTTTAAATCCTGCCAATTGATGGGCCCACTTTTCATTATATATGGATCCTCTAAAATCAAGCTTAACAAGGTTCGGGCACCTTTGTAATATGATATCAGGTCGTACACCGTCTGAATCCATTTCGAAAAGTCCACCGATAGTGATATGTGTCAAAGATTTCCCGCATACATCAGCGAGTTTTATAAACTCTTCTTTTATGAAACATCGTCCAACTATATCCACTAATGAAAGTAGCATAGTGACATATATATAAATCCAAACAAAGTCAACATAGAAGGTGTATATTTTTATATTTAGAAACATAATTATAAAGAAAAAAAAAGTGCTAAGCTACCTTCAGTGATTGCATAAAAAGCTTGTTCTTGGATAAAAGAAATGCCATTTTTTATGTTAGCCTCATCACCACAACCATGATGGATAGATATACGCTTCACAGTTCGACTCTTCATAAAAGATTTATATGGAGCCATATCTGGAAAAATGTATCGATTGGGTTTTGTAGATAGGCAAAACCAAAAAGGTTCCCAGTTAAAAACCATACGTCGCCAACCTTTACAAACCCCTGCCAACCGCCAACATTCAGGTATTGAAAAGTACTGGAGTATTTCCCCTTGAAGCTCGGGAGCTAAAGTCGGCATTGTTTTGACATTGAATGCCATCGCAGGTTCTCATTTAAAATGGTTTTGGAAAGGGTAAATTCAAAAAGTCTTTTTTGATACAGAAAAAAAGAGTGTGTGAAAAAAAAACACTGGACGTCAAATGAATTTGGAGGTAAATGCAACAGGTTGCATTATCATTCATTCATTCTGGACTTTTTTAAATCAGATCGATACATTATTGGATAACAAAAATCATCATTTTATATATGCACTATAAATCTGATTTTTTTTTCTTTTTACTGCTAAATTATATACAGTAATCGATTTTTATTTTGATTAATATATTAAGAAATTATTAATAATAATAACATTATTATTTTATATATGATATCATTATGCAGAAAAGCACTCCAATGAAACATTGATGACACAACAAATGGTGTAAATACCAATCATCCAAAAACCTAAATTCTCATTTATACGATACCCATTGAGATTAACAACAATGAGTGTACTTAATAGCACCGTAATAAGTCCTGCTGAAGAAACAAGGATTGTAGGTGCAATATCTAATTCAAATGGCTGTCCAGTTTTGAAGATTTGATAAGATGATGAAATACCAACGCCGAGTACCATATCTGAAAAAGTGAATCCGTGTTAGTTTCTAATTTATTTTTTATATATTTTGCTATTAAATAATAATAAAAAGATGAAAAACTTACTCAAAAGAGGACCAGCATAGCATGCGGAAATAGCCATGGTTGGGAAACCCATCTGTACAAGTCAAGTACATTTTTTTTTGTTAGTTTTCTAGAGTTTCCATTCTTTGATATTATTGTACAAAACGAATTAATAAGAAAGAAAAAGCTCACCTTTGCGA
This sequence comes from Circinella umbellata, assembly GCA_025093555.1. Lineage (NCBI taxonomy): Eukaryota > Fungi > Mucoromycota > Mucoromycetes > Mucorales > Lichtheimiaceae > Circinella > Circinella umbellata. The sequence continues at coordinate 538,810 of JAIWNF010000033.1, read as the reverse complement.
TAGCAGTATTTGCGACAAGATCACCAATACTATTACCCTATTATATATAAACATTAGCATAATTTCAAATTACTAAAATTATACACACACACACACAAAAGAAAGAAATGGAGAAAGAAGAAAAGAAAGCTTACCAAAGCAAAAACAGTCAAACCCATGATTGCATCACTTATATTAAAGACCATTCCTATAGCCTTGAGCAATCCAACCATGTTATTTGCAAGTAAGAAAATCCAATTGAGTGCCACAAAAAAACCAACAAAAGATAGCATCCAGCGCCACTTTGGTGGTTTATCAGCACTTGTATTGGCCATGATAAGAACAGCAATCATGCAACCAGCAGTAAATCCAAATACAAGATGCCATGGCTCTATAAAATCATTGACTATTTCCATAAAAAAGTATTATAAGTAATCTTGTTCGTTGGGATTGTATTGTAACATATAATATGTGAATACTAATAATAACTTACTGGCCATATTAAAAGCAAGAAAAGTCGAACCAAAAATAGCTTGTAGAGCTAATAGCCATCTGCACCACTCATTTTGTTGATAGTTATCCTGAGTATCCATTATGGAAATCATATCATCTGACAAAATCATACTATCATTTTCAAATGCTGATGCCACGCTCAAATAATTTTTCGAGCAACTAACAGCATTTCCACCACCACCGGCGGCGCAACTATCGGGACTTAATAGTGACATATCATCTTCATCAGCACCACCCCCACTCATAGGATTATTATGCTGGATATTACTATCATCCAATACCTCAATGCCATCTACCTTGACATCTTCAGGTTCAGCCACAGGTAGCGTTAACGTGAAAACCAGCACGAGAGGAACGGCCACAAAAGAGCTGAGTTTAGCAAGGAATGACTTGTCACACCAATCTTGCATGGTAGGGAACAATGTTTGTCCTACACTGTCAACAACACTCACAACATAATTAAATACTTGGTAAGATGCTGCAGGTGGAGCAAATTGTGCTTCTAATGTACGTTGAACAAATGGATATTCGCTACTAGTAATATTGCTATTATTATTACTGTTGTCGGCATTGGATAAAATAATGGAAATAGCATGAGCATCATTCTGATGACTATTAGTATTATACATGGATGGCGAAGGAGTCACAGCAGGACTTTGACGTGCAGATACAAAAACATCATCTTCAGTGTTGGCAATACTTGGGCTGCGTGGAACAACAAGACTATTACCCCTGCTTCGGTTCCTTCTTAGCGAACGAGGGGTTGTATAAATAGAATTGATTGGTGAGGTGCAGTTGAACTGTCTCCGTGGAATGTTATTATTGCTATTATAGTTATAGTAGTTCATGTCATCCTGCTGTTCTTGATATTCCTGTTGGTTGCTATGGTATTCTGACTGTTGTTGCTGCTGTCGTTGGTCGAAAGTCATTGCGGTAGCTGACATAAGGTTATTAGGTGGTGCTAATCTAATTTCTGGTATCATGAATTCGTGGTTTTGATCATTGGTATGCTCTTGATTATGCTGATGAGAAAGAGGAGAATTTCCTTCTTGTCGTTGACTATTTGTGGCGGTTGTAGTAGTAATTTCAAGGGGTAATTGATTATGTTGATTAGCAGATAAATAGGTAAAATAATCTTCTGCCAATCCCGTACTACTGTTGGTACTATCAGGTGTAGTAACAGTAGTTTGTTGACCTTGTTGCTGCTGATTAGGATAACAATGGTTACTATTACTACTGTTATATCTAGGCCCTCGATTAACTGCAGACGATGTTGCTGTTAGCAATTGGCCAGTGACTGTAGATGCACGCGGACGACCCCCTACTTCTACGCCTGTGGCGTTATTACAGTTTCTATTGTTATTGGCACTATTAAGATGAGGAGATCTAATATATTGAGAGGGAGACGGAGATCGCTTCCAATGAGGCATTGAAATTTGTCGACGTCGAATATTATTGTTACTATTTGCAGATTCTGGCTGATTCATATAATGACTACTGTTGACACGACGTATGGCGCTGACATGTTGTTGGAACTATAATAATAAAATAATTATTGGATGAGTTCAAAATGAACCTTCTTATAACAATAACACTTATAATGGCACTTTATATGCATAAGGGAGCGAAAAGGGGGGAAGCATAGATTCTTCTTTTTTTTTCCTTGTGATGATAAAATTACGAGTATTATATCCTTAATTCATTTTACCTCAATGGCGCCAAACAATGATGTTCTAATACCAACACGCGGAGTCATTGGGTAACGAACAAGTCGTGAGGATATAGATCCACTTGTGCTTGTAGTTCGTGGAATATTATTGATTGATCCAGTCTCCATACGGAATGAATGACGTGAAGGTGATCTGGCTGTCATAGGGCGAATAATATGACCCAGGCGATTTTCATATATAGACATACCACCAGGTGTCTCAAATCCATAAACAGGGATAGATAGTCTTGGTGGTTTAGATTGCTTTGAGTTTGTCGTTCCTGCTAATTGAATAAAGAAAAATGACAGGTAGTAATAAAAAAAAAAGATCAGATCACAAGTGCATAAATACATACATTACATATCCACTGATATACACCAGTTAATAACTATCAATTGATGATATTATATAAAAAAAATGCTATATTTCAAAAATCACCGTAGAAATTAAATAATAATATATGATAGTACTTGCCTCCAGAACCTCCCAATAGCCGTGTTGTTTCGTCAATTAACTCTTCAGTGACAGATTTAACTTCATATTTTGTATTCGAACTTGTCCCCTGAAAATTAACGGAGCCCAACATCACAACAGCGACATAAATTAGGTAATATGCAACGAGACCAATTCCATGATACCAGTAAATCCTTTGATGATAAACAATCCATGTCATCATTATGACAGCTCCTGCTAAAAAGGTTGCATCTCTCATAAATGTAATTCGCTCTGATCTAAAAGGTCGTATGATTCCCATTGATCCAGATACAATAGCAACAATAAAAAAGGCTGCTCCAATAAGTTCCCCAATTGCCAGAGATCCTGATCCAGAATTCATTGCACTATGATAAATTTGATACATTTTAACTTCTACGCCTTGTTTTTTTATCTTTTGTTTGTTTTTCTTTTTGCTAATCCGATTTACCTGAAAGTACTAAACAGATCCGGACTTCCATTACCAAATGCTAGAACAGTTACACCAGCCTAAGTTGTAAAAAAAATACATGAACACAAAAAAAGAAAAGTCCGCTTGTCAGATTCATCCTAATAGTGATAATAATTCCCGTTCAAACGATTTATGGAATTCCTTTTTTACCATGCTTTCTGAAAGTTGGAGTTTAGATGAAATTGTTTGTAAATTTGGACCTGAACATAGAGAAAGAGTATTCACATCAATGATTTTGTTAGTGATTAATTGTTGATGACTGTAAGTAGATGATAACATTATGTAATTACTATTATTGTGGATTATTAATATTACTAATAGCTACTTACAAAAGAAATCAGAAGCAACAATGCTTACAGCACCAAAGAATAGCATTAATATGATCCCCTATAATATCATTACATAAGATGAATAAATGAGTAAAATATTGCAGTTCAATATATCAATTTTTGTCCCCCCCCCAAGAAAAGAATACAAAAAATAGCACGAGTTAATAAGCACGAAAAATCAAAGAGAAAAAAAATAGTGGATGTGATTAAAATTAAAAAAGAAAAAGAGCATCTACCATAAGTGAAACTATGATCGGTTTCCATAAGGAAGAACAATAATATAACTTTAGATACATCCCACTGAATCCGTGACATGCTAACTCAACAAACGCACACTGGTCTTCATATTCTTCAATATTTATACATGGCTAAAAAAATTTAATATATAAATATAAATGCATGAAAAAGGAAACAATACAGTGAGTTTCTTTTTCTTTTTTTGTTCATTTCGAATAAAACGTAATGAATTGTGTCATTTGCAAAATTACACAATGTTGTAGTAATCTTGTTTAAGATCTTGCCTATACTCTTATTAATATTATTTACCGGTGAATGATGGTGGTTACGACCTAGTGTAACGACAAACTCGTCTGTTGTTGCTGCAGTTGAAGTATTGGATACAAGTGTATTTGCTGTTGTTACTGTATCAGCTTTTCCAATTGCAACAAAAAAATAGGAAAGGAATAATGCGATTAATAATATTCGACAAGTACGACGGCACATAGCATGAATGATCCGAGAAAAAAAAAGTGAAAGAGAAAGAGAATTCCGACACACCATCCCTTTAATAGCTGCATATATAGTTGTATATGTATATATATATGGAAAGGAGAAGGAGGGCGTAAAAAAAGGTATAGAGAGAATAATCTAATGTTTAATAAATTATTATATGTATATCAACGCTCCCTGGAAAGATATGAAAGAAAGGAAAAAGAAAAAAAGAAAGGGATATGCGAATTGAAAAGAAGGAGGAGGAGAAAGATTATCATCGTACTAATGAGTTATAAGAAGTATATCCACAGCATGTATGCAGTTTTTATTTTTTCCTTTTTTGACTAAAAAAATCAAAAAAAGGCTGCATCTCGTGACTCAAAAAAAAGCAATAACAATAATAATAATAATAATAATCAATATAAATAAATACCATAGTTCGCCCAAACCTTCTTTCCTTCTTTCTTTTTTTGGGGGGAGAGGATGTTCATGCGGTCCAACAGCCTTTTTGGTTCAAATTTATTACATTACAAATCTCAAAAATGAAAAAATTGAGCTGCTTAGGCCAATATTTTTTATATGTGTGATCTTTATTTCTATTTTTAATTTTAATTATACATCGGATTAAATAATTGTTTCAGTTTATACATGAAAGAACCATGGTAACCAAAAATTGTTGCTAATGGTTTCATGTGCATTTCATATTATAATTCAAAATATGAACCTTTTTTTAACCATGCGCTAATAAATAATAATGTATATACAAATTCGTCATGATTATATAGTGCATTTTGTCACGATGAAATATTTATATTTCTTCTCTATGGGGATAACATTTAAAGTAAATAGCGAAATATCATCTCAAAACGGACTGTACATCATTGACAAGGTGCATACGCATACAGATACGTTCATCTTTATCTTTATTGTTAACAATAACGATAAAAGTATGTTGCTACGAAGCAAAACTAATAAGAAAGAAAAAGAAATAATTATTCAAGCACACAGACACATTTCGTTATATACTATGGTCTGTGGAGATAATTATATGTAGGATAATAATAAAAAGGAGGATAATGGATAGTCTTCCCCTGTATTATGTTTCTTCTCTCAGATACACAAAAACACTATTTTTTGCTGACTTGAAATTCTTTCTATTATCGCCTTTTCTTTTCTGCACGAGGTATGTAAAAAAAATCAACAACTGATTTTGCTGCAGCTGCCAATTGTAAGCACACAACCATATGAAAAAGATGATGGTATCATATATGTGCGGAATATAATAAGACATCCCTACTTTTCTTTCTTTATATAATTCTTTTCTTTCTTTTTTTTTTCTTATTTTTTTAATTGGGAGTTGATGGACAATAGAATGAAATGTGTTATTTCGATTATTGCTATAATTTTATTTTCATTAATTAATGTAACTCATGCTCAACAACAAGAAGATCAACATACATCACCAGATATAGGTGATGTAACATCATCCCCAGTAAATAATATATCTGGTGGTGGTACTTCTAGTGCTATTTTTGATGATAGCGATAGTTTAAATAATTCTGCAAATGAGAGCAGCACTCATTCATCTCCTGCCGGTAGGTTTATTTACAGTTTAACACATTATGCTGCTTTTTTCTTTATCCATTTAATAAATATAGCATATAAAATACTACATGGTGCAAATATGCATATTCCTACTCTTTTTTTTTCAAAGCTGTTATTACATGTCATTATTGTTTTTGGTTTACTGCTATTAAAAGTACTAGTAGTAGTACGTTTTGCTTATACACACTAAAATACATATTGACACACAATCAATTTTCTATAATATCTTTTCCTCCTTTTTTTTCTTAAACCTTCTCCTTAAAAAAATTTCAACATGAACAAATTCATTATTCTTACTCATTTTTAATATATACAGTGGGTTTACCGATTGATAGTCAATGGTCTATTCTTCAATTAAGCGACACTGATCGAGATGCAGTATGCAAGCAGCAAGCAGAATTTTGTGCAGTAATGTTATTTTTTTTCCTCTTTTGTTTTTGTTTACAATTCAGAACTGACAAAATCCTTAAAAACTTTATAAATTTAGAACGAATGTGGAGGATCTGAAATGACGTCTTCAAAGTAAACAATTTACTGATAGCTTAATCCATTATTAGTTATTTTATACAGCAATAACAAATTTCCATTACACGTAATTGTGCACAAACAATTATGCAAAAGAAAAGAAAGCAGTCTGACACATTTAAATAATTTTATAGTTTTTGTAATCAAACATCAATGGCATGGAATTGTAGCTGTCGGGTAATAGGCAATATTTGTCACTTATTTATTTATGCCGGATATATATTCTTATTACTATTATTAATTATGGTATTCGTTCTTTTTTCTTTTCTTAGAATAAAGTTCCAGATTCACCACCATATCAGTGGCCAGTTACTTTAGCTGAATGCACTGGTAGAGAACAAAAATGTCAAGCTAAATGCACTAATCAATCTACCCAACAATTATGTATTGAAGGTTGTGCAAAGTATTTTCGATGTAATCGACCTGGAGGGCCACAGAGTCAACTTCAAGTTATGGATCCCAACATGACACCCAAGTATGATGATCCAACATCCAATGCAACAGTATTGACTTGCTTATCATACAATAATAATGTTTTTTTATCATCACTATTTCTATTGGCAACTTTTGTTGCTGTTGTGATGTGTGTGTAGTCGTGATAATATCTTACTAGAACCCTTCTTGCTATTTATTATATGAAGAATCTGAAAAAATATTGTAACGATACGCAGGATTTGATTACATGGAAACAAAAAAAAAAGAGAATAATCAGTATTGGCAGCGCAATATAATTTCCGGCATATATCACATTATATCATATTATTTTATCTTATTACGTATATATTTAGCACCATCTACCCGTTGTTATTATTTTTCTACACTGAACAATTACTAAATACAATAAGCATAATAACGAAAAATTAAATCCATCAACTGTTATGATTCTTTCTCGACTTTCTAATCATATATTTTGGGTTTGTTGATCGATGAGAATTCGCGGTCAATAAATAAATCTGCTTTATGTTTTAGCTTTTACACTGATAAATGATGATTCCGAACTTTTGTTTTAAAGTAGTAGAATGTTTTTTTTATCATTAGTATAATGTTAATAAATCTCCCGTATTGAATTTTTTATTTGGCTTTAAGGCATATATATATTAAGAAATATTATCAGAATAATGAACAACAGCAAACTATTAAGATCTCGCTTATAAAAATAAGGCAGTATTTTTATACCTTAACTAACAATTGGTGAATGAACTTCAATCTAAGGGAGTTAATGCAGCTAAACAAAGATGTAATGATCAAAGCATTTTTTTGTATGTACGGGCCGATAAATGCCACCTGTCAAATAGTGCCTCAATATTACTTTGATACTTTGTATGAGTTCTTGCGCTGAAAAGCTTGTGTTATGACTTTACTATATAGTCTAATTGGAAATATTAAAGCATATTATGACCACCTGTGTACATCACCCAAATTGCGCTCCAATATAATTGAGCTCTTTTATATCCCCTAGTTTATCACTGCAAGGTAAACAGTACATTTTAAGCCTTTGGCGAGCAGTATATACAAAGAAAGGGAAGAAAGTGAAACCTAACTACATCCAGGAAATACGCCAACACAGCTTTTTATTTAAATGAATTAAAAAATGATGCTTATATATGATATATATATATATATACAGTAAGTCATATTAAACAGATATTACAAATGACTTCTTACTCTATATTAAAGCAGTTACAATGAGTTGAAAGTCTACTAATATCAGTGTCAAGACAGATTTTCAGACAGGCTCAAATCGTAGCTTTTACTGTGTCAGCACTTCGGTGTGCTATAAGCTTTTACGACCATTCTTAGTACTCTTAATAATAAAATCTTAGTCTTGCCCAAATGCAACCAATGGCTTCTCATTAAACGACCGAAATAGTGGTTATAATGAATTTTACAATAAAACCATATCTCAAAGCAAGCATTGAAGAAAAAATGTACAGATGTAAAAGAGAATTGTTACAACAAACATATCTTTCCAAAATACAGGTCTACCGAGACAAACTTTTTGCAGCACCCTAAAAATATAACTGTAATAGAAAGAAATAATAATAATTTCCTACTTGAAAAGTATCAAAGAGTGTTCACTGATTCATTTTGTTAAACAAAAAGAAAAGTATCTGATAATATGACTTTTAAAAACAGATTTGTAAATAAACAATCTCCTATTTTTTCACGTCGTTAAATATATAAAGAAAAGGAGGCCTTCTTTATTCATTCTTTTAGCAAGTGGCAGCGCATCTTATCGCAATAATCTATTTATAGTAATATACATCTCCTTTTGCCCGGTTTCCATTTTAAGCTGTCGAAATATCAGCTGCTGGTAGAAGAATAAGCAGTAAACAAAAATCCTTTTTTTTTACTGGCCCTTTTTCCATTTAAAAGTAAATAAAAACATTAGCAGCAATACTTATTCAAGAATATAATATAAAATGATGCGAGTTCAAACGAGCTGCTACTACAAGCAGCATACTTGTTTGATATATCATTATATATGTTAACTCCTCTGTTTGTCTTTTCACACGGACTCTTCTGTTACAGTATGGTCTAAATTGACTACTATACTTTTCTTAACAGCGGTAGATCTTTCTTTATTTTAATAATACCAAACGAATTATCTTGTCCTTTTCTCTTTCTCCTTTTATTTTTCATCATTTTTATTTCCCCTGTAATGTAATCAATCGCCACGTTTTTTTTTCTAATAACCTCCTGCGTATTATTTTGCACTATTGACAAAAAATTGAATAATAACCATAACGAAAATCCTTTATCAAAACAGTAATAATTCATTATTTCTTAAGCCTATCTCCTAGGTGAAAGATATAAAAAAACCAAATTAAGTGCAGAATTATATTTTTACGTGACGACAGTTAAGAAACCATAGCAAATTATTTTACAATCGTGAAAATATTAAAAGTAGTGATATATTTCCAACTCCTTTAAAACAGTAAAACTGTTATATAACATATAATATGTTAAAGTCTGGCTTGGTTATCTCATAACATTTTATCATTACGAAAGCCCAAAATAAGAATAAAAAAAAAACCAATGCTTTTTGTTGCTGTGGAAAATTTCCATACAGGATTGCATAGTAAAAAAAAAGACTGTAGATAGTTTTCATGCGTATTATGCACATCATGAAAAGATCCACTATACATGACAGGTGATAAATGTACATGTAGTATAAAATGGTCATCAGGGTTTTTATGTTACACAACGTAAGATCAAACAAGAAATTATAATAACAAACTGAAAAAGGGGGCGGAAATAGAAAGAAGTTCCATTAGTTGTGGTGTATATAGAAAATGATTATTGTAAAAACATATAGTGATGGTATAATAAATTATGTGTAGTATATAATAAGAGTGAAATCATAGAGTGAAATGCTGTGTTTATGATGCAAGTACGAAATATATATAATATGTAAAAGATAAAAGTAGCAAGAAAATTATTAATATTATGTGTCAGGAAGAAATTATTAGTAGTAATACGTATTTTATGCGAGAAGGAAGGAAAAATAGAGAAATAAAACGAGGCAGACCGTGACGAAAAAAAACAGATAGTGATTATTTTTCAGCTTATAACACAACAAACACATTCTTCTTCTTCGACCATATGGCGATTTGTTATTGGTGTTGTCCCTGTTGTTGATGGAAGCTGTATATTTCGATGTTGTTGGGAAGGTCGACGAATATTATGATCTGAAGCATGCAATACATAATCACTAGTATCTTCGGGAAACATTATATCATTATCGCTAATTTTGTTATTATTAGAGGAAGAGGTATTATTATTATAACGGCTCCTCGATGCTTGTTGCTGAAGTAACGCATTTGGTGATGGTGGTAAAATAGCAGCGGTGCTGTCAACCAAAATTAATGTGTTTAGGCTACAGTTACTTTCGCTCTTACGTAACGACGGGTTACGATAAAGACCGTAATGAATGTCGCCTGCTGTCATTGTACCAAGGAATGGATCTGCAATGGCGGCCACATTACCAAAAGCTTGATCGTCACTGATCTCAACTCGTGTTCGTCGTTCATAAGCACGATCTAAAGTTTCGAGGTGGCGACTTGAAAGGCGTTGATGATCCATACCGTCTGTTGAATACCAATATGATGCCATTATTTTTGCTGTGATATTTTAGGTATATGTATATATCTATGTAACTACTGAACTTGGCTTACTTAATTTTGTTCCTCAGTCAAAAAAAGTAAAAAAAAAAAAAAAAAAAAAGATAATTAAGATAACCCTTATAATTGAAACCCCAAAAAAGCAATGGTAGATAAAGAATAGGAAAGAAATGAAAGAAGAAAGAAGAACAAAGGATTTAGGTTACTTTATCTCATCCAGTAAAAAAAAATGAGTGGATAGAAAGAATTAGGGAGAGAGACTGATATATACTTTTCATTTTCTTTACCTTGTAAATAATTCTTGTTGGCCCTTTGAGGCACATGCACACACATACACAGACACGCACAATAAACTATTTTACTCTTTATGTTCGATTAAATTGCTTTTTTAAATAATGTCATTAACCAAATAATAAACTTTATCCGTAATATTACTATGTTGAAAGGTAAGAATACACAATAATGAGACGGAAAAGGAAAATAAACAGGTCAAATTATTCTTTATTTATCATTCCTACTATCAAAAACAGCAGTACTACTAGTGACATTTATGATATTGCTGAAAAAAGTACTTTATAGGCATTATCTCATTTTTATGGATCATAGAGAAGATAACTATATACATATGAGGGGTTAAGTGATAAAGAAAACCAATTTTCATAACAAGCAGCATCAAGTACCAACAAAATTAAACTTTTTGTTGGCGCATAATATACATCATCATTGATAATAATAGTATAAACTTGAACAATAAATCACCTTACTCCTATTGACTGATCGCAGCTTTTTTAGCTCCATGTGGCTAGCATTTTTAAATTATTGACGCTTCTCAAAACACATTCACGCTACTGTTGCTGTTGTTGTTGTTGTTGCTGCTGCTGTTGTTGCTGTTGTTGTTATTTGAAAAAAGGATTTCCTTTATTATACATGTGGGACGTGCATCGTTTTCTTTTATAGCTTTGGACTGAGCTCTTGCTCATAGGACATTGACTATTTATCATTCATGACTTGATAATTAGAATAAAAGAAACCAATTTTCTCGTGCGTTTGTTTTATCTTCTTCTGGTTTTAGCATTTTTTTAAATGTTTTTTCTGTCTTATTACATACAAACTATACAAGAAAAAAAATTGGGAAAATCCCATTCTTTCCATGTGGAGGAGTGGTGTAACTTTTCTTCCTTTCAACCCCTAAGTTATACAAAAACCAAAAAAAATTAGAGAGTCTTATTTAAAGATTTGATGCGTTCTACGATAATGGTAAATTATTTATTTATGTACCAAGACGCCAGCGAGTACATTTAGTGTATGCTTTACAGCTAGTAAATGTGTGTTTTAGAGAAACAATAATACTACTTTACATAGCTTTGACTATCTTCAACTAGAAGATAATAAATATTATTTTGTTTCTTCATTATTATTAGATCATTATACATTTCCCCTCTTCTTGATGTCTACTATGATATGGATATTTGAGGGATAATTTTACACGTAATAATAAGTCACCTGGTAATTAAAAAAGATAACAAGGGGTGGGAATACCATTTAATAAGGAAATATGGCTCCTTTTTCTGAAGAGTAAAAAGGAAACGAACCATATTTTGTATCATTCCTATCTATTCTTTTCTACCTACTCTAAACCATACCTCCTTCATTATTATTATCATCTTCTTGTTTCTTTCTCCTTTTATGAATAAAAAGTCGAACATAGAAAAGGGCCTCGCCACCTACTAATAATTAACAACAACACCACTACCATACTCTCAAGAATAACAATCACGTTGTGCATTCCTCTCGTGAGTTTTTATTTATATATAAACATATATGTAGATCATTTTGTAGCGTGGTGGTCACGTAAATACGAGGAAATAAGTTTTTTTTAAGTACGTTTTATCTCCCTTTTCTTTTTTGTCCATTACATCCCTATATAAAAAAAACTAACAATCATTAAAATGATAAATATAAGAATTGATATGACAATGATGGACAGTTGAGAAGGTCATACTTCTGTTTTATTGATCTTTTTTTACATATAATAATTTTTAGCGCCTCTACAATTATACAAAATCTAAAAAAAGAAAAAAAACAGCCCTTCCCTTCTCTTCTCTTCGAAACTTTATTCCATACTATAATAATGTGATCGACAAAAACAATGGGCCCTTTTATTGTTCAGATAAATTACTCTTTATTAGACCCTTATCTATAAAAAAGCAATATAAAATATATAAAGTTTGGCTTTCCAGCCTCTTTTTTTGATATTCGTATGAAAATATTAAGTCCAGTTTGAATTATAAATCAATAAGGATGATTAATATCTACTACAAAAGAGATCTGCTAATATATAGATATATATTATTTAAAATCCATGGTTTAAATCATCTTATTATTCCTGTATCCAGGGTTGCAAACAGTAAACAGAAAAACTTGATTCAATTCAAATCATAACGCTTTTCTTACTCTTATTGTTCTGTGTTCATCTTTTTTTTTGTATAGTGTGTCTCCAATTATTGAGAGTAATTTTAACCTTTCTCATTATCTTAACATTAATAAATAATAACAACAATAGATAATAGTATTAATAGTATTAATAATAATACTAGATTATACGTCTATACAAATTTCACTACATTCTAATGTACCCAAGTTGACAAGTACAATAGAGCCTGTTTCTGAGAATGACGGCACCATAACAACCCTTGTTTTTTGACCTTCTGGACCTATTAAGTTATTATCCACATATATACTTATTAGTATCTTATTTATTCCATCTACACTTCCAATCAATAACATTTGAAAAGAAGTATCATTTAGGCACGAAAGAAAACAAAACACGAAGAGAGAGAACATAGTTATGTTTTCAAGGTTTACCTTCAATTATACTTTGTTCAAATTGTGGCTGATTTCCTATGAAATAAACATGTGGGCTTTTTTCTACTATAAATGGATCATTCTCCTGGAATGGATAACACCCTATATTACATATAAATATAAAAAATATAGTTTTTAAGCATCAACTTTTTTTTTCTTCTAGTATCTAAAAATGATATAAGAAAATCACATACATAGGGTATCTGGTGCAGAAGGTGCGATATGTCTCCAGAACAAACACCTTTCTGCCATTACAATTGGATCATCGAAATCTGTATATTTTAATATATCATCCACATTTTGTCCTGATGTGCCCAAAAATCTATAAATGTATGGAGTTATGAAAAAAATTGTTTGTTTATTTATTTGTTTTGACATATTAATTACTTACGTGATATCATCTACTTTGCACCAATATGGATTTGTGACACTATTTAAAGTTCCAGCTTCTTTTCCTTTTGTAAATAAAGATGGATGAATTGGTTGCTGCGGTAATTGACAATTAACAGGATCTTTGGATCCAGCCATAACATCAACGGGAACACTTCCACATATCTCTTCCAATAATTCATCAAATTGTGTTAATGGGCCTGAATCGTATTGTGTAGAATCGTACCCATATTTTTTCTACAACCATAAAAAAGATATATATATTAGTACCTTTTTTTCTTCTCAACATTATACAAATACATATTATCATAGTTAACTCTCTTATATATGTCTTTACCGTCTTTTGACTATCTTCAATAAGTTGCCTTGTACCAATCGAATTGCCAGCAATGATAAGTCGAGTGATTCTGGAACTAGATTTTTGTATCTAGAATCAAATAATCAAAATTTACCAGTTATTAAACATGTTTGTCTTTATATTTTTTTTTTCTTCTCTCATTTCATACATACATCCATTGTTCCCAATTCACCAGTCAAGTATTCAGTAAGCAACTGTAATTTTAAATCCATCGCTGGATCAGCACCAACATTTAATCCGGATACCAAGGCGACATATTTAGAATCGTCCCTACTTTGAGGAAGCGGCTGTTGTGGTGCAACACCTGGATAGCATACTTCTTGCACTTCAAAAGCACCCGTAGATGATTCTTTTCCTAGCAAACCGACAACAGTTCCTAACATCAAATTCTTTTTGTAAATAACAGATCAATCTAATTTCACTGTGAACCTGTTTCTTTTTTTTTTCAAAACACTATTATGAGAAAACCAATAATTATAACAACAATGTTTACCAGTAACCCAGAATTCTTTCTCTAACACAGCACCGATCAGCTGGATGCGACCAGATTCATCCTCAATTGAAATTTTATCTTCTGATCCTTTATATTTGCGTGGTACTACTGGTGCCGCTAATGAAGTCTATAAATCACAAGTTGGTTTTATTGTTGTTATTAACTAATTATAGAAGCAACAATTATATCAATTCAAAATATGATACAACATACCTCTTGTGTAAGATCCTTCAAAACGTTTGGTTTAAGCTGCATATCAACATAGATAGTTCCCACCACATAACAACGCTTCATACCAGCATCAAGTACTTTAGGTACGAATTTTGGCTTATCTAATTATTGATAACCGCCAATAATTAGCTTAAATATGTATATCAAGAAAAAATCGAGTACATAATTTGTTGAGCTTATTGTTTTTTTTTACCAGGTAGATTTCCCCAACGAAGTTCAGCTTGTTGTAATACAGCAGGGCGTAATTTAAGTAAACGAACAAAATATAAACTAGCATATTGTCGATGAAATGATCTCGTTTTGATGATTAAACCGTCAGCGACATCAGGAAGATCGTCATAAGTTGACTCAGCACGCTCTAAAGTTGCACTTCATGAGATGTATATATAACCATATGTATAAGAGTGTACTCCCCTTTAATTAGAATCACTGAATTGGCAACACTT
Organism: Circinella umbellata; assembly: GCA_025093555.1. Lineage (NCBI taxonomy): Eukaryota > Fungi > Mucoromycota > Mucoromycetes > Mucorales > Lichtheimiaceae > Circinella > Circinella umbellata. Next base: position 523,589 of record JAIWNF010000033.1, on the reverse strand, counting down.
TATTACAGACATATTTATATAGGGATATATAGCGAACTATATTGTATATGACTTACGCGTCATGAGAACTACTGGCCATTATTGTTATATAAAGGGGAGAGTAAGACGGAAAAAAAAGAGAGAGAAAAAAAAGCGCGAGATAAACGCGAATTTGAGAGGGCGCGTCGCTTTTAATTAATTAACCAGATTAGTTTTTTATGTGTTCCATAAACCTCTCTGTCCAAGATTATATTATCAAGTATTACATATATTATTACATATATATATACTACAAATACAATTAAAATAATATTTGTCTCTATTTAATTACCTGCTAATACTGCTATTGCTACGTATATCATTACTGAATTATAGCGACGTTGAATAATATGTTGTGCTCATCATGAGGTCCCCCTATATATGACATCCACCTACTTGCTATTAAATATATTTTGATAATACATTCGCATGTGCTGCTAATTCTACTACATATGACTATTTTTGGTGAGAATGATAATTTGAATGCAAATGGATTTCTTAAGCCACCAAAGAAGGAACAATGATTGTGTATTATTCTATTTCATTCAGTTTCTGCAACTTTGTAAAAAGAAAACTCCGTTAATAGAAGCAAAGGGAAGACTTCTTTAAAAAAAAGTGACAACCTTTTTCATTTCTTTTACACCTTTACAAAATGGGAAGAAAGCAAACTGCTGCTGATATATTAGACTCTGAATCACCTTCCATTGAACCTGGAACTGAACAACGTTATGCCAGAGTCATTGGTCCTCGAGGAAATCATCAACACGAAGTAGAATTCATTGACGGCACTCGAACCCTTGTTACTTTACAACCTCGATTTCGTCATTTAGTTTGGGTCAAGCGAGGTGTGTATATAAGATTTTGTATATATGTATATTATATGAATCATGGCAGCAGAATATACTCAATTGACGTTTTCTATTATTTAAGGTCACTATGTAATTGTTGATCCTTCACTCGGTACAACAAGTGAAAAAGTAGGTGGAGAAATTATTCATGTGCTGTTCCCTAAGCACATCAAAACTTTAGAACAATCAGGTCAATGGTAAGAAATATATATATGTAGATATGTGTGTAGATATAAGATATCTTTTCTTATTCAATCATATATATATTAGGCCGGCTGAATTTTCACGGAAAAGGCAAGAAACACCTGAAAAAGACAACGATGACGATGACAATAGCGATAATGATGATGATCTTTTCGTTAATAATAATCGACCTGTCATGTCAGATACCGACTCATCGTCTAGTGATGAAGAGTAAATGAAGGAATATTTATATATGTGTATATATATAATATAATGTATAAATTTAAATATGGATATATTATTAGAAAAAACTGTATAGATAGGGGGGAAAGGTATATATGTATATCAAATGTTTTTCTTTTGGAAAAAAACACACATTGTACATCAATCATCATCATCATCATCATACACATATTATTACTATTACTATTATTACTACTACTCTACTTATTCTTTCCATCTTTACTATTCTACCGAAAAGTTTAACAATCGCATTCCAACCATCCAATCCCCCATGGTAATAGCAATCATCGAATATACAATTGATGAAATAATAAACATGACTGCCATAATAAAATTTGCTTTTCCCCACCATGATTCGTATCTGTTTCGACTTCCACTACAACAACATGCACCTAAAACCCAAAAAGGTGGACAGAACCTAATATATATTATACAAATGATTAGAGTCAGTCATTCTAGCATTAGTTATTCTCACATGATGTTTTCTTTCTTATTCGACTTTTCTCCCTTTTCTCTTTCTTTGTCTTTCTCGTTATTAATATTTTACCATCCAAATAAGAAAAATAATGCAGCGATAGGAAATCCTCGCTCAGAAGAATCAACCATAACTCGTCGACGAACGACAGATCCGCCTTGATAATATTGATTATGTATAGGTACATTAATAGATTGATAATGGTATCTCTGAGGTTGTTGCTGTTGTACTGGTCGCTGTTCTGATGGTATATTCTGATGCTGCAACTGTTGCTGTTGTTGTTGTTGTTGCTGATAATACTGTTGTTGATAATATTGATACTGTTGCTGTTGCTGAAACTGTTGATAGTATTGTGGATCAGGAGAAGGTGGAACAGCGGGATACAAACCTGACGAAGAATGTTCATGAGGCGGTTGTGGTTGCTGTCGTTGTGGAGCAGAGACTAGAGGGGGTGCAGTAGGGGATACTGGATTACTACTACTATCCACAACAGAAGTACCAACAGATGAATGTGCGGGCGAATGAAGTTGTGCATGATGTTGAGTACTAGGCGAATTCATAAATGCTGGATTATAAGCAGTGTTGTCTGACTCTGCATAAGGTGGAGGCGGTGCCTCGTCATGGTCCGGAGTATTATGAGGTTTGCTCATTAGTATGCTATATATAATTATATGTATGTATGTATCGGAATGAATATGTAAAATATACAAAAAAAAAGAAGAAAAGAAAAAAGAGCTTGGCACTTTTTGTTACCTGATACACAAAAAAAAGGAATGATTAAGTTCCGCCCTTTTGTTTTATCAGCATTGATGATCACGCAACCCATGGAAAAAAAATATACACGCTTTCCCATTAAAAAATAATGCATAGATTTATAATTCATTGATGGTATTATTTGATATTATATTTGTTATTAACAAAAAAAAAAGTATATAAATTATAAATATACATAGTTATATATTTATAAACACATAATCTTTAAAATGATTCCATATTATCATCTGGCTCCGTCGATAAAGTATTGTAAGCATATTCACTGATTGGGAAATAACATCCTTTACCTTGCCTAATAATTATATTTTGGGATAAGACAATATTACTTTTGTTATTATCATTGTTTTCTGTAGGAAAAAGATTAATTTGGTTACATAAAAAAAATTAGACTTACGGCTTTCCTACAGGTAAAAACCATTTTGAAGGATTCTGACCCATCACTTGCATGAAGTTTTTCCTGGAAAGTGAAAAAAAAATACTATGGTTACTATTTTATTGCCATGGCAACCTTCATACAAATTAAAACTATCTTTTTACTTTGCTCCTAAATCCCATGGATTGAAATAGCGACTACGCATGACATCCACTCGTCCGTTTGGAGTTCGTCCAAGTTTAAAGCTTGCTTTTTCATAAAATTCGATTGTTGTTCGATTTTTTAATATTTGTCGAGTATGAAAAATTGTAAAAGGAATCAGGAAAATTCCAAAAATCCCGGACACAAAGAGAAGAACAGGCCAATTAAAGTCTAGTCCGAATACGCTCTGTTGATTAAAGAAAAAAAATCATCTAATTGATTAATAATATTACTTTACAAACAAACAAACAAAATAACTATAAATCTTACCAGGGGCCCATTAAGCATTTGAATAGTCGGTGGTAATGTGGTACTAAAAATATATGTACAAAGAAGTGATCCGTATAGGACGAACAAGTAAAAATACTTGTAATTATAGTATCCAACACAATTGTTCACCCTACTCGAGTTAGAGATTTATAAAAATCATCACAACATTGTGACATGATACATTTTTTCTAAGAGTATTTATATATACCGTACCATGGGCAATGGCTATAAAATGGAATGGAAAGAAAATGAGTAATCCAAAAAATTGACATTGTATATATCCACAATTTGTTCGCTTTTCTATCATAACTACTTACTGATCCATTTTTAGGACACAACTAAAGGATTATAAAAAATAAACGATTGTCAGTACATGTATGTACGTCAGAACAATAAAGGCAACACTATCCATTCAATATAAACGTTCGTTTTTCAACATATTTTTTTACCTTTTACACATTCGACAATGATGTGTGCGATCAAACTTTTCCAACCGACATTTTGTACAGTATCGTCTTCCCCCGCTTCGTTTCACAGTGATAAGTGGGTATACATTACGCATGTTAATCGTACTATTATTGTTATTGTTGTTGTTATCATTGGAGGAGGAAAGGCGTGCAAGACTAGTTCGAGACTCGCCAGCGGCTTCTACATTTAATATCGCAATACTTCGTCGCCCTTGTTCTTCATCACCAACTTCCTCTTGATGAATATGGCGATGAGTCTGTTGCTGTTCGTCGGCGTTTAATAATTGTACATCCTCTCGGTCTTCGTCCCGGGATTCTCGTCCATTTATAACCTATTTATATCAAACCATATCGGTAAAATGAATTTTATGGATATATACATAGATTGTCTGTTTGTTTGGAAATAACTTTACATCTATTGGTCGACCGGGAGGAGTAGATACAGTTTTATAAAAACACCATAATGTTAAGAAGAAGAATGGCTGGAAAAAGACAACGTACAATGCTCCTAATGTATTATAACGAATGAGTAACAGCAATAAATTGCCCATATCTATGAAATACATGTTATATATCAGCCATGGTTTACCTTGTACGACTGGTCCATCGCTAAATAATTTTGCACAAAGTCGAAAGTGGAATGCCCAAAAGCACCATATGAAGATCAAGCTGAGCAATGCGACCGGCGCTGCATTAAGAGCACGCATGGTGTTATACTTGAAGCCACTTAATGTAAAGCATCCACCATGCGATTTACTGTTGCTGCTCATTTTTCTTTTTTTTTTTCTTTTGGTTGTTTTGATTGTTTGAAAATGACCCGAAACAACTATCCAAGCTAAATTCTTAAAGGGCTTATAATCCAGGCATACTTTTTTAGAAAAGAGGCACACTACTTACTCCGCCAGGTAATCCTTGTGTCACTTCTCAAAATAGATCAAACAAAGCAAAGAATTCTCTAGCTTGAAGTAACTGTTAATATCTCCCATGTTGGTTTTCATATGTGTGCTGACTGTGTGTTTTTTAAAAAGTTTTAATCGGCACTGTATCTTTTCTACAATTAGTTTAATAATACCAATATAAACATAACGCATACTTGCATTCAGAAGAATTGATCTTCGGACTATATATGACCTCTGTTAAGAAACATCTATGATTTAAAAGAGATATAATACTAAAGTTATTTAAATATATTCATTTTTCTCTGCTAAGCTTTACTCTTACTTTACCTGACATGTTTTTCAGTCCGCCCACCCAAAAAAAATCACTCTTAGTACAACACAATATTAGCTATTGATTTGAAGACCACCGTTGGAAATATTCGGATAGACTTGGCTATATATCAGAGTAGTGCATGATCCTTTTTTCTTTTCATGTAATAATTAATTTATACAAGCCATTTTGTCTGTATACTACGTACTATTCCCGATTGTGAAACTTTTGCTCCACTAAAAAATACATTCATAGTAACAGTGTTAGTTTTTCTAGCTAATATTTATACTATTCATTTTATAGTATGAGAGTATATAAATGTTACTTGTTATATGCTTATCGAGATGTGATTATTTGATAATTAATTAATATGTTTGATTTACCTCTTTGTGAATCGACATGGTACATGAAGTAAACCATTATTTTTTTCTTTATTCTGGGAGTGATAACTTCATCACTATTTCAAATTGGTAGCTTTCCACTTTGAGTAATACAGCAGTTATGCATAATTACAATAGATAGTAAGATAACTCGGAAATAGAAGACAAAAGAATGTTTTGTAGTAGTTATTTTGCTGGTACAAACAAGTACATTGTCAAGATAAACCCAACAACCCCAAAGGCCTCCATTTTTACTAATCAACAAGCCCAATAAGTAGCAAAAGTAGGATAAAAGAAAACTAAAGTCAAGTATTCCCGAGATTATTAATGTTTTGGGATTAGCAAAATGCTCCAAAGCCGTGATTGATAATGAAAAATAAGATGAAGGCAACACTTTTTCTACATGCTTCCTCGAACATAGATAAGTAAAGTACAATCCAGTTAACAAGACCACTATTCTCCTAAGACACCAAAACCCGATATCGTCATACGGAATATTTGGGACACCACTTTTAAAAAAAGCTCGAGTGACTCTTGACAATGCTACAAATATTTAAGCTTGGATCTTACTTGAGGGATTAGTAATATTTTCCCTACTCAACTCATTTTGCAATATAAGATTGTAAAACTACACCATACAAGACTCTTATGATGTAATCTACAGCAACGAAAACGTATTCAATTAGAAATAGAGACACAAAAGTAAGGCAACAACAATGTACACCTCTGCCATTGGAAATACTCTGAAACACCTTTTTGATCCGAAAATTTGGCATGTATCACCTATTTGGGGTAAACACTCTGTGCACTGTAGTTCGGCAGATGGAATTCTCAAAAGTATTCAATGAGGTCTTATTTTGACAACGCGTAGATTAAAAACTTTTGGTGATTGTCAGACTTACAAGAATGTGCCCTTGCAGCATTTAACTAACAATGTGGATAACGTGTGATTGGACTTATGGCGTTTGGTGCTACAAATACTCGTATAATCTTAACAATAAACATGAAAATGGCAGCTTGATAAAAATGACAAACTATGTCGTCTTGCGACGAAACACCATAAGTTCACAAAGAATGACTAGATACATTGATCCATTTTTTGAAAAGTAGCTAAAGTTGTTGCAGAGGCTCAGGACATTGTTACGTCCTATTTTAATATATCTATTCTTATTTCTTTGTATTGTAACGTATAAAAATTGAAAACAACTTTATATCAACGTTATTATTACTATTATTATTAGTATTGTAGTGTCACAAGCAGCTATGCTACGTGATCTTATTGGTTCACGTAATGCCGTAATCCAGGTATTGCTAGTAGTATAATTATTTATATCTTTACCTTTTGAATTTTTTTAGTCTTTTAATAATTAGATTATTGACCTGACAATAGTTTTCTTTGAGCATAAAGTCTCTTAAGCTCATCATAAGATTTCCCTTTTGTGGATTCAGGCGTAATATATCCATGCATATAAGAACTCCCATAACTAAAACTTCTATCCAAATACAACTACATTTATACAAAGTACTTTAAGCACACATTGAACGCTTTAATAGTGATATTACCTATATTTAATTTAGGTATGATAATAAACCACACTTTCCAAAAAAAAAAAAAATAGTAACAATACAATACACTGTTATTTCACTTGTATGGTGTATATACAATACCGATATTAAATCTTTCATGCAGGTAGTAAAAGTAAAGTTGTATGTATTTAGACATTTAATTTACGTTTCAATGCCATTGTTATTGGATGTTGTGGCCACATGGAATGGGAATACTTTTTATATACGGCCAAAGATATTATCATACCAGCAGTAATAACAATAGTGATTAGTTATCTGCGCCAGTGGTATTCTGACATTTATCAAGCCTGACCGACAAAGTTCCTGAGGGCTTCAGAATGTCATAATTACCACTGACAAGCGGGATAGTCACTTTAATAATACTATAGTATTAATAGTACTGGTGGTGATAAAAGAAAAGAGCACAGTTAGTGGCTCATAGTAGCGATAACTACTTTATCGCATTCAACATGATTATCCTATGATCACATTACAAAACAATATTAAATCAAGCTTTTTCACTTGGAATATATATAAATAGGTCTGCTACCTCCAGATAAGCAAGCTTATTACTATTTTCTGTAGGGTTAATTTCTAAATCATCGGTGGTAGCAACGACCCCACAAGATGTTTAGTACAGTAGTCTACTCTATATTCTTCTTCTCACACACAAAAGTTTTTCGGATGTATACCAAGATATTTCATATTTGTTATTACAGTAACTATTTAACTATTGTTGTACTTATTAGAATAATACAGCCTACTTTATTACTCCAAGTCATAGATCACATTTATATTCTACTAGCAAATCTTATACACATATCTCGAATAAGAAAGAAACAAACCTATCTCAAAAACTGCAGAATCATGTCCCAACATCTAGAAGTACTATAGACCACCTAGTACCAAATATAGTAATATCTAATCACTTCACTTCAAATGATCATATCTTGATGAAAAATCAACGAAAAATAATAAAATAAACTGTTTTAAAAACGTCAGAATCATCTCCAACGTCTCCAATCACCTTAGACATTTATAAAATATAAAGAAAATATATAAAAAAAAATTATTAAAAAAAAAAAAAAATTACTGACCAAATCGCCGCAAAAATGATTTCTCAAGTTCTTTTTGAACTCGAATCTTTTAGCGACAGGTGGTTTCGATCCACCGACCTTTGGGTTATGAGCCCAACGCGCTTCCTCTGCGCTATGTCGCTCTCGGATGATTGTAGAAACGTCCGTTTGATGATATAGGACAAAAAAAAGTATAAAAATGCAAAAAAACTAATAAAAGCTTAATTAAAGATGTAGCTTTAGGGCATGTGTGTGAATCACTAGTAAGTATATGGTGAACTTAATATCAGCGTGTAGAGAAAAAATAGGGCTATCGAATGGTATAGGTTGCATCAGAAGAGAGCAGTTGTATCAAAAGTTATTAATTTTTAAAGTTATTTCTTTAATATTTTTTTATTAGAAACCTATATCATTATGATTTGCTATCTTTTTTTTTTTTTTTTTTTTTTGCCTCACGTTTTTTAAACCCAGCAATTTTGATGTATAGTGAGGCTGGTATTAACAAAAAATAAAGAGATAGAAGCCATTATGGAAGAATAGCTAGATAGAATGCTATATATTTTAACAAAGTAATTTTGTACTTGGTTGGTAGTAGTTGCATAGAAACAATCTGCCTGTAGTAAAAATTTTACCATGGCAATGATATTGTAATAATAGACTAACTGTTGTTAGTTCCTTAAGAGAAATGCTCGCTAGTTGTTGCTCTTTGATTCCTTCTTATTAATATTAATCCGGATAAAAAAGAAGGAACATTGAGGAAAGAATTATATCAGTAGTAGCCGTTATAAACGGTTTTGGAGAATGATATAGAATCAGTACTTATAATAGATATCCCACCGATAATAAGATTTCATATACGTAAATAGAGATACTATTTTATTTCAATAAACTTCAGTTCAATTTTGCTCTTTTGGGTCTCATTGACTTATCCATTGGTTCTTTATTTTACTGATTTTTAATTGATATAACACTTTTTTTATTATACTTTTAAAAAAAGACTTATTTAATCGATTTATTATTAATACAAAACGAGGAGAGTATGTCTACAAAAGACTATATATTATTATTCTATACTGATGGCTATAAGTGCTGACTTAAGTCTATACTTGTGTAATGATATCATAGTCACTAAAGTAGCTGTATCGAAAGGACAGCTTTTTGTTGCTTATATATTAAACAAGGCTGCATTAAGGTATTTAACATGTTTCTTTCTAAAAATATATTATTTAAAAGAGAAAATAGCAGTTTATTATTCTTTACTAAAGGTACAGTTGAAAAATGTATCCAGAAAATTATTAATCCATTTTTAGATATCTTTGACCGAATTTATTTTTATTCAGAAAACTTGGCACATAGACATCATGTACCCCTACTTTTTATCTATCATTTAAAAGTTCCAAGTTTTTGGATAGAAAGCTATTAGCCTTTTTTTTAAAAAAAGTATATAATAAGCTACATAATTAAGAAATAAAATATAACAGCATATAACCGACTATTATAAAACTGCAATCAGGTTCGATGGATCAGTTTGCAAGGAAGCATAGCAGTAAATGGCTCGGTAAAGAAAAAGGCTCGGGATTATATCGATTATGGTTTTCCAGATACTAGGAAACCCTCTATCTATTTATATATGTTGAAATATTATGACCTAACTTACATCTAGCTAATATATTGTTACGTCCCGTTCGGATCGTTATTAATAAAATAAAAAGAAAATATAAGAAATTCCGAGTAAAAGACTCAAGGAATAAGGAAAGTTATATCAATAACTTATTCAATAAAAAGAAAAATAAAGAAAAGGGCGGTTTTTATAACCAGCAAATTCAACCGATCAAATAGTCGGGAAAATAGTTTATTTCAATAAAAATGAAAGAGAGCGAACTAATTGTTATTTTGTGTGAAAGGAAGAAACTATCCTTTTTATACTAATTATTTGATTATTTAACTCCTTAATTCGAATCTTATTTCAGGTGGAATCGAATCCAATTTCAGGTACGCATAGTTAACTCTTATTGGATAAAGGTGAAATTATTATTGACTGTAAAACTTCTTGTATTTATTTAAATAGAAATATTGGGATAAGATTGATGATATTGATTGTACTGATAATAATAATAATAATAATGAAAAATAAATAAATAAATAAATTATGAGAAAAAAAAATTATATAAGGGAAAATCCCAAATAGGAGGTAACAATATATCTACTAATATCAATGGTCAACATTTCTACATAGAGTATCTATTCTAATGATTCTGTACTCAACCACATACTTAGCTGTGCTATTGTTTATCCTTAGTATTCCGCCGATACGCATGTTGGCCAGCAACCTTATGGTCATCGTAATGGTCTTACACCATTACAGTAGTAGTAGTGTAAGAATGCCTTCAATATTTATACGTTACAGCACCATCTCTTTTTCTTCCACAGTATGCTTATTTTAAACTGGGACTCTGCTTCCAATTAAAATAGCCATTTTCTCAGTATCTCTTCCAAGTTCTTTATTGTATGATCAAGTTGAACGTGGTCCCCCCCCCTTTTAATTAAAATTGGCGCAGAACACAAAAAATGTATTTCAGTATTGAATCTAAAACCATCCTACGCTCTTTTTATTCATTTATTTGCCATAAAAAAAGAAGCACTGGTTAAATATGCTTACTTCTTTACTTCAACTACCTATTCTTATAACTACTTTGGTATAATATAGACTAGTATTTGTCTTCTTTTCTTCGCTTTGGCTGGATGAGCTTCTACTGCGCGAAGATTGGTTGGTGTCTTGCAGAAAGTAAGTAAGGCACAATATGTACAGCAACCAAGGGTAAATAATTTCCTCTTGTCAGCAAAACTTTTTTTTTCACAAGATACATGTCATGATTACTAGCCCCTCATTTTTACTCTTTCAACATGCATCCCCCATTTTTTTTTGTTCAGTCCTTCTAATTTGGTCATTTACTATTATCTATTACTGCTGTGTTTTATTTATCATAGCAAGAGAGCGTTTATATAGTTTTTGGTTGTCAGTCTCCTTTGTTATTACTTTTCTTTGTTTGTATGAAAAAAAATCCCATGCCAGTTTGCATATTATTATAGCTTTATGAAGATACGACACTAGCTACACGTGTTCGATTTATTCATTAGTGTCATCCGATGATCTTTTTTTCCTTATGTTTAATAGTAGCAATATTCTTTTTATAGACGCTAGTAATTTACTGCTTTATTCTGGAAGTTGGAAATGTCTCGTATATTGTCTATGGTCACTGTTGTAATGATACTAATATGATCTTTTTATCCCAGATAAAATAAGAAATCATATTTAGACCAAACCTCAATTCTAAAAGGAAAATTGAGTAAACTTGCGTGATGATGTCCTGAACCCCCCTTCAACTTAAAATAAAAAATATTATGACCAAGCCAATATATTTCATATTAATAGCTATAGTGACCTTCCTGATATTGATAACTAGCCCCACGTATCCAGCTTTAACATCAATCGTCTATATCAAATAATTAACCAAGCTTCATAACTCATAGAATTGAAAAAGTTTAAGTACGTTGGTGTTAAAAAATAGCTTTTTATTTTAGTCTTTAGAACTGTTATTAAAGTATATAACAAAGTATTAAAGAGTTTTATTTTGTTTGTTTTTATTTCCTACTATTATTAAAATAACTAAATATTACAAGTACTAAGTTATATTTTTACTAGAAATAATAAGACTCGCAACCTTGATATTCTTTATTTTGTCAAATGACTCAAAATATCCTTTAATGTTCTGGGGATGGCTTTTGTGTTACCTGGATCGTCTGGGCAACCAGCTTCCAGACAGCCATATTCAAGGTTTCCTTGTTTCATGACGAGATCAACTTTCGTACCAATTATTTTCCTATTAAGTTGACCTTCTTCATTGGTAGTGTGATGTAGATCCATTAGATACTGACACTTCATTGGTGAAGCAGTGAACGAGTCCGTCACAAGCTTTGGACCAATCTGTTACTACTACATCTATAAAAAAGTATAAAGTACTCAGTCACAAAATTTTCAAAATAAAGAAACATATCTATATACTACACTAATAATGAAACATACTATAGTCAAATTCAGCTCTTTGGCCACGGTATGAAATCTAGTTTTCCAAACTGATTGGAAAGCTTCACCAAGTTCTGTTTTAGCTACTAGAAATGGTGTGTTTTCTTTGACAAAATTACCAAGAGCTGGGCTTTTTCTTGTTTTATTTGCATTCTTGAAATAGTCCTCTATGACTATATATAATTATATATTTAACACCCGAGCAATCGTTTCCATAGTTACTCTTTTTTTATTACCTGGACGCCAGTCAAGGACTTGTACAAGTCAAGTTCGTCACCAAAGCTCTTGGCCAATATTACCCAGTCGCTAACAATGCTCATGCTACGCATTTTGAGAAGCTGGATGTTGGACTGTTGTCCTTTGATTGGAGGGCTGAATGGCGTTACTGTCACATGGCTGCGGCTTATCACAAAGTATTTCAATAAAAAGCATTTGAAGAGTTTCTTCAAAATGGCTTTGTGTTTGTTAAATGAAAACTTTCTTTTATCATCCGGTGGTGTTGCTTGTCCAGGATCTGACGCTTGTATTTATCTGTCAACTGCTTGGGTAATCAAAAATCCATCAGATGAATCAAGTGCTGCATACACAAGACCTAATGACCCTTCTACGCAATTATTTCGATTTTTGTAGTTGCGTTGGTTTAGAATTGTGGCGGCATCATGTTCATCCATGACTGGAACTTGTTCTTTATCTTCAAGGTCAAATTCGATAGCATCCAACATATCGTGGGCATAAAATGCGAATGCATCATAAGATAGACCATTATTTTCAGATGTGAGTACTTCTTGCTCAAGTTCTGGACATCTGTGCATTGTATTTTTTGTCTTGTATAAAGACCGTCTGCAGAATATACATGTTGCAATGGTCAATCCACGATTGTCAGTTTGGTTCCAATGGGTTTCCGTCGACAAATCAAGTAAAGCCATTTTTTCTCGTTCCATTTGGTTTCTTTCCATATTTGCATGTGCACCATATATTCCTAGTTTTCTTTTCTTCAGGTAATCATCTTCCTTCTTCATTTAAATCGCGGGTTGGGTCGCTGCTGAACGCGTTGGTCGAATACTGCATGTCTTTTCCAGATTTTGCGTGATGAAACCACTCGCGGTAGGCGTCACTGAATAGGGCAATCCCAGGCGGGCATGGAACAATAGAATATACAAGTCCTCGAGCAGTTCTTGAATCTTCCTGCGTTCAGACTGAATTCGATCTTCTACGTCGGAAAGAGTTTGTTTTGCTTCATGTAAATGAAGTCCAAATGGATTGTTGTCCATGTATTGATTATATTCTTGACGGATATCTTGAAGCCAATTCAAAAGATCAGCGCGATTCTGTGGTTCTGTTTCACCATTATTAAGACGTTGTCGTACAATTCCCTCAAGCACCAGTGAACAGCAAATCTCTAAAAAGATTTCTTGTGCCTTCAGTTGCTGCAAAACAGGATCATATCTTAGAGAGCCAGGGTGACGCATCGGTACAAGTAATGCCAAATCCAAAGGATCTGGACCATAGGAGACGATTGAGACATTGCTAAAGTCTTCATTATATCGCGTAAAAAATCCAGTTGAGCTAAAGGCTGTGTTGATAATATTTTCAAAAAAAGTAAAATATCGCGGCTTATCAATCATATTCAAAAATCGCTCTGTTGGTCCTTTTCAAGCAGTTTCAAGTAAATCAAGATGAAATATGCTGAATAGAAGGTGACATATTAATGTTATAATCAAAGGACAAAACCGACGCAGATAACGACAGAAATATAGAATCCCAACAAGCGAGACTTGTTATATCATAATAGATAGACATCGATAATTATAATTCTGAGCTGCGGACATTTCCAGAAGCGAGAGTAAAAAGAACCTTGTAGGCTTCTTGTACAGAGCTACTGTCAGTAGCTCTCCGGTATTCAACAGAACTATTGAACGTTTTTCTGATAATACCTTTTCTAGTTGATACTGATATTATGTGTTTGTTGACTAAATTACGAGGGATGCGTATGAGAAAAAAGAAGAAGACAATAATTATTATATTGACTTGATGAAAATGACATATAACAGTTAGCATACCTAAATCTCTAACAGTTGAGCAAGAGCATCATTAGGAATTAGCATTCTCATCAACGCGTTTTCCTGTCTTTTATTAAATTGTGCATAATCGTCGAAATGGTCTTGAATATGCTGCTGTTCAACTGAGGCAGAGTGTTCCGCAAAATATATATATTGCCCTTATTTTAACTTGGCCACACATCTCCTTTCCAAGTTTAAAGCCACAATGGTTGTAAATAAGATCGGTTTCCTTTTTATGAAGTTATCTTTTATTGAAAAGAGTGGAAAAAAAAACCACGATGGAAAATAAAGAAATGCATTTTATCAACCACTGACTTTAAAACAATTAAAATAGGGGCAATTGTATGATATATAGAAGGCACCCTTAGTCGTGCCATCCTACGGCTGTGCTATTGATCCTCTCTTGCTATCCTGCCATCTTCTAAGTTCAAGTTTACCACATTATACTTGGTAATATGATATATAGCTTGTATTACTCTTATTTACCAGCAAGTTAATTATGAATATTTTTTTATTTAAATCCTATTCACCTAAAGAAGTGATAGTTCTGGCTAAAAATGGATGTACATAATATATGTTGTTAGTCTTGACGTTTCTAAAAATATCTTATACACACTTTGTCCTATTCATTTTTTTTTATAATAGCTGCTATGGGTAATTTATGTTTTGTTTTTACTACAAGTTTGGTATGCTATTTTATCTTTTCTTGGCCAAATCCTGCTATATCTATTCTATTATAATATATTATAAAATACATTATATTTTCATACAGTTACTTGAAACTGTACTTATATTATATCAACAGCACAAATGACGTAGTATTTACATATGAATACAGCTATATATACTATAAGAGCCCCATAGCATAAGATATAATATCTCTGTGCCCATATTTTATTATATTACGATTATTGTCACTTTTAACATATATCATTCCGAAAGAACTTGAGTATATAATAAAAGCATAACATTATAATATACAATAATATTAGTGGTGTTCTCTCTATAAACGTAAAACAAGCATCTGTTATGTAGCTAACTAATATTTCTCATTATAAATTGAGTATAAAAACATTCGGCTTAGTTCCACATATATTGAATCATTCATTGTTAGTTTTTAAAAAAGCAGCTGTTATTATACTGAAACCAATGATAACCAAGAAAAAAGAAACAAGTTTTTTTATAGTAGCAATACGTGTGTGTGCATTGACTTTAAGTGTACATTTATATTATACTAGCAGTAGTTTACTATTAATAAAAGGAATAATCATTGATAACTATTGTGGCTACAAAAACAATAAGGACTGACAGCTTTTAAGCTAACTTCTGGATTTGACAATACTACTGGTATTTATTTTTTAATTGGTACGTACGTAATGATATGAAAATGACAATGACGATAAAGAATATAAAATGAATAGGGGGGATAATACTATTATCATACTTGAGAAATATAAACATAATAATGATAATACTATGATTATTTTTACATCATAATTACTTAATCAAGTCACTTTCATTTTTTAATTTGGCTGGTACATGACCAAGTCCACCTGCCAGTCTCTTGGATTAAATGGTCCACGCGAACTCTCCTTTACATTTATTTCTGCTTTCTTATTTTATATCCTTTATTCTATTTTATCAACAACAACCGTATTCACTAGTATTTTCTTTCTACATACTTTATCAAATGGACATTAATAACATCCAATTGCGAATTATTGAACGACGTGCCCAACGAAGTCAGAGACCCATAAACCAGCAACACCCGATATGGAATTCATTCAATGACGACCATTACCATATGTTTCAGGAGCTGTTGGAAAATCCACTTACTTTTAACCCTGCAGACCATCCCAATGTTTTACATCATACAAATGTGGTGTTGACACCAGCTATCGGTGATGATCTTCCTGAAAATCAAGATGTTATCCAAACCACCGATGTCCCCGAATATTATTTGCGATGTGCAAATTTTACTGTACCAGCCATTGGCGATATTTTGAATTTATACGAGCTTTCCCACTCTTACGATATTGACTGGATAAACCATGTTCGAGGACAGTTGAATGATTTAGCTAATGTTCCTCTTATTACTATAATATATGCTGGTTTTACGCATCGCTCGACGCCAAACATGCGATTAGTTCATGATATCTCCCATCGATCAGCATCAAGATTCAGAAACTTTTATGAAGTCGCGAATAATCCTCAATGGCAAGTTTATCAAGTATTAAACCTTACGAATATTACCGAAGATATGAGCTTAGTCGAAGCAGGCTACATAGAAGACATCTTGATAAAGTCGTGTGGGCCCACAGCACTAAATTCCGCCAATGGAGGTTTTTATATAGATTGGCACCCAAATCAAGATTTATTAGTACGTATATGTGAATTGATTTCTCTATGCTTCCGTTAACGTTACGTTTTTCTAAACTTCAATTACTTTTATCTTCTGAAAATATGTAGAACCTCTGGACTACAGTCGCTGAACAAATCAACTATTCACAGTTTTTTGTTTTGAATCGCTTGTCATATCAACGAGAACAAGTTATTATTCAACATTTCAATGACCAGGCCAACTTTATCAGACAACAATCAACACAACGTGTTATTAATGCTCCTACCCCTAACAATATTTTAGTAAATACTGCAATTAGACAAGGTAAATAACAATGATTTTTGCAATCTGTAAAGAAATCAGCAGAATCTAATATAAGCAATTCTTTTATTCTTTATATATATTAGGCACCCCACAGAATGTACTTAATAATCAAACTGTTTCGGTTATGGTTGGCAAGGACATTACCCAAAGAGCATTTGCCATAGCCGCACATACATTTTGGGAAGACGCATCCGTATCGCCACATTTCCTTCAAGAAATTTATCAACTATTATATTCGAACGCTCCAAATACTCAAGAAAGACATTTTACATACCCAACATTCGTCGATTTGTTCTCACTTTCCCCACAGCAGCAGTTTCTTATTTCAATGCCCTATTTATGCCGTTATATCAAAGTGACAAAGCCGATAATAATTATTACTCTATCTCACCAAGTGTTTAGCATGTTTGACATCGATCTCTTTAAAACCGCATGGAAAAGCCGTGATGTGCGGTCTAGATTTTTAGAGCAAACAACATCACCAAATAACTTTACAAGATTTGGAGATTTTATTCGGACGGGCTATCCAACTACTGCGTTTGAAGAGACATATCGTGAATATATTGGAGAAGTTTCAATCGTAATGTATGGACCAGATGACACCGATTTAGCCCTTATGATACCAATGCGACATCCCGGGTCTCTTCGACACGACCCTGCTTTAGCGCATTATAAAGCTGAGGAGATATTTTTGGTTGCATGCTGCTCAAATGTCCTAGACATGATTGTCCGTCGTCGGTTGCATAATGGCGAAGTACGTCCAAATGAGCACGGTGCGCTACTTCAGTGGCTGCAAGATATACGTAATGAATACAACAGAATTGTGACTGACAATGATTTGCATAGAAGATTAAACAATATAAAAAATATGTTACAGACCAGAGAGAGCACTATTTTGGCTCTGAGAATAGCAGGTAAAACATTATCTACTAACTTTTTTAAAAAACAGCAACAACCACATTGAAGCGTATATGTTTATGTTTATACATATTCATAAAAGACACTTTTTATTATTATTTTTGATTAGATGCTCGCACAAGAAACAATTTAAATGAACAGCGAATTGTCCAGCGCCAGTATGGTCCCCAGACCTCACGTAGTGAACCATTGCGCTTTTTGGGCGAAATAAATGGCACTATAAGAGCAAATCAGCTCCAACAATTACGAGCTATCTACCAAGATAGACAAGCTAGAGGAAGAGTGAACAGGATTGTTCCTTGTCCTTTACAAATTGAAAATCCCGTGGAAGCTGTTTATAGAACATGGTTTATGAACGCTCGTCCTGGTACTATTATATACAGAGTTGCTAATGCTACTGGTAACAATCCAATGACGAATTTGACTGAGGAAGAAAGAGACGAGTATCTTCGTAGACGATCAATGGGGCGTTATGGTGCTAGCGCAAATCGTCAAGTAAACGAAATACAGCGCACTGATAATATATTGAGAATACTTATGGATCCAACACAGTGGAATGATCAAGTACCTGATTCCGGATTTAAAATCGCTCATTGTATGTTTTGTGATCATCGCTTTTTCAAATTCCATAATGTTCCCCATATCTGCCCTGAATTGGACGATACTCCGATGAACGCACAATCGGATGGTCTAAACTATACTTTAGTTTTCTATGCCCATGATGCGCTTGAACTGCTTTCCGATGACGATGTCGATTTAATGGAGGTTGAGGAGTTTGACGCAGCAACAGAAATAAATAATGCTGCGAATCGGGTAGTCCACTATGAAGCTGGTTCGTTGGGTGTGGTTTATTGCATTGGTAGAACTGATACAACCCAGGATTTTGTAAGGATGATGGCGGTTGATAAAGAAATCATTTACAATACGGAAGGAAGAATTGATTTAGTGGAACGTGATGACGAATTTGTTATCCAAACGCAGCAGACAAGAAATGCATTAATCAATTATTTTTCGACTCCAAATTTACGGCAATATCCTCTGTGTGAAACAAGATGTGGTGTGAATGATTTAAACGACCGGTGTAACTATTACAGCATACGAATCCCTGCAAGAAGTGGCTCTTCAAGAAATCGCCGACCCATACTACGGAACGAACAACACAAACATGGCTTACTTCGGCGCCAGGCAAGATGCACGTTTGGGGAATATCTCACGGAGTTTAATCGATTACCAATGTCTGTTCAACGATTCTTATGGTTCGCTTATTGTCGTAGGCTTCTAACATACGATCCAAGAGACTGGCAGGTGGACCCAGTCATGTACCGGCCAAATTAAAAAATGAAAGTGACATGAATAACTAATCATTCTGAAAAAATATTTATAATATTATCATTATTATTTCTATTTTTCTCAAGTATAAGTGTTACCTCCTTGTTCATTTTTTCCTTTATTGTCATTGTCATTTTCATATCATTACGCACGTACCAATTAAAAAATAAATACCAGTAGTATTGTCAAATCCAGAAGAAGTTAGCTTGAAAGCTGTTAGTCCTTATTGTCTTTGTAACCACAATAGTTATCAATGATTATTCCTTTTATTGATAAACTACTGCTTGTATAATATAAATGTACACTTTATAATGTCAATGAACACACACGTATTGCTATTATAGAAGAACTTGTTTCTTTTTTACAAGTTATCATTGGTTTCAGTATAATGATAAGTGCCTTTTGAAAGGCCAACAATGAATGATTTAATTATACGTAGCAATAAATTACACTCTTCTTCATGATACAGATGCTAGCCAGTATTTTAGCAAATATTTGTTCATGTAACTAGCCCGAATGTTTTTATACTCAATTTATAATGAGAAATATTAGTTAGCTACATAACAGATGCTTGTTTTACGTTTATAGAGAGAACACCACTAATATTATTGTATATTATAATGTTATGCTTTTATTATATACTCAAGTTCTTTCGGAATGATATATGTTAAAAGTGACAATAATCGTAATATAATAAAATATGGGCACAGAGATATTATATCTTATGCTATGGGGCTCTTATAGTATATATAGCTGTATTCATATGTAAATACTACGTCATTTGTGCTGTTGATATAATATAAGTACAGTTTCAAGTAACTGTATGAAAATATAATGTATTTTATAATATATTATAATAGAATAGATATAGCAGGATTTGGCCAAGAAAAGATAAAATAGCATACCAAACTTGTAGTAAAAACAAAACATAAATTACCCATAGCAGCTATTATAAAAAAAAATGAATAGGACAAAGTGTGTATAAGATATTTTTAGAAACGTCAAGACTAACAACATATATTATGTACATCCATTTTTAGCCAGAACTATCACTTCTTTAGGTGAATAGGATTTAAATAAAAAAATATTCATAATTAACTTGCTGGTAAATAAGAGTAATACAAGCTATATATCATATTACCAAGTATAATGTGGTAAACTTGAACTTAGAAGATGGCAGGATAGCAAGAGAGGATCAATAGCACAGCCGTAGGATGGCACGACTAAGGGTGCCTTCTATATATCATACAATTGCCCCTATTTTAATTGTTTTAAAGTCAGTGGTTGATAAAATGCATTTCTTTATTTTCCATCGTGGTTTTTTTTTCCACTCTTTTCAATAAAAGATAACTTCATAAAAAGGAAACCGATCTTATTTACAACTATTGTGGCTTTAAACTTGGAAAGGAGATGTGTGGCCAAGTTAAAATAAGGGCAATATATATATTTTGCGGAACACTCTGCCTCAGTTGAACAGCAGCATATTCAAGACCATTTCGACGATTATGCACAATTTAATAAAAGACAGGAAAACGCGTTGATGAGAATGCTAATTCCTAATGATGCTCTTGCTCAACTGTTAGAGATTTAGGTATGCTAACTGTTATATGTCATTTTCATCAAGTCAATATAATAATTATTGTCTTCTTCTTTTTTCTCATACGCATCCCTCGTAATTTAGTCAACAAACACATAATATCAGTATCAACTAGAAAAGGTATTATCAGAAAAACGTTCAATAGTTCTGTTGAATACCGGAGAGCTACTGACAGTAGCTCTGTACAAGAAGCCTACAAGGTTCTTTTTACTCTCGCTTCTGGAAATGTCCGCAGCTCAGAATTATAATTATCGATGTCTATCTATTATGATATAACAAGTCTCGCTTGTTGGGATTCTATATTTCTGTCGTTATCTGCGTCGGTTTTGTCCTTTGATTATAACATTAATATGTCACCTTCTATTCAGCATATTTCATCTTGATTTACTTGAAACTGCTTGAAAAGGACCAACAGAGCGATTTTTGAATATGATTGATAAGCCGCGATATTTTACTTTTTTTGAAAATATTATCAACACAGCCTTTAGCTCAACTGGATTTTTTACGCGATATAATGAAGACTTTAGCAATGTCTCAATCGTCTCCTATGGTCCAGATCCTTTGGATTTGGCATTACTTGTACCGATGCGTCACCCTGGCTCTCTAAGATATGATCCTGTTTTGCAGCAACTGAAGGCACAAGAAATCTTTTTAGAGATTTGCTGTTCACTGGTGCTTGAGGGAATTGTACGACAACGTCTTAATAATGGTGAAACAGAACCACAGAATCGCGCTGATCTTTTGAATTGGCTTCAAGATATCCGTCAAGAATATAATCAATACATGGACAACAATCCATTTGGACTTCATTTACATGAAGCAAAACAAACTCTTTCCGACGTAGAAGATCGAATTCAGTCTGAACGCAGGAAGATTCAAGAACTGCTCGAGGACTTGTATATTCTATTGTTCCATGCCCGCCTGGGATTGCCCTATTCAGTGACGCCTACCGCGAGTGGTTTCATCACGCAAAATCTGGAAAAGACATGCAGTATTCGACCAACGCGTTCAGCAGCGACCCAACCCGCGATTTAAATGAAGAAGGAAGATGATTACCTGAAGAAAAGAAAACTAGGAATATATGGTGCACATGCAAATATGGAAAGAAACCAAATGGAACGAGAAAAAATGGCTTTACTTGATTTGTCGACGGAAACCCATTGGAACCAAACTGACAATCGTGGATTGACCATTGCAACATGTATATTCTGCAGACGGTCTTTATACAAGACAAAAAATACAATGCACAGATGTCCAGAACTTGAGCAAGAAGTACTCACATCTGAAAATAATGGTCTATCTTATGATGCATTCGCATTTTATGCCCACGATATGTTGGATGCTATCGAATTTGACCTTGAAGATAAAGAACAAGTTCCAGTCATGGATGAACATGATGCCGCCACAATTCTAAACCAACGCAACTACAAAAATCGAAATAATTGCGTAGAAGGGTCATTAGGTCTTGTGTATGCAGCACTTGATTCATCTGATGGATTTTTGATTACCCAAGCAGTTGACAGATAAATACAAGCGTCAGATCCTGGACAAGCAACACCACCGGATGATAAAAGAAAGTTTTCATTTAACAAACACAAAGCCATTTTGAAGAAACTCTTCAAATGCTTTTTATTGAAATACTTTGTGATAAGCCGCAGCCATGTGACAGTAACGCCATTCAGCCCTCCAATCAAAGGACAACAGTCCAACATCCAGCTTCTCAAAATGCGTAGCATGAGCATTGTTAGCGACTGGGTAATATTGGCCAAGAGCTTTGGTGACGAACTTGACTTGTACAAGTCCTTGACTGGCGTCCAGGTAATAAAAAAAGAGTAACTATGGAAACGATTGCTCGGGTGTTAAATATATAATTATATATAGTCATAGAGGACTATTTCAAGAATGCAAATAAAACAAGAAAAAGCCCAGCTCTTGGTAATTTTGTCAAAGAAAACACACCATTTCTAGTAGCTAAAACAGAACTTGGTGAAGCTTTCCAATCAGTTTGGAAAACTAGATTTCATACCGTGGCCAAAGAGCTGAATTTGACTATAGTATGTTTCATTATTAGTGTAGTATATAGATATGTTTCTTTATTTTGAAAATTTTGTGACTGAGTACTTTATACTTTTTTATAGATGTAGTAGTAACAGATTGGTCCAAAGCTTGTGACGGACTCGTTCACTGCTTCACCAATGAAGTGTCAGTATCTAATGGATCTACATCACACTACCAATGAAGAAGGTCAACTTAATAGGAAAATAATTGGTACGAAAGTTGATCTCGTCATGAAACAAGGAAACCTTGAATATGGCTGTCTGGAAGCTGGTTGCCCAGACGATCCAGGTAACACAAAAGCCATCCCCAGAACATTAAAGGATATTTTGAGTCATTTGACAAAATAAAGAATATCAAGGTTGCGAGTCTTATTATTTCTAGTAAAAATATAACTTAGTACTTGTAATATTTAGTTATTTTAATAATAGTAGGAAATAAAAACAAACAAAATAAAACTCTTTAATACTTTGTTATATACTTTAATAACAGTTCTAAAGACTAAAATAAAAAGCTATTTTTTAACACCAACGTACTTAAACTTTTTCAATTCTATGAGTTATGAAGCTTGGTTAATTATTTGATATAGACGATTGATGTTAAAGCTGGATACGTGGGGCTAGTTATCAATATCAGGAAGGTCACTATAGCTATTAATATGAAATATATTGGCTTGGTCATAATATTTTTTATTTTAAGTTGAAGGGGGGTTCAGGACATCATCACGCAAGTTTACTCAATTTTCCTTTTAGAATTGAGGTTTGGTCTAAATATGATTTCTTATTTTATCTGGGATAAAAAGATCATATTAGTATCATTACAACAGTGACCATAGACAATATACGAGACATTTCCAACTTCCAGAATAAAGCAGTAAATTACTAGCGTCTATAAAAAGAATATTGCTACTATTAAACATAAGGAAAAAAAGATCATCGGATGACACTAATGAATAAATCGAACACGTGTAGCTAGTGTCGTATCTTCATAAAGCTATAATAATATGCAAACTGGCATGGGATTTTTTTTCATACAAACAAAGAAAAGTAATAACAAAGGAGACTGACAACCAAAAACTATATAAACGCTCTCTTGCTATGATAAATAAAACACAGCAGTAATAGATAATAGTAAATGACCAAATTAGAAGGACTGAACAAAAAAAAATGGGGGATGCATGTTGAAAGAGTAAAAATGAGGGGCTAGTAATCATGACATGTATCTTGTGAAAAAAAAAGTTTTGCTGACAAGAGGAAATTATTTACCCTTGGTTGCTGTACATATTGTGCCTTACTTACTTTCTGCAAGACACCAACCAATCTTCGCGCAGTAGAAGCTCATCCAGCCAAAGCGAAGAAAAGAAGACAAATACTAGTCTATATTATACCAAAGTAGTTATAAGAATAGGTAGTTGAAGTAAAGAAGTAAGCATATTTAACCAGTGCTTCTTTTTTTATGGCAAATAAATGAATAAAAAGAGCGTAGGATGGTTTTAGATTCAATACTGAAATACATTTTTTGTGTTCTGCGCCAATTTTAATTAAAAGGGGGGGGGACCACGTTCAACTTGATCATACAATAAAGAACTTGGAAGAGATACTGAGAAAATGGCTATTTTAATTGGAAGCAGAGTCCCAGTTTAAAATAAGCATACTGTGGAAGAAAAAGAGATGGTGCTGTAACGTATAAATATTGAAGGCATTCTTACACTACTACTACTGTAATGGTGTAAGACCATTACGATGACCATAAGGTTGCTGGCCAACATGCGTATCGGCGGAATACTAAGGATAAACAATAGCACAGCTAAGTATGTGGTTGAGTACAGAATCATTAGAATAGATACTCTATGTAGAAATGTTGACCATTGATATTAGTAGATATATTGTTACCTCCTATTTGGGATTTTCCCTTATATAATTTTTTTTTCTCATAATTTATTTATTTATTTATTTTTCATTATTATTATTATTATTATCAGTACAATCAATATCATCAATCTTATCCCAATATTTCTATTTAAATAAATACAAGAAGTTTTACAGTCAATAATAATTTCACCTTTATCCAATAAGAGTTAACTATGCGTACCTGAAATTGGATTCGATTCCACCTGAAATAAGATTCGAATTAAGGAGTTAAATAATCAAATAATTAGTATAAAAAGGATAGTTTCTTCCTTTCACACAAAATAACAATTAGTTCGCTCTCTTTCATTTTTATTGAAATAAACTATTTTCCCGACTATTTGATCGGTTGAATTTGCTGGTTATAAAAACCGCCCTTTTCTTTATTTTTCTTTTTATTGAATAAGTTATTGATATAACTTTCCTTATTCCTTGAGTCTTTTACTCGGAATTTCTTATATTTTCTTTTTATTTTATTAATAACGATCCGAACGGGACGTAACAATATATTAGCTAGATGTAAGTTAGGTCATAATATTTCAACATATATAAATAGATAGAGGGTTTCCTAGTATCTGGAAAACCATAATCGATATAATCCCGAGCCTTTTTCTTTACCGAGCCATTTACTGCTATGCTTCCTTGCAAACTGATCCATCGAACCTGATTGCAGTTTTATAATAGTCGGTTATATGCTGTTATATTTTATTTCTTAATTATGTAGCTTATTATATACTTTTTTTAAAAAAAAGGCTAATAGCTTTCTATCCAAAAACTTGGAACTTTTAAATGATAGATAAAAAGTAGGGGTACATGATGTCTATGTGCCAAGTTTTCTGAATAAAAATAAATTCGGTCAAAGATATCTAAAAATGGATTAATAATTTTCTGGATACATTTTTCAACTGTACCTTTAGTAAAGAATAATAAACTGCTATTTTCTCTTTTAAATAATATATTTTTAGAAAGAAACATGTTAAATACCTTAATGCAGCCTTGTTTAATATATAAGCAACAAAAAGCTGTCCTTTCGATACAGCTACTTTAGTGACTATGATATCATTACACAAGTATAGACTTAAGTCAGCACTTATAGCCATCAGTATAGAATAATAATATATAGTCTTTTGTAGACATACTCTCCTCGTTTTGTATTAATAATAAATCGATTAAATAAGTCTTTTTTTAAAAGTATAATAAAAAAAGTGTTATATCAATTAAAAATCAGTAAAATAAAGAACCAATGGATAAGTCAATGAGACCCAAAAGAGCAAAATTGAACTGAAGTTTATTGAAATAAAATAGTATCTCTATTTACGTATATGAAATCTTATTATCGGTGGGATATCTATTATAAGTACTGATTCTATATCATTCTCCAAAACCGTTTATAACGGCTACTACTGATATAATTCTTTCCTCAATGTTCCTTCTTTTTTATCCGGATTAATATTAATAAGAAGGAATCAAAGAGCAACAACTAGCGAGCATTTCTCTTAAGGAACTAACAACAGTTAGTCTATTATTACAATATCATTGCCATGGTAAAATTTTTACTACAGGCAGATTGTTTCTATGCAACTACTACCAACCAAGTACAAAATTACTTTGTTAAAATATATAGCATTCTATCTAGCTATTCTTCCATAATGGCTTCTATCTCTTTATTTTTTGTTAATACCAGCCTCACTATACATCAAAATTGCTGGGTTTAAAAAACGTGAGGCAAAAAAAAAAAAAAAAAAAAAAGATAGCAAATCATAATGATATAGGTTTCTAATAAAAAAATATTAAAGAAATAACTTTAAAAATTAATAACTTTTGATACAACTGCTCTCTTCTGATGCAACCTATACCATTCGATAGCCCTATTTTTTCTCTACACGCTGATATTAAGTTCACCATATACTTACTAGTGATTCACACACATGCCCTAAAGCTACATCTTTAATTAAGCTTTTATTAGTTTTTTTGCATTTTTATACTTTTTTTTGTCCTATATCATCAAACGGACGTTTCTACAATCATCCGAGAGCGACATAGCGCAGAGGAAGCGCGTTGGGCTCATAACCCAAAGGTCGGTGGATCGAAACCACCTGTCGCTAAAAGATTCGAGTTCAAAAAGAACTTGAGAAATCATTTTTGCGGCGATTTGGTCAGTAATTTTTTTTTTTTTTAATAATTTTTTTTTATATATTTTCTTTATATTTTATAAATGTCTAAGGTGATTGGAGACGTTGGAGATGATTCTGACGTTTTTAAAACAGTTTATTTTATTATTTTTCGTTGATTTTTCATCAAGATATGATCATTTGAAGTGAAGTGATTAGATATTACTATATTTGGTACTAGGTGGTCTATAGTACTTCTAGATGTTGGGACATGATTCTGCAGTTTTTGAGATAGGTTTGTTTCTTTCTTATTCGAGATATGTGTATAAGATTTGCTAGTAGAATATAAATGTGATCTATGACTTGGAGTAATAAAGTAGGCTGTATTATTCTAATAAGTACAACAATAGTTAAATAGTTACTGTAATAACAAATATGAAATATCTTGGTATACATCCGAAAAACTTTTGTGTGTGAGAAGAAGAATATAGAGTAGACTACTGTACTAAACATCTTGTGGGGTCGTTGCTACCACCGATGATTTAGAAATTAACCCTACAGAAAATAGTAATAAGCTTGCTTATCTGGAGGTAGCAGACCTATTTATATATATTCCAAGTGAAAAAGCTTGATTTAATATTGTTTTGTAATGTGATCATAGGATAATCATGTTGAATGCGATAAAGTAGTTATCGCTACTATGAGCCACTAACTGTGCTCTTTTCTTTTATCACCACCAGTACTATTAATACTATAGTATTATTAAAGTGACTATCCCGCTTGTCAGTGGTAATTATGACATTCTGAAGCCCTCAGGAACTTTGTCGGTCAGGCTTGATAAATGTCAGAATACCACTGGCGCAGATAACTAATCACTATTGTTATTACTGCTGGTATGATAATATCTTTGGCCGTATATAAAAAGTATTCCCATTCCATGTGGCCACAACATCCAATAACAATGGCATTGAAACGTAAATTAAATGTCTAAATACATACAACTTTACTTTTACTACCTGCATGAAAGATTTAATATCGGTATTGTATATACACCATACAAGTGAAATAACAGTGTATTGTATTGTTACTATTTTTTTTTTTTTTTGGAAAGTGTGGTTTATTATCATACCTAAATTAAATATAGGTAATATCACTATTAAAGCGTTCAATGTGTGCTTAAAGTACTTTGTATAAATGTAGTTGTATTTGGATAGAAGTTTTAGTTATGGGAGTTCTTATATGCATGGATATATTACGCCTGAATCCACAAAAGGGAAATCTTATGATGAGCTTAAGAGACTTTATGCTCAAAGAAAACTATTGTCAGGTCAATAATCTAATTATTAAAAGACTAAAAAAATTCAAAAGGTAAAGATATAAATAATTATACTACTAGCAATACCTGGATTACGGCATTACGTGAACCAATAAGATCACGTAGCATAGCTGCTTGTGACACTACAATACTAATAATAATAGTAATAATAACGTTGATATAAAGTTGTTTTCAATTTTTATACGTTACAATACAAAGAAATAAGAATAGATATATTAAAATAGGACGTAACAATGTCCTGAGCCTCTGCAACAACTTTAGCTACTTTTCAAAAAATGGATCAATGTATCTAGTCATTCTTTGTGAACTTATGGTGTTTCGTCGCAAGACGACATAGTTTGTCATTTTTATCAAGCTGCCATTTTCATGTTTATTGTTAAGATTATACGAGTATTTGTAGCACCAAACGCCATAAGTCCAATCACACGTTATCCACATTGTTAGTTAAATGCTGCAAGGGCACATTCTTGTAAGTCTGACAATCACCAAAAGTTTTTAATCTACGCGTTGTCAAAATAAGACCTCATTGAATACTTTTGAGAATTCCATCTGCCGAACTACAGTGCACAGAGTGTTTACCCCAAATAGGTGATACATGCCAAATTTTCGGATCAAAAAGGTGTTTCAGAGTATTTCCAATGGCAGAGGTGTACATTGTTGTTGCCTTACTTTTGTGTCTCTATTTCTAATTGAATACGTTTTCGTTGCTGTAGATTACATCATAAGAGTCTTGTATGGTGTAGTTTTACAGCCTTATATTGCAAGATTCAATATCCCGCTGGTTCATCTCATCACGTTGCAAGATGTGTTGAGTAGGGAAAATATTACTGATCCTTCAAGTAAGATCCAAGCTTAAATATTTGTAGCATTGTCAAGAGTCACTCGAGCTTTTTTTAAAAGTGGTGTCCCAAATATTCCGTATGACGATATCGGGCTTTGGTGTCTTAGGAGAATAGTGGTCTTGTTAACTGGATTGTACTTTACTTATCTATGTTCGAGGAAGCATGTAGAAAAAGTGTTGCCTTCATCTTATTTTTCATTATCAATCACGGCTTTGGAGCATTTTGCTAATCCCAAAACATTAATAATCTCGGGAATACTTGACTTTAGTTTTCTTTTATCCTACTTTTGCTACTTATTGGGCTTGTTGATTAGAAAAAATGGAGGCCTTTGGGATTGTTGGGTTGATCTTGATAAGCCTAAAATAATTCTTACTTGATATAGTGATCTGGTCATGAGAGCATCTAAGCTACTATAATATAAGAGCAAAGTCGTCGCAAAATCAACATAGTGATAAACTAAAATTCAGCTATATAAATATAGCTAATAGTGGACAATGAGCTATTCTTACTAATTGTATCCGATAAACAAGATTAATTTATACTGACCCAAGAAAAACACTGTTTTTTTAGCACGTTAATTATATAAATAGTATAGTGTCTTCTCTAGTTCAACCATTTAGATTATACTACAAAATATTCTCTCAATTACGATGTCGATTTACTAAAAAATAATAGTCTCTTGTAATAAATCCGACGTAATAAACATCGTCGTTGGTTTACAACCTTTGGTAATAGCTGCTTTAGTACTAACGGTTTAGGGAGTAGATCTTAGAAAAATGAGTCTAAGAGCAACTATTCTAAATAAAACGCTGATCTTATTGCTAATATGGTAGTTAATAAAAAGGAGGTTTGCTACGGACACACCAAAAATATACCATATTAGGTAACTTCAATGCTTACGGACAGCCCACTTTTACATTTTTTCAAAGATACATAACAATCTGATATAATATTATGCCGTATCCAGCCATTTATATACTATATATACAGTTATTATCGTTATATAACTTAAAAATGTTTATGAAACTTATATTAGCAGCTCAACTTTTTATGAATTACAAACTATCGTTATGTTGTACACAAGTGGGAGATGTAGTTCATATCATGAAGACAAGACAAACAAGAAAAAATGTATACCTCTAATAATATATATAAGCTGTCACATAGGCGCTATTGGTGTTGATAACGCAGGTACTATAGTTCACAAGGTCCAAGAACTTGTTTGACAACTTTTGATTTGTGGGGTGCCCGTAGCAATTCTTAATGTAGAGTCCCGTGTTATTGTTATAGTTTTTGAATATATTCATTGTGATTTCTTTATGGTATTATTTATTACTTGTTATGTTATATGTAAATGTTATATATTACAGAAATATAAAATTCACAATAAAATACTGTACATTTGGTAATAGTATTTTTAATATCTTTTATTCTAGTCAAATTCACATACACATAAGATCAACCGTTTACTTATCGGAGTGATTCAAATTTAATCAACGCGTAAAAAGAAAAAAAGAGAGAACGCGATTCGCGTTCCTTTTTTTTAACGTTTCTCTTTCTTTACACGCTGTTTTCCATTTTTTTTTATGAACCATGCCCCCTAAATCAACTACAAGAGCAAATGCCTCAAAAGAAAAAGTAAATTATTTTTTAAATATTAAATAATGTCACAGCGCTCTAAATATTAACTATATTTACTCTATATTGTTTGTGTTTTTTCTTCTTAATTTTAGGAACCTGCCAAACGCGCAGCAAGACAACCTCGTCAAAGTCGAAATGTAGCAGAAATGTTTGCACAACAAAAAGGTAAAAAAAAAGAGAATTTTGTCATGTAGACTTATAAAAAAAGGGGTAATAATAAAAATACATTATTATCGTTACTTTAAATTACTAAACTCTTTATTTTAAACTTTTTTTATGGTTGTGGATGATTCTTATTCTGATTTTTTAGGAAAACGATCGACGAGACGAAACCATGATGAAATAGTAGCAACAAATGAACAAGAATCAGAATCAGAAAATAATGCAAGTGATTCTGAGGAAAGTGATAGTGAAGTTGAGATTAGTTCAAATAAACGACGAAAGACAACCAAATCATCGGAAAAACGAAATGGAACACAATCAACACGTAAACAACGTAAAAAAAAATCGGCTGTTTCACCCACTGAAGTTTCAATTACACACGATAGTCAGCTCTTGGAACATATTCCTGCGGATGAAAATGACACATTATATGGTAAAATGATCATATTCTGAAAAAAAAAGTGATGTGTATGTGAGTATCTTAACTAATATTAAATGGATCAATACATGATTCTTTTTGTTACATGTGGGGTACATAGATCAAGTGTCAGCTTCGGATGCAGATATTGAAGAAATAGCCACAGCATGGGTTGACCGCTATCGTAAAGATAAAGCTAATGCTTTACGAAGTTTGGTGAACTTTATTATCCGGGTAAAAATGAAATAATGATAGTAATTTTAATGACCTGTAAAATGGATATTCTAACTTGTAGTTTTTTTAGGGATGTGGTTGTATGACTGCTGTAACAGAAGATGCTTTCCGCAAGGATGAAATTGCAATTGACGTCTTACAAGAATTACAAGAAGAACTTGCCAAGGTAAAATTTAAAATAAGGGAAAAAAGACATGGCATGGATGAAATTTGGTTTCTTTACAACTAAATTGAATAATTGATTATTTATATTGCAGCTTCCACAACCAGAATACCCGGTTATTTCCAAATCCAAGACAGGAAGAATCCTTAAACGAAACATTCTTAATTTCTTTGCATATATGGTGGAATCATGTCAACACGAAATTATTTATGATGGATTATTTACTGAAACGCTACAAAATTGGTTGACAACTATGTCAAGGTATTGCTGATAAGGGTACTTTTGGAGAAAGAAACGTAACAGGCAGAGCAATGGACTGTAATGACTCATATAATTTTGAACTCTTACTATATAGCTCAGTATATCGTCCCTTCCGACATACTGCCACCATCTTATCTTTCCGCGTTAATAAATCACTTTGTACTTTTGCTGATAAGATCGACAGTGAACTTCAAGTAGTTAACCGACAATTGAAGATTGAAAATGAACGTAAAGCAAGCCGCGGTCGAAATGCTGAAAAGAAACGAATGCTTGAACAACGAGCAAAGACCTTAACTCGAAAAAAGGATGATTTACACGAATATATGAAGGATTTCTTTGATGGGTAAGAAAAAAATGGCATGTTATCATGAGAGTAATAGTAATAAAAAAGTGAATTAGTAATTCCAAACTTTTGATTATTTTATTTTAGTGTATTTCTTCATCGATCAAGAGATGTGGAATCAGTAATTCGGACCGAATGTATTAAGGAACTTTGTGTATGGATTCAGCAATATTCATCCCATTATACTGATAATGTTTATCTCCGTCATTTCGGTTGGGCACTCAATGATTCGGTAATATTTTTTTGCACATTATTTCATCCATGTTATACATATACCTATGTATTCGATTGAAATACAAAAAGCCTTCGCTCACACAGTAGCATGTAAAACATATCAATTTAATTAGAGTGCATCTGTTCGATCTGAAGCTTTAAAAGCCATTGCACGACTTTATCAAGTTGAATCTATTGTTGAAAAACTTGAAAGTTTTACCATTCGATTCAAGTCTCGTGTGGAAGAGATCGCGCTATATGATATCGACCTTTCTGTACGACTTCATGGTATCGAATTGTGTTATATCTTATTCCGATATAACAACGAATGGATCAGTGATGAAGGTCGAGATGAATTGATGAGCCTTGTATTCTTTGATAATGAACGACTTCAAAAGACTGTGGCACCTTTCGTTAAGACAGTGATGGAAGCTAATGTATTTGATCCAATGATGGAAGAAACAGAAAAGGCACTTGAAGCAATGAATGTTAACACAGTATCTAACGGAGCTGACCAAGGAACAATGACAACAGCTACTACAGAAGTGGAAAAAACATGGATTTCATTCAAGTGTCTTGCCTCATTCTTAGCTGAGCGAGTTGTAGGTGAAAAATCCAGAAAAAACACAACGGTTGATAGTTTGAATGAAGTGGATGATTCTTTAGATTCAGCAGTCTCTAAAGAAAATAACGATCAATTGGTGGTAAATGCAGTTGAAGCTCTGTGGAGTCAAATGCCAGTACTGCAGGTCAGTTTGTGATTGATTTTTTCCTTTTCCTTTTTCGTACTTTTGATTTTTATATAGAAATTAATGGTTTTTTAATGCTTTAAAATGCGTACAGAATTATAAAAGTTTGGCTCAGTATTTGGCACGGGATCATTCAAGCTCACGTCAGCAAGATGAAGTATTTGATACGGCCGGTCAAGCCAGTTTGTCACCAGTCGAAGAATATTATCGATTATCAGAAGAGGAAGAGACAGTTCTTATCAAGGTGTTTGCTACATCTCTTAAATTAATCACAGAAAGAGGTTTCGAACAGGTCAAAGATAAAAAAAAGGCTGCTGTATGTATCTTTTGTGTTTACATTGTGACATTGCCACTAAAATTTTCAACACCATAATAACGCACATTTGTTTCTTTTTTTTTTCTTTACTTAGGATGAAGCGCAATTGGAAAGCAATCGTAGTACAATTTCACGTTATTTGGTTGAAGTATTGCCTCGTTTACTTACAAAGTATAATGATAGCACAAGCAAATTAGTGAAACTTATTAGTATACCACAATTGATGAATATTAACGTTTATGCAGAGTTACGAATGCAAAAGGTATGGATATTTTAGTGGGGAAGGGGATGAAAGGTGACTAGCATGG
The DNA here is from genome assembly GCA_025093555.1 of Circinella umbellata. Taxonomy (NCBI): domain Eukaryota; kingdom Fungi; phylum Mucoromycota; class Mucoromycetes; order Mucorales; family Lichtheimiaceae; genus Circinella; species Circinella umbellata. The sequence goes on along the minus strand of JAIWNF010000033.1, from coordinate 489,794 downwards.
ACTTATTTTGGCATAATTAAAAAAAAAAATATACTAAAATGAATTGTTATATAGGAATATGAGGAACTTTTACAAATTGTAATTAAAGTTTATGTTGGTGCTACCTTACCTGAATTATTACAGGACTGTGCAGAATCTCTGCATCACATGTTCAAGGTGGATCTTTTGGCAGACGTGAATGATCGTCAGTTCCCTGAATTGATGGAACGTGTTACTGCACAAGTGCGCGATGCTTGTCGTGGAAAGGTAAATAAATATATACAAATAAATTGTCCCAACCTTGATGCTTAATTTCAATTTAGAGTTACTAATTATCTTATTTTCAGGATATTGCTACTGCTCGGTTTGATACTGATGATATTCATGCAACCACCATCAGTCTTCTCCGCCTCGATCAACTAATCAACTTTATTGATATTACTGACATGATGGAAGAATCCGAAGATATGGATGAAGATATTACGGAACTCGTGGGACAGTTTGTTGATCGGGCAGCTTACGGGTATCAAAATGAAAAGCAAAGTAGTTTATCGGCCATGGCCATCCTTTTCCGTTACATGGTTTGGAAATGTGAGCGTGTATCAGTCGATCCAGACCTGAAAGAAGCTGGAAGGGTAGCTGTTGGTAAAATAGAACGACATCGTGATTGGATATTGGAAAAGTTTACTTCTCTAGTCACCTTGGCTGATATTACACCTCTTACTGCTGTCAAGTCGACTGTAAGCTATTTTTTTTAACTTCAATATATTATACCTATACTATGTTACTAATTTGAAGAGGATAATGGATTTCTAGGCTTTTGGTATTCTGATGGATTTGTATTGGATTTTTTCAAGTGATCTCTTCGCCACCAATGGACTTGATTCAATGTATCTTTCATGCCCGGATAATGTTCAACAAGAGTGTGAACATTATATTATTTCAGAGCTTGAAAAATGGCAAGATGGATTAAAGAAGGGTATAAAAGATAAAGACGACAGTGATGAGGTGGATGAACTTGACGATGACACAGATGAAACAGTCGAATATGCTGGTGTAGAGTTAGTAGCCAACGTTGCTCGCGCAATTACTGCCAAAGTGCTTGATTACAAATACATTATTCCTATTGCAGCTGAATATGGGCATCTTGAACCAGATGCAGATGATATCATCAAGGCATTGATTCAAGAAACCAAGAAAGATTTAATCGGTAATGATAGCCAGGCCGAGAAGATTTGTAGAATGTACAACGGTATCCTTAAACAGGTAATATTTACATGTTTAAAAAAGTATTTCAATACATGGGGGGAAGCAGTGAATTTGAGAGGGGTTGTTATGATGGGTGCGTTTTTATGTTGTATATGATATTTGTATGTAAATGTATATAAACAATCCATATTTTTGAAAAAGGCATTCGAGTCACACGTTAATCAAACACCACGATCCGTTGATAAGGTTCTACCATTTGCTCGATTGGTTGCTCAAACGCTTCACACTGCCGATCAAGACCCTGCACACCACGTGGCACCACATGTGATTTGTGAAAGCATTCATATTGACGGTATTAGCTTCGCTCTCAAGAAAGCAGCCGAACATAAAAACAATCGTAATTCTGCTGAGATGGGGGTTGCTTTAAAGTTTTTCCGAGTATTGAATATATTGGTTAAGCCATTGAGTCGAGCTCGAGATGTAGCAAAAATGTGAGACAAAAAAGAGAGGGTAAAAAAAAATAATAAGAAAGAGGAAGCTGACTTTTATTTTTATTTTCTGCATTAACAAAATAGACATAAGCATGCTGAAAAATGTTTGCACGAACTTGAATTAACTGTGGAACAAGGAGAAAAGGAATGGGATGCTTACAACACTTATATTAAAGATATCGATATGATTCTTAGAAAGAAAGGCCTTCGTTATGATAATCAACGTGCTGCTCAACAACAACAACAGTAATAATAATAACTATAATAATAAAGAAGAATAATAAAAATCCTCTCTTCCTCGTTTTTTTCCCTCGTCAACCCATGTACAATTAAAACATATTCGTTCGCATGATCCCAGCAGATAAATTTTTCGTGATCTTTTTTTTTAAAAAATGGCTTGCATACTTTTCACACAGATATTTTATATCATTACTCTTTATTAATTAATATTCTACTATATAACTTATTGTTCATTATATATTATAGCTATTTTTATATATATCCTTTCTCCTCCTTTTTTTTATTTATCCCTTTTTTTTCTCTACTTAAAACCTGTCGCGTGTAGAGCTTTTCTCCTTATGCTTATATTACGACATAACAACTTGTCTGTGGAAGACCTATTCCAGATCGAAAGTGTGAGGATCAATAACCTTTGAATCGTGGGTTGTTTATGTGTTATAAAAGGAGAAGGCAAATCATGGTTGGAAAACAAAGAATGTGTTATCGTGGAATCCAAACAACTTATATATTTATTTATGCCCTTTAATTATAATGCTGTAAATTAAACTTGATATAAATGTTGTGCTTATTTTTTTTAGAAAATGCTAAAGATATCTGATCCCAAAGAGCCGTATACATATTCACTCGAATTCACACTTTTGGATAAACCTCGAGCAGTAATTTATGGGATGCTGCTCGGTTACGCAGAACGCCTTGGAGTATACCGAACGCTCGACATTACACCTTCTGAATTCCTGGATTTTTTAATCGATGTTGATCTCGGTTATCATGTTAATCCATACCACTCATTTTACCATGCAGCAGACGTAGCTATAGTGATATATCATATGCTCTTTCAATTTGATGTATTAAGTTATTTATCACGTATTGATGTGGCCGCATTATTCATTGCTGCTTTGTGTCACGATATCGGTCATGTAAGTGTTTTTGGATTTTTTTTTCTTTTTATCTTTAGCGGGGGATAAGTCTATAGTTTTTTTTTCTCTCGATTTTACAAATGGTGCTAAATACGCTATTTCGGGTCATATTTTTTTTTTGGATTGGGTTTAGCCTGGGTGTAACAACAATTATCAAGTAAATTTACAAACGCAGCTGGCGATCCGATATAATAACAAGTCAGTTCTGGAAAGTTATTCATGTACACTGGCTATGGATTTAATATCCAAGCACAAATTGCTACGTAATGTTGAACGAGTCAGTAGCAAGCATACAATATTACCAACAACCGAGGATCAAATGCGTACATCAATTGTTAAAATGATTTTATCAACAGATATGGTTTTTCATTACGAATTACAAGAGAACTTGGCAAGTTTATTGGAAATAGTCGCGCAAGAACATCCTGAACAGCTTCAACAACAGCAAGGTGACAACGGTTCTATTACTAGTAGCAGTAGTGAAGAAAGCAGCTCAACTCTAATTAATAATAGTAATAATAATGATATTTCTACCACTACCGCTAATTCTGGCACTGACAACAATGGAAACAAAACGTGTTACCATATAAAATCACATGTTAATAATCATAACAATTGTAATCACAATAACTATAACTATAATAATAATAATAGTTGTTGTGATAATAGTCGTCATAATAGTACACCATCATCGTCCGGAAATAATAGCATGCTCAGTACTTTATCCGCGCAAACCGATTCATGCAGCCAAATGAAGGATATTTTTGAAACCAAGGGAGATAAAAGTCCATTACAAAATTTCGATCAACAAAGTTACTTTAATGAAGCTCCACCTACTATAACACCATCCACATCAACAAAAAGAATAGCAACATCTTTTTCATCAGCAGCAAGAGCAACAGCGGTAGTAGAGGAAACACCATCGGCACCACTTGATGATGATTTTGATGATAATAGTGATAAATTCTTGGATTATAAAGAAAGACAAATGCTTTGTCAAATAATATTACATGGTGCAGACATCAGCAATGCGCTCAGGCCATGGCCGATCTGCTGCAAGTGGTCGGATCTGGTATGCGAGGAATTTTTCCGTCAAGGTGAACTGGAAAAAGAGCACGGACTTCCAGTGTCACCCAACATGGACAGGAATCAAGTGACGCAAACGACTATTGGTTTACAGTTTGGAGATTTTGTTGTAAGTCCATATTTTGAAATCTTTGCTGCTATGTTCCCAAAAGCAGAAACATTAGTTGAGGAATTGGCGAAAAATCGTAATGAGTGGTTAGCGTTAGAAGAAACACAAGAGCAAAGTATATCATATGACGAAGAGATTAAGGCACCCAATACTCCAGATATTGAAGCACAGAAACAATTACATCACCCCACTAGCAGCATTAGTAGCCCACAGCATTATCATCAGTTAGAAGGAGATAACCGAGAGCGACAACCCACCGATATGCTACCAGATAGACACATCTTGAACCCATCTGGTCGTCGTGTAAGCGTAGCAGCAGGTATGATTGTCATTCCCGATGATCTAGAAGAACGAGTTATTGGATCTGGAAAATCACGGCGTAAATACTTGGGTCTTCGTAGTATTAGTGATACAGGGATTAAAGATCAAGAAAAGCTTCTTCATCATTCCCACCATAAAGCATCATCACCTATATTGCATGTTATTGGTAATGATCGAAGTCGACGAAAAAGTGAAGAGCCAAGCTATTTTTTGTATCGTAACGAGCTTAAAGTTCAAAAGGGAAGAAGACTGAGCCGGGGAGATTTAGTAGATAAATGTTTAGAGAGGCAAAGAAGAGTTGCATCTCCAAGGTAACACACACCACATAATACTGCATGGAACTAATCAATGCTCCCCCGTCTCTCTCCTCCTCTTCCTCCTCCGCAATTAAAATCACATAATACAATGAATCATACTCCTCCTTATTTTTTTTTCAAACTCTCCGCAATTATTTTTTACCTTTTACCTTGGCAAACGAAAAAAAAAACCTCCTCTTTTTTTTTTTTTTTTTTTTGATATAAAATAAAAATTTTACCTGGAAAAAATTTAACTCTTTTTCCATCATCTTCTCTCTTTTCCTTCCCAATTTTCTTCTCCGCAAAACAAAAAAGAAAATAATAATCAAAAAGATATGCTTTTTTTCGATTTGGTTTTATTGGCCTTTTTGGCCTTATTGGCCATTCATCCAAACTTTTTGTCAACACTTGGCAATAGCAGCAGCAATAATAATAGTAAACAACATCAAAATCGTATGATTCAATTCATTGCAATGATCTTATTAGCCCTTCGCATCATTGTTTTTGTTACTGTGACAGCAGTCGGTACTATTCTGAATAGCAACGACGCGGTTGCTCTATTGAAGTCCTATACAACAAAATCATCATCCTCAACAGCAGTAACAACAACAATAAAAAAACCACTGACTAATGGGGCTGTGAACAACGACAATAGTAATAATGTATTTGTGTCGCTAGATCTGCAGAAGCAGAAGCAGCCACAAGAAGAAAAACAAAAACAAAAGCAGCCCAGTGCGCAGGGGCCTGCATCTTATTGTGCAGCTTCATCATTATCTTCATCTTTAATAATTGACACACACCAATCGGTGACACTGAAAGATACAATGAAAGCTAAAAATGATGAACTTGATGATAAAACAGTTGAAACAAAAACCTTAAGAAAAACAAATGACCAACAATCATCATCGACCATCGAAGAAAAAGGGAAACAACAGTTACCAATAGAAGAAGAAAATAAGAATATAGGACCATCTGTTATTGCACAACATGAAAAGGAAATAACACCAGAAAAACCAAGACAACTAACTGCTGTAACTGAAACCCCAAAGAAGGCACAGGAACAGGGAAAAAAATTTATCAGTCCTACAGCAACATCAGAAGGGATCGATGCTGTTACGACTTCATTGGCCGTTGGCAAAGAGGAGAGTTTGTTAATCCATGACACTGACAGCGAGGACAAAGACAACAGTAACGATTATCAAAAAGAGCCACCATCAGCACCATCTGAAGAAGTATCGCTTGATACAAAGAATGAAGGAGCGCCTGTTATTCATTTACAACAAAAAAGTAATAACGATGCCAAGCCTGAAGAATTGCCAAACCAACCATGTGGATCCGTTCATAGCAAGAACAGTAGTCAAATTGATAGCAGTGAAGAACATAGTTCTGATGATACAGCTCTTACATCAGATGCAAGTGAAACATCTTTCCAACCTCCTCATCCTACTCCCACCACTACTACCCAACCCGAACTACTACAACAACAGCAGCGACAAGAAAAACAAAAACAAAAACAAAAACAAGAAACAGAAAAGCCAGAGGAAGAAAAATCAGAACCAGTGGAGAAAATGCAATCACAACAGCATCCACTTAAGAAGCAGCCATCTTTGATGACGTTGGAATATAATTCCCCTGTAACAGCTACTTCTTCTGTGCATTCAACTAGTACCACATCACAAAATACTAGTTTACTCGCTCGTATGGCAGGAAAAGCAAAATCTAACAACAGCAGAGAAGATAGCGAAAAAAAACCATTACCGAAAAGTGGAATTTTACCTATTCGTACCTCCAGCCTAAGATTAGGCCGTCGAAGCAACGGTAACATTCGCCAAGAAACTAAAACAGTAGACGATAAGAATGGACCTGGTGCTTCCACTGTGCATAGAACTTTGAGTATGAAGTTACCAAAAGGAGCAGGAAGCATTTTTAGCAGCAACAAAAGCCATGAAACAGATAATAATAATACACCAACAAAGACGAAATCAACGCCACGTCATTTTTTCGCATCTTTAGGACGACGGAGCAAAGTACCCGACTCACCACGTAAAGAACAAAATCAAATACCACCCCAAATGCAATCAGTGCAGCCAAATGACTCTAACTCTAATTCATCAACTTTGAAAAAAACACGTTTAAAATCTAAACGTCTCTCTACTTTCTTCCATTGATAACTTTTAATTTTTTTGTATACCAAACACACACATACACACTCTCTCTACAAACAAACAAACAAACAATATAGTCATATCTCTTTTTGTTTCTCATGTGTTATTATTATTCTTCTCCCAGTCTCTTACGCCCCAATTTATTCTTTTTTTTGGCATGTTTTTTCTGTTCCTAAGAAAAATAATGCATAAAGAATTGCACCATACAGATTTGTAAATATTACTATTATCACTATTATTATTATTATTACTATTATTATTATTATCATTAAATTATCATTGTTATTATTGTTATCATTGTCATTTTTCATGATGAGTACATCGTTAGTGTGCCCCAAAATGTCAATCAAATCTAGTTTATTATCATACATTCTTAGTTTTATTTCGGAAATGCAATTGATGTAGCACCAGTCAAGGATGAAAAAAGAAAATATGTACCAATTTATTTAAAAATAAAGACACTTAATACTGTCACTATGCTGACAATTTTCTAAAGCAGAATACTAGCCTGTTGCACAGACATTTTATACTGTAATTAATAAAAGAGAAATTACCATCTACCTTGTTTGTTTTATTAATATCGTAATTAGATCAGTGTTTTCTTGATTTTTCTTTAATAGAATGGAAAAGAGAAACAGGCCCCGATCCTTAATGCGTGGAATATAGAGATGGAATTCTTTTCAAATGCAAAAATAAAATAGTTATCTTACTGTGCTAGCTGAACAATGTTCTAAAAAGTTATAATTATTATAGGCACGATGGACTAAATGAAAAAAGGTAATTATACAGTGTGAGATGTAATTTACAGGTTTGTACAAAAAAAAAGAGAATTAATTATTTATCGGATCAGTAGATCCGAAATTTTAAATCACCAGATTTCTTTTCCAAGTGACCAATAATCGTAATGATTTTTTAGTGCAAGATATTCTTGATTGGTAGAGTCACGACGATCATATAGCGTAAGCGCTTCAAGATGCTCTAATTTTCCTTGTCCAAGAAGATATTGGTCCACTTCGTCTTCTGATGTTGACTCTGTACTTGCAATATATAATACTTTTAATGCAGGATAAAGCGTTGCAAGGGTTTGTAATAATGACATAGATACACGTAATCGTAATATAAGTATTTGTAAATTTGGATTGGGCCATTGTATAAGCGCTTGCTCTACTATAGTTGCTGGTTGTATACTAAGCTCCAAGTGGCTTAAGGATGACGTATAAGTATGTAATGTGCGCTTTAGAGATTCTAAACTAATATGCACCCAGCCGTTGTTATTCTTAATACTAGTATTACGAGTACTAGTACTAGCACCACTATTAGTATCATTACTTCGGGTAACCAAGGACAATCTTTCCAAGCGACGACAATAGGTACTCAAAGCATCCAACACAGCATCCGATAGATTATAAGGCCCAATAAACGATACAAGACGATCTGAACACTTTTCAACAATTTTCTGGATCGAGGGTATATGCATATATTTAAATTCAAGACGTTGCATCAAGTGATAGCGTGAAAAATGTAGAAGTGTATTGTCGCCTTCAACGCTTCCTCCGTCAGTGTGATCATCATATTGAACGTCATCATTATTATTAAAAGTAAATTTACATCGATGTAATTCCAGGGTCGTCAGCTGTTTGTGATTCATCAAATGATCTAGTAATATCGGGTGTATTTAGCAACGCACGAGCCGTATGGTTCGTAAATTTTTGTTACACTGCATCAGATGTGATATGTGTTCCGAATGCATTCCCTCCAACGATATGTGTTCCAACCGACCCATTAAATCAATCGTTTGCCGATCCAACCACTGTCCTGCCTTGAGTGTTTTAAGCGATGCTAATACTGCCTTTGGTCGATGTCGGAAAAAGAAATGAGAAACACCAAAAATATTGAGTGTGTGCAATTGACCTGGAATAGCTTCTTGAAGGCATCTTGCATCCAGCGAAGTTGCCATGGATAAATAAAGAAATCGGACCCTCTTACATTTGGCTAAGACTCGCTTAACTGCGCCAGTTGTTATTTTATGACAATTATATAAATTTAATGTTTCTATGTTAGGGCAATCTAATGCCAGGTCGTAAAGAAAGGAGTCGGTGATATCTTTGCCGTTATATGGAACTGACAAATCAAGTACACGTACATATTGACCGTAGTTTTCTGAGGAATAGAAACCATTGCCATTACTAGTAATGGGGTAGTCAAGATTGCCATCAGTTGATTGCTGTTGCTCCTGTTGATCATTAGAGCTTTTTTGCTGCTGTTGTCTTCTTTTTCTTCCTCGACGCGTTTCATTAAACAAGTTGCGGTATTCATATTGCTCACGTAGACTACGTATACAAAGAGTTCGATATAATTGTGCCGAGATAACATTATACCAATGTCGATTGACAGTCAATAAACGAACAATGTGAGGACGAGAAAGATAACTAATGATAAGAATAATAACTTCGGTAGGCAATGCAGGTATTGGCATGATAATTGTCTCGTTGGCAATGTTTTTTTCTACTAGTAGCGAGAGGAAAAAAAAGTATGTTTGTAGAAGTATTAAACCCCAGGATAAAAAAAGAATTAGACCATAAAATTTAAATGTCGCCATTTTGACGACCCTTGCGCAGCATTTGAGCAGCCATAATGCTGATTCCAAAACATCGTACAGGGAGTAAGTGATGTTATATTCCTTCGATACTGCAGTACGAATAAACACATCTATAAAATATCTACGTAGCAACTAATAACTTTTACAGAAAGAAAAAAAAAATACTGCTAAGACAACATGTCTATAGAGTTTTTAAATGAGCAGTTCGAAAAAAAGATATAGTATTATTATTATAAGAAAGAACTAGGAAAGTGTTATACTTGTATCATACGATACAAGATACATTTTTCATCACCCAGTTTGTACTATTATCGGCTCAAAAATTTGAGCAGATTGACCTCATTTGCAAACAACAATATGTGTCTTTTTTTTCTTGTTCTTGTAGTCAATAGTATATTAATTAATTGCAGTGTCATTTCCATTACACTTTAAACTCAAACACTTGAGCGAGGATGTAGTAACGTAAAATTATTCCTTATGAAAACAAACAAATTCCTGAGTGATGTGTCAGGTCCGTAACAGTGTTGTAAACATGAAAGTGGATCCTCCGTATTATTTGTTTTCATCTGTGAGCAAGTACACAATCGGTGAATATCACCTTTTTTCGTGATATGGCGAAATATAAAAGGACAGATAATATCTTTTGTCTTCCACTTTTATATCTTTTGGATTATCATATACTACCTATACAGCATCCATATTATTTATTCAAACAGAGAGAGCATGAAATTTTCATTGTGTCTATTAGCTGGAATGGCTCTTATGGGGCTGAGTCGGAATGAAGCATCTGCTGAACATGATAGCAGTATAAAGTATGTAGCATAATATAAACCAACCTTTCTTTTTTTTTTGTGCGATATAACTGACAATAGACATTTACATATATAGTATTGGACTTGCTCAGAAGACTGGTAAAGTAATGAATACACCTGCTCGAATTCAAAAAGCATTAGCGAAATACAACTTAGAAAGTCGAATTTCTCCATCAAGGTTGAGTATGGCTGCATCCACTATTGATTTATCCAGTGTACACGTTGATGTTGAGGTAAAACTATTTTTTTCTATATCTATTGAGCCATTAAAGTAAAACGACAATGTCTAATATATAGCTTTAATATAAAAATAGTATGTTGGTACCATTGGCATTGGTAATCCCCCACAACTGTTCCAAATGGATTTTGACACCGGTAGTGCTGATATCTGGATTCCCCATGTTGATTGTGCTCGTTGTGGAGCTCATCCATTATTTGATCCTTCAGAATCCTCTTCTTTCTCTCAAGAAACAAATCAGACATGGGGTCTTCGTTACGGTGATGGGTCGGGTGTACAGGGCACTATCGGTCGTGATACAGTTCATCTGGGCGATCTCTCCCATCCCAATCAAGTACTAGGTTTGGTTAAAGCTGAATCTGCTGACCTGGCTATGGATTCTGAACTGGATGGCATTTTCGGTTTGGCCTACCCATCATTAGCATTTACGGGTCAGAAACAATCAGTTCTACAAGGAATGAAAGAATCTGGTGCTATTTCTTCTGCTTCTATAGGTGTATATCTTGGTCGTGCTCGTGATGGTGGTAAAGGTGAATTGGTAAATTAAAGGAAAAAAAATATTTATAATGAACTAGCTCTTTTTTTACGTTGTAGTTAATATATGGAATTGTTTTTCCTCCTTTTATTCTATTATTAGAGCTTTGGTAAACCTAATCCAGCTCATTATGAAGGTGAATTAAAGTATGTACCTGTCACTAGAAAAAAGTTTTGGCAAGTTTCATTAAACGGTCTTAAAATTGATGGTCAAGAGACGCTTACAGAACCCATTGATGCTATCATTGATACTGGAACCACATTAATTATTTTACCTTCTGAGCTCGCCGGATCCATCCATGCTACAATTCCTGGTGCGAACTTTAGCAGTATGTACGGCTGGCGTATGCCATGTGAGCTTAAAGCCAGTGATGCTGGTGATACCAAGGTTTCATTCACCCTTGGGGAGCACGAATTTTCTTTAAAAGCGAGCGAATTGGTACGAGAGCGAGCCGCACCAACAGGTGATGGAGAAAAGAAACTGTGTTATTCTGGAATTGCAGAGGCAAATACACCAATGATTATTATGGGTGATACATTTCTACGAAGTTTCTATTCTGTTTACGATTTTGACCAAGATGCTATTGGATTTGCACCTTCTAGACCATAAATTGAATTTTTTTTCTTTCCCTCGTATTTTCTGTTATATCTATATCTTTTAATTTAGTGATATCTAGTAAAATTAATTATTTTCGTACCAAATCTATTGCTTTATTTCAATCAAATGCTTATTGTATATTATGATACCTGTCGTACTGTATTAAGTAATAGAAAGCTACATTTGTGCATAAAGACGTTTACTTCCATAAAATTTATGGTAGATTATTGTATTGATGGAATAAAGGAGATATAAAATATGTTAACCGATAACAAGATCAATCTAACATAATATGGCTATAATGTAGCACTGTGACTAGCTGTTGTTGATGTGATAGCCACAATGTCCTTTTGGTGTATTTGTCTAAATCTTGGTATGTTTATTAGTATACTTGCTGTTCGTTACACTCTTTTAAGCTTTACTATATTAAAAGGGTATCAATCAACAAACGTGTATTGTTCAAGTATATTTTTTTTACACCATATTCTTGGCTTCAAAAGAAAAATAAAATAAAATTGTATCATCTTCTTGGCCTTTTTACTATTATTATCAATCCAGATTAATAAGAAAGTGAAGCAAGACTCAGAGAGTAATATTACTTTTCTACAGAGCTCTGTAATTACTTTTTTTCTATGCCTTATCGATCTATCTTTTATTTCTCAGAGTATCAATCACAATGAGTTAAAGGTGGAAGAGAAATGATTATTGTTAAATGTTTATATGGTTTTCACAATACTGTCACGGTTCTATATAGTACTCAAAGGACACTTCATAATATCACTGTGTCTATTAATATATCATATAAACTTTATACACTTAAAGTAATGCTATCAAATTTGTTTAATATTTGATTTTCCTAACCTAGGATTGTTTATCCTATTATGGTGAGCGCCATATCTCTTTTTGAAGTAAAGAAAATAAAAGTATCTGTATCTGTTTGAGTTACTTTTATGTTCGCTCACCATTGTCTATTATTATGCTTTGTTTTGAGCATCATGAAATATAGTTGATAGATCATCTCATAATTCACATTAGAAAAATTGGAGGAGGAGTGTACATTCGGTCTTGACCTTGATTATTCGCGCGTGTGCAGATAAATCTGCAGTACCTTCCCCATTCGGTGTAAGCCAGATATTCCTAATGTTTTTATTAGTTACAATCATAATAACAATAAGTGTGCTGTGAAAGTAAATGATACTGAAGAAAAAATTCAAGGAAGGTTTGAATCAAACCATGTGATAACAACATAACTGCAAGTATAATTATTGAGATGGGACGGTTTCTCGAGATTATGTATCGTTATTTTTAGGGACTATACAAGCAATATAGTCCAGTGTATAGATTCTTAATTTATACGTGGTAATTATATACGTTGAGCAATTACGTCGTAATAATCATTTCTTTCTGCTAGAGCTTATCTTCCATCCACAGTAATCAAAACTCCCTCAACATTCTTCGAAGATGCACTGACAGAGTTTCAAACCTACTCATTTGGACGTTGCATTTCTATTGGGTACTTATTATCAAAACTGAAAAACAGGTAAATTTTATTGTAGTATAATAGTTCTCATTTTTTTATTAAAAAAAAGTAACTTATCTTGGAGCAGATGAGATTTGTATGGCATTGGTTATTTTTGACTATAGGAAAGAAGTGGCGGAATCGGAAAGGTGTTCGTGTTTGGAGAATTTTTAATTGTGTCAGCTGGTAATGTTTTGAACCTTTTCTTTATGTCTCATGTGAGACAGTGTGTTGTATGCAGTATAAAACCCAGAAAGAAATATACACTCTTTTTTGCTTCTTCATCTGTTTTTTTCTCATTCTTTCATCTTTCCCACCATGATCCGCCCTTATCTTTATATTTCTCTTGTGGTTTTTTTAATTGGTCAAGTAACTGCGATACTTCCTTCATGGTTACAGCCTGACTATGTACGTCAATACAGATGGTCGTCGTTTGAGACAGATTTAATCGAAGATTGCAGTAAAGTATTCTTTCTCTCTCCTTCATTTCTAATTATGTTTGATGGTATTTTTCTTTATACTATCTTGTATTACCTTGAAATATTAACTTCGTTGATCCATTATTATTAGGCGATGATAGCTACATTCTGGAAATCAAAGATATCACTTTGACACCCCCTATGCCGGTTCCTGGAGAAGATCTTATTATTGAAGCTGTGGGATACTTGAAGGAAACAGTGGACCAAGGTGCAAGTGCAAACGTACTTGTCAAGCTTGGTGTTGTTACGCTGCTTCATAAGGATTTTGACATTTGTGGCCAGCTCGAAGATAATGACACTGAATTAAAGTGTCCCATTGAAAACGGTTTGATTAAGGTATTGTATACATGTATATTTTATGATAAAGAAAATTTATCAAACTCTCAATTTTAATGTCAAACAAAAATACGAATATGTTTATAGGTTACGCAAAAGGTCACGTTGCCAAAGGAAATTCCAAAGGTTTCATCATGACCAATTTTTCTTTTGGTATTTTTAATATTGAAATGGTTAAAGCAGTCTAACTAACTGCTGTCCTCGTTTACTTTATTTTTCTTTATTCTTTTGCTCACTAGGCACATTTTAAAGTTCAAGTTCGAGCTACAAATTGGGATGAATCAGATTTGGCATGCTTGAACGTGGATGTTGATTTCCGTCGTCGTAGACATCACAGCGCTTATAATAAGCATAGACTCATTGGCTATTGATATTAAGAAGAGGATAAAAGAAAATATGACAAGTATAACAAAAAGAAAGAGGAGAAGAGAGTTATGTATTTTATTTCTGATTATGCATCATCGGATTAAGAGATCAAGTTTTCTTAATGATGCGATTTTTTTTATTATACCACATCACCAGTAACCGGCAATAATTTTATTTTTGCGCTGAATACAAATAAATAAACAACTGCATATTTTGTGAATAATAACAATAAAAAATGTAATAGCTGATTATATTTTTGTAAAAGAAAACAAAAAGACGAAACAAAAACACTAAGGATTGTTATGATGTTATTTTTGTATGTATATGCTACACATGATATGTCATACGAACTAATATTACTCCTCTGTTGATGAAGCAGAGAATAAAGTTTATTGTTGTAGAGATATTGGATTGTTAGTAATTTAAAGCTTAGTATCTATATTTTATTTTGGCTACTAATCTCTTTTGGAATAATCAGATACCCAGTTTAAAGCGATGGATTGAACAAGTTCCTTTATCTTGTAGGCCAAGTGAAACTTTTCAGGGCAACAGTGTGTAACATGACGTAAATAATCTTGTCATTGTGTTCAAGCTGAACTGACGGAATCTCTCGATATACAAAAGTTTAATGCAGTATATTACCTAAAAAAATTATAGGTTATTACAACCCAACGAAAACCAACCTCGTAATACGTAATCTTATAAAGAATACATAGTGTCTATCTTTATATAGTTTTACATTGCTGTAAGCTATAAAGTCATCAATATGCTATATAGAGTGTAAATAAAGCAGTACTCTAAAAATCATCTTCATTTGAGAGTTCAGGAATTATTGTTACGGGCGTAAGTACATAGTGCCATAAATTCCATCATTGTAAGAAGCCTGTGCTGGCTCTTTTCATCAATAAATCAGCTTGCTCTTGTAAAAAGCTTCTTTTCATTGTGTAAAAAATAACATTAATAATAGTGCGCAAGGGCGAGTATATTCATATATAATACTTATTGGAAATTTTTATCCCGTCATGTGCGGGATTATTGTCCGTCGCTTTTGGTTGGACTGCTCATATGTTTCCCTCGGCTTTTTTTCCTGCCCACGAACTTGTCAATCGAATAAACAAGATAAAAAAAAAACAAAGAAATGGACGATCCAAATGCAGATACGGAATGGTATACACGAATAAAAACAACAACATAAATGGAACGTAACGTAACGGGATCGTTAATTGGCCAATAATAATTTGGGGATTCTTCAGGAACGATATTCTTCGCGCTCGTGGAATTATACCACCTAAAGAAGAAGAAAGCAAGGAAGCCATTGAAGACATCTATGTCGAGGCTTTGAAAGCACGAAGAAAAGAAGAAGCAAGTTTAGAGAACAAGACTTTAGATGAGTTAGATGAACTTGAGGATGAATTCGATGATGATCATATTCTCTTGGAATACAGGTAATAAAACTGTTTAGTTACTGTGCTACCTTAACCTATATACAATTTCTTATAACAGCGAAATTGATGTTTTTCCCCAGTTGATCTGCTACTACTAATATGAGTTCTATCATTACTAATATTATTGTTTTAGAAAGAAGCGATTAGAAGAAATGCAAAAATTAACCGAGCAGAACAAATATGGCGAAGTGACTCAAATTTCTAAACCAGATTTTGTTAAAGAAGTCACTGAAGCAAGTAAGGAGTGTTATGTTGTAGTTCATTTGTTCAAAGACTAGTAAGTATATATTTTTATCAAATGGAGTGCATCCAGCTTGTCATATCTTTCAATCTCAACCTCTGTTATATAGCATTCCAGCATGCAAGTTGATGAACCAACACTTAGCGCAACTAGCAAAAGAATTTAAAGCTACGAAATTTGTAAAAATTGTCAGTGATCAATGTATTCCAAACTATCCGGATCGAAACGTTCCTACTTTGCTTGTTTATGGAGAAGGTGATATCAAGGCGAACATTGTAGGTGCAGTTGCATTTGGAGGAATGAATATGACAGTCTCGAGTAAGTCTGGTGTTTCTCATTATTATTTAGCGAGTTCATATGTTTATGAGTTATAGCAAGGGATTAAATTAAGCGGTGTAACTTTAAAGGTATCCGTGCCCAGCTTGCGAATGTAGGAGCTGTTCCACCAGAACAAAAAGAAGAAGGCGGTGATAAGAAGAAGAAGAGTATTTATCGATCAGAAGCAACAGCAGCACTTAGTAGCGATGAAGATGAAAGTGATGATGATCAAGGGTATTATTGAAAATAATAATAATTGCTCTTATATATCTCATTATTTAACTACACATTAAAAAGGTTTTTGCTGATGCTAAAGTATTATATAGCATTAGTGATACATTGAAAAATGAAATTTTATGAATACAAAATAAATACTTGTCCTACGTAATTTCTTCACATTCATTTTTCTAGACATTCTTTTTGTGGTCGCACCACTCGGATTACTATCTATTTTGTTGCGCTTATAAAAATCACATAATTGTTGTCATTTTTTTCGTAGATCAAGCAGTACGATAACTTTTCAAGTTACTTATTCATACAAAACTGTGTTCAAACGAGTTTTGATGTACGACTCTTATTCACACAGAGTAATATTATTGTAAAACATAAGATTTAACCCATTTTTGTTATAGACTGTTTTATCCGTTAAACATCTAATTAAACACAGCCACTTATTTAATTTTTTCAAAAAAGTTCACTGACCATGAAGCCATTTTTTTTTTAAAAAAAACTAACAGCTGTTCCTTTCATTTGTTTCTTTTTTCCTTTCTTTTCATTTCGCTCTTTTAGTGCCTTTTATCCGTCCATGAAGTTACTTTTATGTATATTATCAGTAGCATTCATTGGACTTAAAGTTTTTGCTATTACTCCACAAACACGATATGGTGGAGGTATATGCTACATATAAACATAAAGGTTTTTTTTTAGTTTCTCGTTTCCGTTGACATTAAATATGTAATTATACTTTTTATAAACTGTATTAGATAGTGTGCTACTTAACAGACGACTTTATTACTTTGGAGGTCGTCCTGACAACAGGGCAAGTAATCCATCAACTATACAAGACTTAATTTATCTCGATATAGCAAAGTCTTTTGATGTTCGTGTAGCACAATCAGAATGGCAAGGTGTTCAAGTTTCCGATTCTCTAACAGCCGAACGCAATTATGTATACGCTATGGGAGTCATCCCCGAAGAGAAGTCCATAATGATTTATGGTGGAGCTGGTAGCAATATAATTGACGACATGCTACAACATACAGTAATGGTGTATAATGCAACATCCAATCGTTGGCAATCTCTGCCAGAACCTCAGGGGTCGTTAAGACAAGTGTAAATCTTCATTTATTATTCAATCAATTTTTTCTGAAATTTAATTTGATGGGTCTGATGAATTTTGAATAGATTTGCAGGCTCATGCTCGCGCGGTGACGATCACAAAGCTTATGTTTTTGGCGGGCGCGGGTCAGTATTTCTTCTTCTTTTACTATTATTATTATTGCTGCTGTTGATTACTCATAATTTTTTTTTACACGGGCTAATGGGATATTTTATTATTACTTCTTTCTAATTGATAGTTGGCCAAGTGATGTGAATCCACCATTCACTAGAGAAATGAATATCTATGACTTTACAGTATGTATAAACTTATTGTTACTTTAATACTCTTTTCTCATAACTTTTATTTGTATTATCAGGCATCCATGTGGACTAAAGGACCCCAATTACCAGCAAATATGAAAGTTCGATACCGTGCCCCAACCACTTTAGCAGGCAAAAATCTTTATTACATTGGAGGGATGACAGCAAATTATACGCAAACAAATATTACGGCCGATTATATTATGATCCCAATGACAGAAATTTTAATCTATCATATCGAAGATAGCACATGGGAATTAAAACAAGCAAGTGGTGTTGATATACCGGATCCGAGAATTTTGCACACAATCGCAGCCAGTAAGTTCTGTATACTTATTGAGACATGAGTGGAAATTTAAAAATTCTTTATTAATTAATAATTGGTGAAACCATAGAGCCAAACTCCCACGAAATTGTTTTGTATGGTGGAAAAGAAAATAGTATGTTCGATTATTATTATGCAAAAAACAAAACAAAATGCTTCACTTATGTTAATAACAGAATGTATACGTGAATGTTATAGTGACTGCTACAAATCCAATCCCAAGAAACTTTTGTTATGTATTAGACACACGTTCCATGACTTGGACAAAGCAGGATCTAATTGGCTCGGGCCTGGGTGCACTTTACGGACATGCAGGTATTAATTGAAAAGAAGAAGTTTTATAATACTCAAAAGAAAAGTTAAAAGTTACTAATAGTAAACTATTGCATTAGCCGTTTTCGCCGATAACAGCCGATTGCTCTTCATTATGTTTGGTGTAAATAACGCTGGTGCCGTTCAAAATGGATTCGGTGTTTTAGATACTCAAGATTGGAAATGGGTTGATCAGTACACTTCATCATATCCCTCGGAAGATGACAGTGGTGACGATCCAGGCGATACAAACGATAGTGAGGGTCTTTCCAGTGGGGCAATCGCTGGTATAGTTATTGGCTGTGTGGCTGGAGTGGTAAGCTGCTCTTTTTTGTTATCCAGTCTAAAAAAGAAACAAACGAGATTGAATTACAGATCTAATATTGAAAGCTATTTTTTTGTTGTATTTAGGCACTTGTAGCTGCTTTCTTTTTTATCCGAAATCGTAGAAATCGAAACGATAAAAGTGAGAAAAAGGTCCCTGATGGTGGAGCTCATCTTATAGATATTAATAACGGAGCATCAAATACCGGTTTCAAACCAGAGGCTGTGAATAACACCATTCCCAATGCAACTTTATCTTCATTGTCTCCTGCAGAGACTGCACCTCCATACCGCGGTCACGTTCCGAATGAGATAGATCCACCTATAGCATTACCTGTGCAAAACACAACTAATGCTCAAGCTGCACCAAGACCACAAAATGTTCGACCTGTTAAGCCTGACGGGGAATAGTCTGCCTTTTATCCAATGTATTGCATACACATATAACCTATAATTACTTAATTAATCACCACAAGTACCATAATATATAATTCAAAATAAACAACTCTTTTGCATACATACCTACGTAAAATATATACATTAAATTATTATTACGCGAAAAACGAAAACGAACTAAAAAGATCAATGAACAGTACCGTCGCTCTCAAGAAATTTTCGAAATTTTGAAACTACCAGCATCGATCCATATAAGCTGATACTTGTATTGACAACAACTGATCTCAGTATTTGACACTATTCTACATAAAACCTTTGATAATCACACTAGTCCTTCTTTGTTAATTTTAAAGTGGATCATGCATTGTCTATGGCTATAAATAGAATTTATATTAAAGATGGTTGCTATTCCATATCACACAATGATTTTTCAAAATTTGTTCACCCACAGTCAGCCAAAACGTTTTTTCTTTTCATTAATAAAGGATATCACTTGATATATGCTGGAGTAAACGTTTATATGTTTTATTACAGATAGAGTCCCTTCAGTTGGTAACATTCATATATTTTGTCCCTTCAACTAGTTAAACAATTCTTGCTCTACTTTACATTTGTTAAACATTTTAATTTCTGCCTATTATATTATTACAACTCATTACAATAAAAAAAGCCACGAGAGAAAGCCTTAAATATGGAATGCTTTCAGAAGATGAAGCGTTTCCAAGGCATCGGTGTTCACTACAACGACATTTTTCTCTAAAATAAGGTCTTACGCTCAGCCATTCATTGTTGGTAAGAGGGATTTTCAAAAATTAAAAAATCGATGTTGAAAACTGCGATCTTG
Source organism: Circinella umbellata (assembly GCA_025093555.1). Classification (NCBI taxonomy): domain Eukaryota; kingdom Fungi; phylum Mucoromycota; class Mucoromycetes; order Mucorales; family Lichtheimiaceae; genus Circinella; species Circinella umbellata. Next base: position 469,654 of record JAIWNF010000033.1, on the reverse strand, counting down.
CCTCGTCAAAGGAATCAAAACGGCGAAAGATGTATAATTGGTCCTGTATATGTCAATATATGCTTAATAAGAGTATGTAGTATGCTGATTATTTTACCCGTCTGATGATGTTATCATCCATATATGTTGACGCATGTTGCATCTGACTAGTTCTCAAGATAACAAAAGTATCAAAAATTTATCGAATCAAACTTTTATGTAAACTCGTAAGACATGTCAATGTAAATAAAGGTATTTGTTTAATAAACATACTTTTGGTGTTCTGAGAAAACCGACATATTACTATTTAGCACCTGTAATAATCATAAAAATGCTGTATTAACTATTATTCTGTAAACATTCTAGCAGAATACACAACAGAAGGGGATATGAAAAAGTAATTGTAATTCCTTGTTGTTTCGTATAAAAGAACCCTCCCTATTTAATTTTAACTCAACCGTATTACTCATCAAGTTACAGGCAGGAGTAAAATGGGTCCTATGTTGCTACAAATTCTGTTCTCTGTATTGCAAGTAAAAAGATGCTCTACATTACAACAGCGATACATCTATACAATAGCACAAAATAAGTGCATTTTTTTGCATAAAAAATCAAATAAAATCAGAGTTAAGTAAGAACGTAAAGAAAAATTCTAAACCAGCAGTATTAAAAAAACCATTTGTTTTAAAACTTTTAAAATATGATTTTCAATTCGGATGAAAAAGCGATTGATTCGAAAAGTCGCGTAAATGGTAGATATAGTTTAAAAAATGAAGATAAGCTCGACCAAAGCCTTCATGATGCTTATTTTTAACGGTGAACTATTGAGGGCAGATTAGTGGTAGGGGGATCCGGTGTATTATTACAGTTCGAGACCACAATTAAAAAATATGCCCACGTAGAGCTATTCTATTTAGTACAACATACTATTGATTTCTGTAAATATAATACATAATTTTTTGGAAGTATTTCCGAGTGATACACTGGATTGCATATCACAGTAAGAGCAACTGTATCTATTGTTTATAAATAATCAGGTCTTAATGACAATAAAGTAGCGCCAATAAAAAAATCATAATAACTCGTCATTGAAGAGTTATCGAGCATCATAAAATATTCCCAAAAGGTATTATTTATTCACTTTTGCTGTCCGGACCGCTGATCAATATAACTAAGCTGAAGTGGTTGAATAGAGAGGTGGGATCCATGCACCTTAAAGCTTCTCATCAGATATAACCCATCCCCATATTATATATAGTATAATTCTTTATTAATTATTTTTGTCGTCACAGCAATAATGTAGCTATCAACATTTCTTGAGGTTTGTTTATATATTTATTAAGATATGTATCTTAATAAACAACTTATATTAGACAAAGAAGCAATGTGTATATATTTGACATAATTAACTGTAATAATTTGAAACAGTCTTGAAAAGAGTGACAAGAAATTAGCTACTATATAACTCATTAGTTTAAAGGACTGTCATGGCGGGCCTACCAAGTTACTCGACACTGTTTCACCAATCAAGGGAATCCCCATAAGAGATTCAAATTAAAAATGTTGCTTTTTAATAAAATAATGTTATTTATCGCGACAGAGTATAAGCGGCATTCAATAACAAAATGTTTATATTACATAATGAACCGTGTTTTAAAGATAATGGGGGTTACAAACTTGTCACAGTGATAATCCTCCATCCTTCTCTGTTCAAATGGATTACATGATCTATCCACAACACGATGTCAGCTTATCGGAAGAGCGGAATACCATTTTTTTAATCATCTGCTGTCTTACCACTGAGGTTTTTAGTTTCCTTGTCAAAAGCAATATCAAAATACTCGTGTAAGAAACCAACTCCAATGAGCTCGAGAAAAGGGAGTACTGGTCCACAACAATCAGGACGTCATTTCCAACGCGGTGGTTTACGTGACAGTAATAATACCAATGATAGTCGAGGAGAAGGGCGGTCATGGAACTCGTCCGCCCAACAGCAACAGCAACAGCCGTCTACTTCGTCTCAATCACGTTCTACCAGAAACAATTATAACAGTAATCGAGGAAAGCATTCACAGAATAATTATCACCATCAGAACAATAATCAACAACAGCAACAACAGGATGTTTCAGATGAATCACGAAATTTACATCAATTACGACGTATTTTGAATGAAGAAGAAGATTTAGCAAGACGTAATGCTGGCGCAGTACAATTACTCAAATCTATTGAGGAAGTAAGACAAAAAGGCGATCCAGCACAAACACAAAATGAGTGTTTACAACTTCTCGATGCTTGCTTGTTTAAACAACAACAAAATGTACGATCGATCTTTGAAAATATGCGACCTCATAGTAACACGCTTAAAAACTCAACCATGAAACTTTTATCCATACTCGGTTGTTACTGCGGTAGATTGGATATTGTACTTCTTTGGATCTTTGAACACTTGCAAAGGTGGCCATCAGCAACTGATATTTCCGTAGGAGAGGCAAACAGAATTAAGGAATTCAAATTATGGCTTCTTCGTTTACTTCGACAGGTATTGCGTTCGATCTAATGAATTAAAAAAAGAAAGACGGAGACCGACAAAATGAATTCTAAATTGCTAATAATCATGCACATTCACATTTTCCGATTATTGCTATTATTAGGCTATTGCTGATGCTTCATCTGATCCTTACATCAAATGTCAGCTGTACGATATATCATCCAATATTATGAACAGCATGATCATGTTCCTGGACGCAATGTATTCCCCTGATTACTTACCCGAAGTCTTGCATGTGCTTGACATATTAGCTGCTAGTTGTCCAACAACATTTTCTGAAAAGTTTCAAGTAGGTTGCGTAACGATATGATAAATTTCCATAGCAACAGATTACTTGTATGTAGATATATAATGGTTATTAAACAAGAGTTATGGGTGTTTAGGATATCATTGATTTATTAGTTGGGTGGCATATCGATACGAATGTATCAGAATATCGGCGATCTCTTATTTGTGGTAAGTTAACATATACTGTGATCTTAGTACGGCGGAAAATCGTAACGATAGATACCGGGAACTAAAGAATGGATGGAATGTTAAAAAAAAATAGAAACGTATAAGAATTTTCGACCTTTCTGGCAAACCCGATTATCATTTGCATTTGAATTATTGCAACACTTTTTGAATGACATGCAAGGAATTATATCAAGTATTATGACGACAGAAGGAGATACAGAGATTTGGAAATCCAAATGGGAAACTTGCGAAAGCTTATTCAGGTTAGTGAGTAGAGTAAGAGTAAGAGGGTCGGAAGGAGAAAGGAGGTCACGAGAGAAAAAAAATCCAATGAAATAAATATATTAACAACAACAATCAGTTGTTTTCATGCAATGATCCAAGCAATTGTACCTTTACTGGTGACATCTGAAGTCCAAAAAGATACTCATATTATTGGTCCAATTTTTGACTTATTGAGACCAAATGTGCTAAGTTTTCTTTGTCATGTCAAAGAAATATCACCAAGTGACGCTTGGATGGAAAAATGTATGTGTAAATTGATATTTACCTATCAAATTGGCTCTAAACAGATGTATGCTAACTTCTTCTATTATCCTTTCTCTGATATAAAAAAAAGCGAACCAGGTTTTGTTTCTTCTTTTTTCCACGAATCCTCAGGGAGTACGATTATATCAAAGACAAGTATATGATTACTTTGCTTCACAAATGAAGGGGAGATCATCTGGAATTAACCCGCATACGTACTTAAAGACATTAATGAAGGTACAGATTGAAAAGTATATAGTTCAAGATGGATTATGAATAATATCAAATTTATACATTTTTTTTCGCACTATACATGTATTAGCTAATCGATGCATGGGGCTCCGATATCGACGAAAGTATTGTTCAATGTTTATTGGACATCGAATATTCTCCTTTATTCCATCTGCGTGGATTGAATCGAGGCGATAAGCAACTCAACTCTGGTATTCTAGTCATGCTGCGCTCTTTGATCCGATTATCCTTTACCATGCATCACGTACAACAAAACACCAGTGACGCATTTGCAAAACACCTCACAGAAAATCTAACAGTAATCACAGATGTATACAGTATTGCAGTTGTTGAAAAAGGGTGTATATTGAGAAGGACAGAGCAGGAAATTCACAAAAATCCTGAGCTTTTATCCAAATATGCTTCTCGTGCTACATCATTCATAGAAAAGAAGTCATCATGGTCACAAGTGACTGACGCTGTTGTGGATGCTTTATTTATTAGCTACCTTTTATTAGATGCAGGAACTGTTTGGCCAAATTATAAAACACATAATCTTCTTCTTGTTCTTGATACATTACACACAGCATGGCGTTGCAAATGTAGTGATGTTTTCGATGCTTGCATTCAAGTGCTTACAGAATTTTGCTCAAGGTTAGTGTACTGCTTTGATTTTCTTTAATTATATAAACATGTATTACTATCGGAGCTGTTATTTTAATAGAAGTGTTATAAGAAGAATCATTGACTCAAGCTAAATTTATTATAAATATTATAGCTGTCTATATCTACTTGATGATGTTGCTAATTTTCATTTGTTGAGCAATTTGTTTCAGGACCTTTGTGATAACTGGGGTGTGCTTAATTTAAGTAGCCGACAAATTATATGCAAATATATTAAAGATGTACTGTACACCATAACATCTTCAGATACTAAATCAGATAAGATTTCTGATATATTGCCATGCGTCGTGAAAACATTATTAGAAGCGATTAGTAAGATGAAGTTTAAATAAGATAGCAGATGATAGTTTTTATAATGAACAAAAAGGTCTAATATGATTTTTAATGTTTCACCCTTTTTTTTCTGCATATAGAATATGAACGAAATAATTTTCTTAAAGAAGACATGTTGAAAGTTGGAACTTATTTTTGTCAACATTACAACTCTACAAAACTAACAAAGAGCGCACTTGCTTGTATACAAAATGGGTATATTTAAATATTCAGTCACTGCTCTGCTCTTTTTTTTCTTTATTTTACTCATGTATTTGCTTTATATTTTTTTTCTTTAGACTTGATGATCCACATTCTAGTATTCGTACTGCTAGTAGTGAACTACTAAGTGTTCTTAATCCATTTTTGATAGCGGATATTGATATTGGAAATGCTTCAGCAATCAAATTTCTTGAGGTAAATGTATAACTTGATTCGAAAAAAAAGAGTGAGGGAACAATGAGAAAAACCAAAGTGTATTGACAATCATTACATAGACCATTGTCATGGCAACTCCTCACACAGGTGCTTTTCGCCCAACACATTATGAGATCACTATGGCTAGTTTGGGAATGTCTGAACATTTGGTCGGGTCCCATGCTGAAAATGCAGTCAAGGCACTACAAAATCATATTGATGGTGATCAAATGGCGTGGGCAAGACGTTTATTTCATCATTGTGGATCACTTGCAAGCATAAAAAATGTCAACATCTTTAAGGAATCCAAACAAGGTATATCTATATGTGTTTTATTGTGTAGTTTACGCATATTGATATACTCATTCAAAAGGTTTTATGTGTAATAATGGTATAGAAGATGCTCGAATTGCACGCTACGTCAACAATTCTCGGGAATTCTTGAAATATTGGGTGATATGGGAAGCATCTCGGTATTGTATGCTGTCTCGATTACGAACACCACTTGGTGGGCCTCAGCAGGTAAATTTTATTTTTGTTATTGTCGTTGTTGGAATATAAATTAAGGATTTAAAATATAGACTTTAGCAGCATTTGAACGTATGCTTGCATCATTACTTACAGTTAGTGCTGATCAATTGAGGTATATAGCTCATATACGTATTTATATACGTATATGCTTATCACTATATTTTCTTTTTATTCTCTTTACACATTTTCGTGTTCTGTACTCGAAATGTATTTTTAGAAAGAGGAAGGATAAAGCTGGATATATTCTAATGCATATATTATTTTTAGGGATGACTCAATGATCCGAGACAATCTTTCCAGTCTACTTCTACTATTGGATCGATTAGAAATTCAAATATATAATGCATCCAATGGTTGTGCTACAAACGCTTTACCGTCCGTACCTCGTTCTAGTCTGGTGTTTTTTAGAACGAATAAAAAGACATGCAAAGAATATTTTGCTCGAATAAGACCAGCAATAATCCAAGGCGCCAAAATGTTACACGACGATAGTTTATTAATTCGTAACACTCTTGAGGTAAAAAAAAAGATATATTGATTTTCGTGAAGATTTTTTTTATACTGACACGTGATGGTGATTATACAGCTATTGCATGAACGTGAGATAGTTCTTCATGATAGAGACTCTATTGATCCTCTTGTCTGGTTCAACGAAATTAATGGGTTACTGCGCGATTTAGGTATTTCTCCTTCCTTTTACTATATAATACACGGTTAAAATATAGCTAATTTTGATAGGAAAACTATTGTTGGATTTCTGTTAGTTCAAGCATGTATTAAGATGACGGCAAGTGATCTTATTCATGGTATTCAAGCATGGTACAGACGAATTATTCGTAGAGTCACAATGATCCAACCATCATTTCAACAAGAATGGTTCTTTAATGGCCTGATCGGACCAATTAGTGCACAAGGTAATTACGTGTATAATAACATATTATAAGAGCAATGCATAGCCTTCTAAATACTTATCGATTATCAGAAACGTGTACTGAGCCTCTTTGTTCTGCCACATGGTTCCAAGTTGCTGCCCAGTTTGCTCTTGTATGTATAACTACCCTAAATTCGTTATATCAAACTTTCTTGGAATAACTCATTAACCGGATTTCTTTGATCAATATTACTAGGGACATCATGAAAATGCAATTCAACTTTTGGATACCTTACATAATCATATTGTTCGTGATGAGTACGGTATCATGGATATGCTGGACAACGAGGTACTATTATTACTATTAATATTACTGCTATACAGAAGAAAACTGTTGATTCGAGTGGAATTATAAAGTAACTTACTACTTTTTTTTTATAACACTAACAATACAAATATTAATTTCATGCAGGCGCTTGATTTTTACACATGTATTGAAGATTACACTTCACTGAAGCAATTGTATGATGTAAACGGTTCTTTGTTTACCAATATTTTCTCAAGAGAGTTAATGATGTTTTCAGATGATAACAATCCAGAAGAAATCCAACCTACATGTGACTTGAACGATTTCTATTCATCACTTTGCGACCTTAATATAACTGAAAGCATTCAGCTCGGAAGATTATTACGATTCCGGGACTGGCTAGGTCAAGGTGAACCCATGGATCACATTCAGGCCAAAATCAACCATACATTATCTGACCGAGCGCGCCTTTCTTTGGAAGAAGATGTACTATCGCAACGAAGTAGTATGATAGAAATGCAACTTTTACAATCATCACCTCGAAAAATCTTCAACAGTATTAATGATTATGCTGCCCTAGCTGAAAAATCATCATCGGCTGATGGAAAGAATATTCTTGAAACTGTTCACTGGGGTCGACTATGTAATTATGTCGAGTACACTTGTGACACATTTTTGGGCAAAGATGAACCCGATTATTCGACAAGCAACAATGATCTGGCATTCATACGACTTCGTTCAGCTAGAGTGGCACGTAGACAAGGAAATCTCGAGATTGCTAATAGTTGGCTAGAAGCTATTCCTTCAACAGTATTATATCAACAATTTCCTGTTCTTTATGAAAAAGCAAAGGTTTTACTATTGCAACCAGATAGTTTGTCTCAACTGACTGCCATGGAAACATTGAACGAGATTATTGTTGGTATGGAAGAAGGAGTTGGTGACGCATTCACAAAGAAATTGCATAGCAAGGCATGTTTGGAAGCTGCACGATTATTAAAGAACAGTTATAATGATAATGGTGATACTAAAACTTTATTGCTTGACAAGTTGGATTCTACACTAGTCAATGCGGAAGGTATGGACAGTATGTACAAGTTGCAGTCACCTGTTGAAATTGCTATTGATACGTTGCTTAAGAAATCGGTAAAAGTTTCGAAATTGATTCGAAAACCCTGGTTTGAATATGCGACTTATCACTATAAACAAGGATGGAGAATTTTGGATGAGCTTACCCGCAACGAACCTAGTATTCCAATTGTATTATGGGCTAGACAACAACTTCGAGATATTTTGGGAGTGGGTCAACACTCAGAAGAGCCCATTACTATTGAGGTGGTGCGTATACTTAAAAAAAAGTTGTTTATATTTTCGTTTTATTAATTATCTTTCTCTATTATCAGAATCTTTGTGGTCTTTTGCAAAAGCATTCGGGATCTGTTGGTGTAAAATCACTTGTCGATCATACCATTCTGAAGAATGCAGTACAGAAGGCACTGTCATCATCGAACGATGATCAAATATATCAAATTCTCAAAATTATGGAAATTGTAAATAACAACATCATAGAAACATTCCAAATATCATCATCAGCCTACTTCCAGTATTTATCATTAGGGGAAACTAATAGCTCAGAGGTAATAATTAATTAATGACAAATAGAAAGGTATTGAGTGGCTTTGGACTTATAAAATTACTGTATTGTATATGCATATTTTTTTTAGGCTAGTGTAAATGAAAAACGATCAACGTCCATGGTCATGACAGCAACTCTTCGATTGCTACGTATGCTTGTCAAATATAGTGATGTATTACAGTCTATCTTCTGCGAAAAGATTGAACATGTATCCATTGAACCATGGAAAAAAATTATTCCTCAGTTATTCGCACGACTCAATCATCCGTCAAATGTTGTGCAAAAGGTAATTAGTCAATTACTCAGAAGAATTTGCGACGAGTATCCTCGTGAAATTATCTATGATATAATTGTCAGTTCGTCCTCATCGAAAACGAATCATGAATCTAAGACGTTACTCAGCACAATCGCTAACCGGATGATGGAACGTAATGAAACACTTTGGTTATCAACTCAGCGTATGGCTGAAGAGCTTGAAAAAATCACTGTTTTGTGGGAAGAGGAATGGTCGTATAAAATATCCTCGTTAGCACTCAATGCTATTGAACTGTTCACAAAACTTGACCAAGAAGTTGTCAGGTTGGAGAGCAATCATCATAAGGAGATCATGACACAAGAACAGATTGAAAAGACTTTCTTTGAAAGTTATGATAATGTCATGAAGTTTATCATTTCGTCAGTTGACAAGTTATTACAGGTGACCATTCTTACCACAGAATCCAAAACACCACATGAACAATGGTTCGTTGATACATTTGGAAAGCGGATTATTCAAGCATTTGAGGTTTTACAAAAACCCAAGAGTATAGCTACTTTTCGAAATGGCTGGGACATGTTTATTCAAGTAAGATGATTAATGTGGAAACATTTATCTCAGTCTTCTATATAGAATCCTATGGGGTTGCTAATAATTATCGCTCTATTTTTTATTTGTCAATAGGTCAATCGCAATTTAGTATTTGAAACCCACAAGATGCGTGTTTTAGAACTTGAGCATGTTTCCCCATATCTAGCTTCCTTACGTAATTCCACTATCGGTATTCCAGGCATGTACAACAACGATAATAGTCCTGTATATATTGACTCATTTGGTTCCAATGTCGTCATCTTACCAACAAAAACTAAGCCAAAAAAACTGGATATGCGAGGATCCGATGGCAAAAAGTATTCATATCTTTTCAAAGGTTTAGAAGATTTACATTTAGATGAACGCATCATGCAACTTTTAAATACAGTCAATGGATTACTTAAAGAGGACAAGACAGCTGTTGCTCGAGACCTTAAGACAAGAACATATGCTGTTATCCCTGTAAGTGATCACTCTGGTATGATTCAGTGGGTAAACGATGCTACCCCACTCTTTGCATTGTATAAAAGATGGCAGCGACGTGAACAATCAGCCAAACTGCTTTTATCGGGTGACAAAGTAACATCAGAAGATCTCAACCAACCATTGCAACGACCAACCGAACTTTTCGCGAATAAGATCGAGGCAGCTTTGAAGGCGGAAGGTCTACGTGTTACGACCAACCGACGGAATTGGCCAAAGCATATTCTTAAGAAAGTGTTTTTGGAATTAGTCAAGGAAACTCCAAATGATCTTTTAGCAAAAGAAATTTGGTGTTCAAGTTCAGATGCAGCTGGGTGGTTACAGAAAAGTACATCGTTGAATCGGTCGCTTGCTGTCATGTCTGTTATCGGATATATTATTGGTTTAGGTGATCGACATTTGGATAATATTTTAATTGATTATCAATCGGGTGAAGTGATTCATATCGATTACAATGTTTGTTTTGAGAAGGGTCGACAGTTGCGTGTGCCTGAATTAGTCCCTTTCCGTCTGACACAAAATTTGTTTAATGCACTTGGTGTCACAGGAACGGACGGCGTCTTTCGTACTGCTGCCGAAGAGACGTTACGTGTGTTACGAAAGCACAAAGAAGTGCTTATGACACTTTTAGATGCGTTTATATATGATCCATTGGTACATTGGGCAACTGAAGCCGAAGAACTGGAAGAGCGGCAAGTCATGGAGCTGCAGATCAATCTTGGTTTGGTTGCTAAGCGACTCGGTAATACATCTGTCTTCTTTTTTTACTTTAGTTTGTTATTTTTTTCTCTTTAGTGACCCAATATTATATACTGGATAATTGTAGGTGAAAAGCGTAGCGATTATGAAAAACGTCAACATGATGTCACAAAGGCTCTTTCGGCTGTAACAGATAAGCTACAACATACTCAACAAAAATCGCTTCAGGAGCTTCAGCAACAAGCAATTGATGATGGAAGCGATGATGAAGTAGAAGATGAAAGTTTTGTTGATCAAGCAAAGAAAAATATTCATTTATTCGTTCAAGAATGTTCCAAATGGGCACATAAACATGGTAGCACTTTGGTGTCATTAACAAAGGTAAGAAATACTTTTTTATTTAAATTATATAACTATATTCTGACTCAATTATTATATGTATAGAATACATTTGTTGAAACATTACTCAAAGAATCTTATTTGTCAACCGAGATGTTCAAAAGCATTGAATCTAACGCTGGAGAAGACTTTGAAGAATTCTTGCAAACGTTATTGTCATGGATCACGCAAAAGAATGCGGTCTATCATCGATGTTTTGAGGAAATTCGCACGTACAAAAGCTTGATGCAACCTGTTGCTCGAAAACTTTTATTGCAAGATTGTTGTTCCATATGGCCAGCATTACAAGAATTGATCGAACAATCGTTTGCCAAAAATAAGGCAGAAGAAGTATGGGAACGAATACAACATGCACATTTTTCTCAATTTATGCAGAATCTTGAAAGTACAGCATTTAACTATGCCAACATTATTGCTCAGGCGCTTGCAAGGATTGATGAAGCGACAAGACAATTCAACCTTTATCCTGTTCAAGACTTATCCAAACTACAAGCTGAGGTGCATACTTTGACACGTCAAAATCCACGAGTAATCACAAATGAATTGGTAGATTCATTGATGGTTATTGAAACAGCATTTCGACGACTTGAAAGTGATGATCAAGAATATACAACAACAAATACTACAACTACTGTTGGTGTTAATGCTGTTTCTGCTGCTGCTGTTACAGCAACAGGTGGTATGGAATCATCACAACAACTTGACTTGATTCCAGTACTTCCTACAGAATTGCAAACATTGGAGCAACACTGCCATATTGGTCCGTTTGGACATGTTGCATATATTAATGGACTGCTTGGGTTAACTATCTATTTACAATGTTACGTGGATGTTTTCCGCGGTAAGATATAAAAAAAAACTCAGTATATATGCATAAATGAATATACTATTTGATAAAAATATTATAAAAAATTATTAATAATATAATATTTCATGTTTTTAGGTCTGGGTGAACAATTTGATACAGCTGAATTTAATGCACTAAAAGGCTTTGTGCCATGCGCCAAATCTATTTACGTAATAGAAGATGGATGTTTCTCGGTCTGTAATACTATATTTGAAGGACTTATTGAAGATGGTCAACGAACAAAGTCGCAGATGATCGAATTACAAAATTTCTTTAATACTGCAACTATTGATATTCTGGTAATATTTACTGACCCCGTACTTTAACATGGATAGCATACTAATAATTGTTTGTTTGTTTTTTTTTTTAAAAAAAAGATTGGTGGCGGAAAACAATATTCTACCGCAAATCCAATTTACCAACTAGTTCAAAAGCCGTTTGAGAATTTGGATAGGTTCTATAACATGGCTAAGGTAATATTAATAAAAGATGAATATAAAGTAATACTATTGAGATATATACAAACAGTAACATACATATAATACATATATCTTTTCTATTATAGGTCGTTGTCTCTGAAATGGGATTATCCGGTGTGGACTCTGCTGTTGAAACTTATGCTCGTCTTAAGAAACGGGTAAGAATAATGTACTTGAAGAGTAAGAAATAGAATTCATCAATTGATCCACGTATGATTTTTTTATAGCTTATTATGTGTCTCATGAAAGAGTGCTTAAAACATATCGAAAGTGTACCTCAAGAAGGATGGACGACCTCACTCATCTCCACTTGGGGTGTCACTTGCAGTACAGTAATCGGACAACAAATAAAAGTTTTTACTACCGTATATGTTAGTTCTATATTCATTCCCTTTGTAACCACTCTAATTCAAGGATTGAGGCAAAGATTACCTGATACAGCAGATCAATCTCAACCTACTATTACGGAATCCAAAACATCCCACGATAGTTTCCTTCGTCAGTTATGTGGCACTGCAGCAAAAAATTGTATCTTGGAAACGGTTAGTAATAATAATTTTTTTTTCTTGTTCGAATACTTAATACAACAACGATCATCACAATTAATGATAATTATACAGGTCAAATCACGTAAAGCAAAATATGTATCCGGGTTACAGAAATACGAAGCTGATATTACTCGTTTTCATTGGTATAATGCACCCTATATTCAAACTAGACGACCACTTTTACCAGAACCAGTAAGTTATGTCTTTTTTTATTATATTCTCGGCGAACAATCCATTTATTAAATATTTTGTTTCTCTTAACATAAATAGCTGGTTGCACGTATGGCAGATGGTCCAGAACGCTTACATGGTATTGGGAATACTTTACATGTTCTCAATGACATGTATAAAAATTTGATCAAGCATATCCCTCAACTTAGTAGTACTCAAAATGTTTGGCAATCAGTATATCATAATGAACTCAAAAAGGTATACTAATAATTATTATATCTGTTTTTACTATTGTTATTATTATCTCTGGATACTAATCATTTAAATGGAATAGTGTACCACAATAATGGATATATATGAGACAATAAATCATATGGAAAGCTGCCGTGAAGGCTTTACTCAAGCTATGATTATTGGTAAAGAAATTGGTGATAACTTGGAACCATTCATGGTTGGAGAGATTAGGTATACAAAATAGCTATTATTAGTTAATGATATGAATAATAAGAAACAATAATATGTATCTAATGAATCGATAATGTGAATTATTACAATAGTGACGGGCCAACAAACAATGTTGATGATAATTCAATTGTAAGTGTTCCTCCCCCCCTTCTTTCTCTATAATTTAAGCCTTTCCATGATTGAATAACTTTTTTTTTCTTCCAAACTTAGTACGTTTCTCCCGATATTTTGCGAGAAGTTCGAAAGGAATTGCATAATATTTACAAAACAATTTGTGTAATTCGATCCCCTGTGGATGGTGTTGTATCATTATTGGAATCTATTGCAGTTATTGATGTGGATATAGAAAATGATTTAAGTCCTGCACAACATAGTGCAAAGGTAAGGATTGATTATTTTTATATATGGTCTAATCGAAAATATTTACTAATGTTGTAAACAAATAATTAATAATTAGGCTGTATTGGATTCACTTTCTTCAATCCATAGTACTATTACAAAACTGAATGCGGTTGCAGAAGATTGGACTTATTCTCATTTGGTAAGCTAGATATAGCACACACACATATATAAATAGTAGTAATATTCAGTCAATGTCAGTTGCTAATATGTATATATTGGGTCGCTTACAACATGATGTTTAGAATGAATCTATTCAAACGTTCAATGTTAAAATCCGAGATTTATTTGCAGCGCTTCGTACATTAGAAGAATTTGGAGCGGATCGTCCAGATGAACCTCGTGAACAGCAACTATCATTATCTACTACTACTACAACAACCACGACAATAGCACATGATACTTCGGCCGATGTAGATAATTTCCCTGAACAATCGTCTTCACCTTTACAAGTCTTGGAAGATAGATCCAAAGAATTTGTGGGGCAAACCAAACAAGTAGTTCAGTCATCATCTCAAGATCAACAAAATGCTCATGGTTAGTTATTTTCTCTATTAAAGTACCAAAAAAAAACAAAGACCTATAGAAAAGGGATAGACGTTAACTTGAAATAAATCAATAGGCGGACAACAACAACAACAGCAACAACAACAAAGACGAGACACACAAGTATTAAATATTATGAGAAGAATAAGATCTAAATTGGAAGGCAGAGATTTTGGATCACAGCATAAAATGAGTGTATCCGAACAAGTAACGAAAGTTGTGGATCAATCCATTTCTGTAGATAATCTTTGTGCCATGTATGAAGGTTGGACAAGCTGGATTTAAATATTCTATCTAGTTTTTTCATGCAAATTTTATCGTTACCTCTCTTTTTGAGTTTTCCCCTCTCTCTTATATCTTATTTTTTTATCATTATCATTATCAGTATCATCAAATTAATTATACTCGAAATATGGATTCGATTCCACCTGAAATAAGATTCGAATTGAGGAGTCAGATAATCAAATAGTTAGTGTAAAAAGGATAGTTTCTTCTTTTTACACAAAATAACTATTAGTTCACTCTCTTTCATTTTTATTGAAATAAACTCTTTTCCCGACTATTTTGATCGGTTGAATTTGCTGGTTATAAAAACCGCTCTTTTATTTATTTTTCTTTTTATTGAATAAGTTGTTGATATAACTTCCCTTATGTTTTCTTAATTACGACCCGAACGGGACGTAACTATATATATCTCTCATTAATAGCTAACTCGATTTCGTTGCATTAAATAAATAAGCATAACAATATTATCAAAAGAAGAGGTAAACAGCATTATTTACATATTATATATTTTTAATTTGAAAATCACAGATTGCTAAAGAGGGTAATAATACAGGGGGATTGAACTGTCAGTTATATGTATAAGTATGTACTTGAAGGAAATAATGCGAGTATATAAAAACAGATTAGAAGAGTGAAAAGAAATTGGAATTTTGGATGTATATATAGAGATTGAACTTTTGATGATTAGATGGAAAAAATTAGATGTTTTAAGATAAAAGTGTTTGAATCCCACTTGAAACGTTTGTAATTTAATCTACTTCATCCATTGGATTAAATTGATGGGGATTTTGTTGTTGTTCCCTTCTTGTAGTTGTATTGGATGGATTTTGTCGTAATGTTGGTGTTACTGGATGAGGAAAACCATGTGGACACATGCGTAATATTGGATGTCCAAAATTCCGTATTAAATCATCGTCATCATCTTCATCATCAACCTCATTGTGAATTTCATCAAATTCATAGTATGAACCATCATAATCATAAGAAACATTATCAAATTCGTCCTCGTCCTCGTCCTCGTTTTCATGATAATCGTCATCCTCATTTTCTGTATAGTGTGGATCGAGATGTTGTAATCCAGGTGGAAGTGCATTTGGATCAGCTACCCAAATACCTACAGTTGTACTACCAGCTGGTGATTGAAAAGTAAATGTTCTTGCTCTATGAGGTGGCATAGTACCATTATTTTCATTTTGATGCTGCTGCTCTCCATCTTCTGATGACGGGCATGGCGGTAATCGTTCATCTGCTGGTAATGACGATCGACTGATATTTTTAATTTTTTTTTTTAGTAAGAGAAAAGCTTATTGGAAATTTTTGATATTAGCATTCATACTATAATAATGGTTCTTACCACATTGGACACGTTGTACTAACACTTAACCAATGGCGAATACATTTTCCATGGTATTCATGTTTGCAAGGCATTTTGATTAGTTCAGCATCGATACCAAATGTATCTTGACAAATAATACATTCAGTTTCCACATCTAAATGATTATGTAAGTATTAATATATTGCCAAAACCTTTCTTTCCCAGCTCCTTTTTTTGTCTCGAATAGGGAAAATAATAATATAAGAGTTGGGGAGAAGACAATGAAAAAGCAAAACATGTTTTTTTTTTTACCTATATCTCCATCTTGAAGTTTCCTTTTTTCAAGTTTTTCAATCTGTTCTGAAGATGCAGCAACACGTTGCACAGGACTGTAATTAAAAATAATATGAGTGTTTTACTTATCAATTGCAACCCTCTTCTTTTTTTCCCCTCCCAACTAGTAAGCTTTTTTGATTACCTATCAAGATTATGAAGCATATCTTGCAACATACTACTCAATCGATCATGTTCAGAATCATCACCCTCTAATCCTTCTACTCTAGCAGAAAGTGTACTATTAAAAGATATCGATTTAATAATTTTGATAATCCCACAAACCAAAGTGATCAAAAAAGAACTTTCTTCTTATACCTTAATAAATGCTCAACCATTGGGATAACATCAGAATCTAAATGACTGTGGTGATAATCATCATGATGAGGGTAATGCTCATGGTCTACTTCGGTTAACAGGCTATTATTATCACCAAGTCCATAACTTTGAGAAACTGAGTCTTCTTCAGCAGCACGTCTATAATATCTTCTCCAAGGATTTAAAAATATTTCCTCTTCATCTTCGCTGTAATCCTCATCATAATATCTGCTCCATGGCTGAATTTCAAAATCAGAATCATCATCATCTTCGTCGTCGTTGTTATCTTCTTCATCATCATCCTCTTCGTATTCATCAATATCTTCATAATTTTCGTCCCCATCGTCTGTTACTGGTTCATCTGTGGAACTAGAACTATTACTATTATTATCATTGTCTTGTTCTCGACCCGGTTGAAATGAAAGTCTGCTATTTAATTGTTCACTTATTTGATCTGGTTCCCTATTTTCGTCAGATCTCAATTCATTTTCATTGTCTCCATCACGAATCTATTTTGTATTTTATGCATTATCATTTTAAGTCATTGGTATCAATTTATGGAGATAAAACGAAAATGATCTGCATAAGAGTTCCACTCGTCATTTTTTAAATATTTTTGTAGAACACGTCTGATTCAGCCCCTACGCCTTTTCTCTCTCATTCTCTCTTTTTGTTTGTTTCTTTTATTGAAGAAAAGATAAGGTTTATTAGTTACCTTTTCAACAAACCGTGAATTACACGTAGCACATATTGGCGTGGGTGCTCGAAATACATTTCTATTTGCTTGACATTGATAGCAAAAATATTTTAGAGCTATGACTCCTGACATATTATTATTATTTTGAACGAAAGGGAGAAATGGTATTTTGTTACAAGAAGAAAAAAGAATTTGGAGGAGGAGGAGATATGGAATCACTTTACAACTGTAACACTAGATAACCCCGATTGATGCTAATATAAAGAGAAGAGCAGTAACCGAATCTTTTATTATTCTTATTACTAATCATTCATTCATTCTAGTTGAAATACTAATTTTTTAATTTAATACATTATGTAGTAGTACAAAGAGGTTTTATTGTATCATGCCAAATCATAAAAATATTAATGATGATATATAGTATTCTTTGTTTTACTTTAGGTAATAACTAAATCTTGTTTCTTCTACTATAAAATAGATGGGACGAATATTATAGTACTTATTCCCCTTATTTACTATATATGATTTGCTTTTACCCATCTGTATTTATGCATAATAAATTATTGTAATTAATATTATTTATAAGTATAATGATCAAGCAAGTAATAAATCTCTTTTCTTTTTGACAAGTTAACCGACTTACATAAAACAGCATAGACTTGAGTAAATCATACAGGAGCTTTATAATGAATATCAATATGTATAATGGGTCCTTTGAAAATATTAGTTTATATCAAAACCAAATAGAAAATATAACATAGAAAATTAAATGATAACTGTTTCACTTGTTAAAGTCTTAAGTCTTACTATATATAGATATTCTGGGGATACAATTAACTCTTATTGGAAATTATAAAGAAAAAAAGAACAATTTGTTAAAGAAATACATAAGAAATATCATTGTTTTAATCATAGCAACAAAAAACCGTCTCTACTTTGAATATGTCTTTTTTTTTGTATAAAACTTAGTACTAAGAAAATAAATTATTATTTTTGAACAATAAAGACGATGGGAAGTAGAGTTAATAATAAGTCAAGCAAAGCTTTTAATGCCCGGTTAGCTTTGTTGTGTAACATCACTATTGTCAATGTAAAAAGTAGACTAAATATAAATGAAGGTAATAGTATCTTTTGTTTTGATTTAGAAATATAAAAAGCTTTGAGTTAAAATTTAAGCAGTGGTAACTATATAATAGAGAAGTTATTATGCTAAAGGAGTATATCTGATCATTTTATCTCATAGCGTCTTTGTCAGTATGAAAAAATAAAAGGGACAAATTTGGTTTCGCTGACTTTCTGTCATACACTCAAGTAAAGTCGGGTGGAAAGGTTGTAATAAAAAGGTTCCGGAACCTAAACGTCGATCCCCTTTTTCTCTTTTCCTTTTTTTTTCTTATTGTCTTTTTATTACAAAAAATAAAAGATGTATCCTTACGGACAACAGCCTCCATATCCACCACCACCACAACAATATGGTGGCTATCCACCTCCTCCACCACAACAACATGGAGGATATCCACCACCTCCACCACAAGGTTATCCAGCTCAAGGTGGTTATCCTACTCCACCACCACCACCAGGTAATTATCCTCAACAACAACAAGGTTATCCACCTCCACCTCCACCAGGAGGTTCATATCCAGGCAATGTACCACAAGGGGTAAGAACATTATAATTATTAAAGTAATGAACAAAGAAGTTCTGAAATTTTGACACGGATCTCTCATTTTTCAATATTAGTATGCACCACCTACTTTGACACCTCCTAATTATCGTCCTTATCCAACCAATCAACCCATTCAACCACCTGTTTATCAAGGTAAAGAAAAAAAAAAAGGGATTTAATTTGCGAAAAAGAGAATTAAAAATAAAGGAGAGAACCTCGTTACTGAAATTGTCAATGGTATACTTTTATAAAATTGTGTTCAGGTCAAGATCCAGTATTCAGACCTCAACCTCAACAAGGTAAGTCATACATAATATTATCAATAATTCTTTATTATTATTTTTACTAACCTATATAAAAAAAAAGATCAATTTCGTCAACAACAACAACCACCACCACCAGGAAGTGGATTGGTTATGCATGTAAATCCATCTATGCAAAACAGACCTCCTCCAAATTATCAACTTTCAAATTGTAAGTTAAAAGGGTTCTATTTTCTCTATTTTTTTTTTTAAATATACTTTTGATTAATTTTTTGTATGAAAAACTAGGTCAAGGACGTAAACGTGCATTGTTAGTTGGTATTAATTACTTTAGGTCACCCAATGAACTTAAAGGTAAAGTTGTTATAGTAAATTAATAAAAAAGGTATAAAGGAACTGATCATTTTATATTAATAATATAGGTTGTATCAATGATGTAACGAATCTCAAATCTTTCTTGATGCAATTATATCATTTCCGTGAGGTAAGTAAATAATGTGGATGGATGGATGAAATAAATAATTAGGAAAAGGAGAGAATAATAATTATCATGACAAAAACTAATATGTTTTTGATATGTTGTCTTGTTTAACGTTTTGGTAGGAGGATATGGTTATTTTGACAGATGATCAAAGAGACCAACGGTTTATTCCGACAAGAGCAAATATGATTGCAGGCATGGAATGGCTTGTGCGAGATGCACGACCGAATGACTCGTTAGTATTTATTTTATATTTGATCATATATATATATATATATATATCATTATTGACTAATATTCTCCTTTGTTATATATATAGATTCTTTTTCCATTTTAGTGGACACGGAGGCAGAGTCAAAGATACAAATGGAGATGAAGATGATGGATGGGAGTACGTATTGCCAAGAGAATGAAAACTATTATGGACTATATACAAAAAATATAAAATATAAAACTAATTTTTTTCCTTCCTTTCAACAAATTATAGTGAAACCATTTATCCTGTAGACCATCAAAGATATCCCGGCAAATCGGGCCAAATTGTGGACGATGTAAGTTTTTACTTCGCAAGACCCAATTAGAAACGAAGGGAATTGTGATTGGATATGTATCATTCTGTTTTACTTTACTAAAACCCGGATAAAAAAAAAAACCAATTAGGTCATGCACGATATCATGGTGAAAAGATTACCACCTGGTGCTCGATTAACTGCTATTTTTGACAGTTGTCATTCTGGAACTGCACTGGATTTACCTTATGTTTATTCAACTTCAGGTTCATTAAAGGAAGCTAATATATTTAAAGACGCTGGATCAGGTTTATTGAATGCGGGTATGTCCTATGCCAGTGGTAATATCTCTGGAGCACTTTCTAGTGTCATGTCAATTGGTACCAAATTATTAAATGGCAAGTCTGTTGATGATCGGGTGAAACAATTCAAAAGTTCAGCAGCAGATGTTGTTATGTTTTCTGGTTGTAAAGATGAACAAACTTCAGCAGATGCCTTTGAAGCTGGGTGAGTAAAAAATTTAAAAAATTGGATCTATAATTTTGTAAATACCCTTTTTTTTTTATTAATCCATTGGAATTTTTTAATAGGCGATCAACGGGTGCTATGTCTCACGCATTCACATGTAAGTTATTATATATATAATATATTAAAGAATAGAAAAAAAATTCGAAAAAAGAAGAAGATAGGTTATTAATCGGATCATAATAATATATAATAGCTGCATTAAGAGCAAATCCTCGACAGTCTTATCTTCAACTTTTGAATTCGGTTCGTACGATTCTTCGAGAGAAATATTCTCAACGACCTCAACTTTCAAGTTCTCATCCAATTGATGTGAATACATTATTCATTTGTTAAATCATATTATTATCAATAAATATAATTATTTGTATAATAAAAGAAATAATATTAATAATAATAATAATTGCATTGGTCTAATTATATTGTTATTTTAATTCTTCAAACTTTTATTCTGGTATTTGATGGAAAAAGGATGCTATAACTATATATAAATCAAAAAATTGGTATTGTACAAAGAGAGAGAGCGAGCGAGAGACTAAAAGTCGAATTACTAAAAAAAAAGTTACGTAGTTACAAAGATAATACATGTTGTTAAAAGGGTAAATACTATTATGTAGGAATAGGAAAATAAAGAGATCAAAAAGTAATTACAGTAAATATGTATAAAGAGAGTATTTATCCATATGTTATCACAAAGGTATATATATAAATGTGTGTGTACATGAATGAGTTAAATGATTATTATTCCAGTCATAAGATGATAGATCAGCTTAGCAATTTCGTTGACTTGGTTCGAGCCATTTCAAATTAAGAATCTCAAATGCATCACGCTCACTTTTCACCGGAAGTCGTTTTTGTGTAGTACGAGAATATAATCCATGGGATGTAACTTTAACGTTCATCACTTTTTTGGCATATAAACGAATACTTCTTTCAAAATGACTTGAGCCTGTCCATGCTAATATTGCCACAGGATAATTTTCATAAGGTGAAACAACAAAGTCGACTCGACGACAAATGGAACTTCCAGGTTGTCGCCATATACAAAGTGCTTGATCAGATCTCAAATGTTCGTCATCACCATCACGTAATTTGCAGTCAGAGCCCATTGTAATGATATCCACCAACAATCCTATTAATTATTATTAATGTTATTATTACTAAGTATTCTTTTATTATATCAATATATCAATAAGATTCCCTCTACCTTTGATTTTAAAAATATCCAATATCCCAACTAATAATTTTGATGATACTGAATTTTCTTTATGGGTTATGACAATATCAACATCACCAGATTCGGGTTTTCCGCGTCTATAAAACATGTAGTTTAATTATCTTTGAAAAATTACATCCTTCTTTTTTTTTTTTTGCTCTACTACCTACCGATAACTTCCACAAATAGTCATGACAGAACCGGGAAAGTTTTCATCAAGAAGTTTAGATACTTTATTTGCAATTTCTTCAACTTCTGCCCTTGGAATTCTAATTTTTTTTGATTAGTTGGTGTATATTATAATTGAGTTACCTTAACTTTTTTTTTCAAATACAAATATAATATATAAATAGCTGTAACATACTTTTTTAAAAAGTCATCATAATATTTGATTCCTATTTCTTGATCTCGAGAAAGTTTTTCATGAGTTAAAACATCCTTAAGAGTACGACGACCTCGTCTATACCATTCTTGAGCAGTATATGATCCAGCACCTATAATAATATTATTATTAATAATATTTTATTCTCATTTATTATACTATATTCAAAAACATACCATGAACATTATAGAACATATCAAGTACTTTGAATTCAGGGTCGACCTTCAATAATTCTAATATCAAAACATTTAATATATAGTAGTGAAAAGGACACTTAAATAACTACTACAACGACAATAATCATAGTAGTAACTATTATCTGTTTCAGCTTACCAACATCTTGAACATAACCATCACTTAAAAGGTCTGCAATCTGGTCATATAAATGTAAATTTTAATTAATAAAACCTAATGTACCCTCTCTGATATCAACAGAATCTCTCCCCAAGATTTTATGTATATGCTTACTATGCGACCCGTTTTCTCTCCTATCCCATGTAATTTTTTAGCTTGTTTTGCAGACTTGATCTTTTTGGAATAAGACTATTAGAATAGATAAAGATATTGGAAATATATTCAACATATAAAACATATCTCAAAACTCTTATAAATAACATACCCGAATTGTCTAAAGTAAATATATATTTATATAAAGAATGAGTATGATATCATATGATCAACTATATCATCAGCATCCATTATGATGTTATACTTACACTTGCTGCGATTCGATAACTACGACTATTTATTTTATCCCCTAAAAATAATATAAACAGTTTAATTTATATTTTAAATTAAAAAAAAACATGATTCCATTATTACCTTTTAATTCTCTGGCGTATTCTAAAAACTCGAATATTTCAACGATATTTTTATTAAAAGGGTTCCAATTACAAGGGCGTTGACATGCATATACACCAAGTTTTTCAACAGATTTATCATTTTCATCATCTAATGATAAACTATTTGTTTGATCAGTCGCATCATCATCTTCAGTGGTAATATTATCATCTGTTGTCGTTGTTTGATAACTTTCTCCTTTTCTATAAAATAAATCATAATTATCAATTAAATAAAAACAAATAATTAATGATATATTATACATGTTTTCATTTACATGAGTTCAGTTTCAGTTCGGCCTCTTCCAATGACTAATCTTGGTGTAACTTTATAGCCATGTCGTTGAGCATAAGTATCTTGTATAGTATACCATGATCGTACTTGACAAGGAATTGCAGATACTTTTTGTGTATCCTCTTCTTCAGATGATGAATTATCATCATTATGTTGTTTTTTTAATTGTTGTTTATCATTATCAACATTTTCTTCAATTTTACGTTTCTTTTGATATTGCTTAATATCAATAATATATTTTTCAAGATGATATTTATGCGTTTTTTCTTTTATTATCCAATCCATATGTACTACTGGAATCTTATTATGCTTTTACACAAGTTATTTAGAAAAGAGTTATTTTTTTTTCATTGATAGTACTATAAAATAAATCATAAATAATACCTTAACATGACGAGCAATTCTTTCTGGACTTTTTAAAGAAGTTATAATGTAGTCAGCATATTGAGAAGAATCGATAATGACATGACCTTGATCTTTAATAATATTACGAATTTGAGATTGTAAATCATTACTGAGTTTGATAGTAAGTAAAAAAAACTTTAAATGAGGTTCACAAGTTAAAAAGTCATTCCATTGAACCTTTTTCTCTTGATTTTTATTTTTGTTATTTGTCATTATTAGATTCTTTTTTTCTTTCCAGGAAATAAAAAAAGTGTTAATAAAAAGACCAAGAAAGTTTGAAACAAAAGATTTTTTTTAACAAGTTTATGACAGCAAAATATAAAATTGATCATAGCAGACATGACCAATGGATTTGAGATAATTGTAGTCCTTTGCTTTAATGTTGGCGGAGAATTGTTGTGCTTATGCACTTTTGCCACGTTTTTTTTTTAATTACCCTTCACTGAAGTGAGTTGGTCCTTTTCCAGGAACCCCAAAAGTATAAACAATGAATGCCATGGATTATGGTCCAGCATCTAAATGGTTACAATTTCTGAGTACACCACAGACCTCATGGACAATTCCTTTCATCTGTATATTATTTCCTTTACTTATTCGTTGGATCGTTGCTTTGAATCCATATTCAGGTAAATATTATACTTTTTTAACAAGTGAACAGACTTTCTTGTTTTGATCATGAACAATTAACTTGTTAAAAACATGACAACACTAGGATTCAACTCACCACCCATGTATGGGGACTATGAAGCACAACGACATTGGATGGAAATTACTAATGCATTACCATCATCACAATGGTATCGATACGATCTTGAATGGTGGGGGTTAGACTATCCTCCTTTAACCGCGTTTCATAGTTGGATATGTGGTTATATGCAAGTATATATTTTATAACAAAATTTGGGGGGGGGGAGAGGAAGAGAGTGGTTATTTTTTATACGCGTTCACAAAAATAATAATTAAATATTTTATTATTCTTTTTCAGTGGATTATTGATTAATTCAGATTGGTTTGCTTTGGATTCATCTCGTGGATACGAATCACCCAATAGCAAGTTTTTTACGCGTACAACAGTAATTATTTCAGAACTCTTGATTTATATTTCAGCAGTAGGTTGTTTTTGTCAAATTGTTTATCCAAAACAACAACAAAAGAAGGTTAGTTTTATTATAAATGTATAAATAAAAATATTTAATTTGGTTTTTATTTTATTTTATTATTTAGTACCTTATTTTATTATTGATTTTAATGCAACCAGCTCTTATTCTTATTGATCATGGTCATTTTCAGTAAGTTCATATTATCGTTAATATATAAATATATTTGAATTTTGACGTAAAAATGAAATATAGGTTCAATAGTGTAATGTTAGGATTTACTTTATGGGCTATCAATGGATATCTTACACAACATTATTTATTGGGATCCGTATGTTTCTGTTTAGCTCTTGGATTTAAGCAAATGGCATTATATTATGCACCATCTGTTTTTAGTTTCTTGCTTGGAACATGTATTTCAATGCCTAACAAACAAAAAGGGTAACTTATTAAGATAAATATCTATATAAATGTATGTATATAAAGGAAAAATAACTTATTCTGTGTGGATTAGACTGTTGCTTTTTTGTCAACTAGGTGTTACAGTTATCATCACTTTTAGTCTATTACTATTACCTTGGTTAACTTCTATAGATGATCTCTTGCAAATTATGCATCGTGTATTTCCTGTTGCACGTGGATTATTTGAAGATAAAGTGGCCAATGTATGGTGTGCATTAAATGTATTTATTAAGCTTCGTAATGTTCTTAGTTTACAATCAACTGTACGTCTCAGGTATGGAAAATTTACTTTTTTTTTTATCTATTCTATTAATAAATACTGACCAAGACTGTACATTAGCTTTTTTGCTACATTAGTAGCTATTTTACCTATTAATATTCATTTAGGCATGTCACCATCACGTTCACGTTTTGGTTATGCTTTAGTAAATACTTCACTCGCTTTCTTTTTATTATCATTTCAAGTTCATGAAAAATCCATTTTATTACCTGCATTACCTATTTCATTAATGTTATATCAAGAACCAGATGCTGTTAAAATCTTTATGAATGTTGCTATGTTTAGGTAAAGAAAAAAAAAAAAGCTAGAGAAATATTGATTCAAAAACGAGATATATAAGAAATAGACATTAAAATTATTATTATCTTCTTAGCATGTTCCCATTATTGAAGCGAGAAGGATTAGTATTACCCTATTTTGGAGTAACGTTACTTTGGAATTGGTTAATTGGTTCAACATCTTCTACAACTATGGTAAAAACTGTCAAACAGGTAATCTACATATATGATAATAACAATAGACTAAAGGGGCCTAAGCTTTTATACGGAATACAAACTAATCATTCAATGTTATAATTTAAAGTTAATCTATAGTTCTTTGTTTATATGGCACATTGCTGAATGTTGGATATTACCACCAAGTCATTGGCCAGATTTATATACAGTTATTAATGCCGTTATGAGTTGTGGTTACTTTAGTTTACTCTTTTTGTATTTTACATATCGTCAATTTGTGCCTTCTTCTATTACAAACAATGTATTTGGTAGATCATCATCCGTTAAGATTAAATCTACATAAATAAACTACTATATATATAAAAAAAGTAAAAATTTGATAATAAATAAATTATAATAACATATTAATATATAAGATCAAAAAAAATCCATTTTCGCGATCAATTTATTATTATAATCAATTCTTACTCTTTACTTTTCATTTGGAAAAAGAAGATTTTTTTTTTGTAAAGATTATACTTATGTCAGTCAAAATGACAATTACGTTGAAATTTATATATTTTATTCAAGACGAAATTAGTTGAGCACACGCTGATTCAGCTTCTTGCTCTCGTCAGCTCACAAAGAGGGGTACTGAAAAACCTGCGGGGCAGCAGGAAAAATGTGAAGGTTACAACATCAGTAAATGGGAACACAAAATTAAAAGAAGGAAAATATGGTTCAGTTATAGTAACCAAGAAGGGGTTGAGAACATCTATGCTAAATGGAAGGGTTGGTAAACTGTGATGTTAGAGAAAAGCGCGAGAGTCACTTGGTTTTTTTTTAGTGCTGTAGATTCATGGCTGATGGAGCTTTGGTACTATAGAATTTAAATCTTTAGTGTTGGTTACAGTTGACGAGGATCTGACATGATATGATCATAGTCTGCTTGATTGATCCATCCTTGTGAATTGAAAAAAACTTGCTATTTTACCAATTAGGGTAAAGGTTGTGTTGCAATGGACGTAGTTGAATTTTGGTTGGGTAGTAGGAAATTGGAAGAAATTACTGGCTTCAGTAGTGTTGGTTACACATATATTATTTATGCTGGCGTTTACTTGTCGAAGCTTTTTGTTGGGTGGTTCGTGAGTAGTAGGACTAATAGAAGTAGTTGGTGCAGGACGAGCCTGTTTAATACGCTCTGTAGCTTTTGAAGGTATTGTTACAGTCAGATTAGTAGTAATATTTTTAGAATTTGCTGATAGTGGGGTTGCTTCATGATTAATTGTTGGTTGCTTTTGGTGAGATTTGGCTGGTGGTGACTTTGACGATGTCGGTTGTGGTGACAATGTCAAGGAGGTTTGTCCAAAGTAGTTGACATGGGCGAGAGGGGCATTGAGAACACGGAATGAGTGCTCAAAAATGGTGGTGGTTGAGTCGTTTTTTTCTCGAGAGCTGTTTCAAGTTCTTTGACTTTGGCTCGCAAAGATTCACAGAGCTTGTTAACACGAGCAAATTGCTGACGGTAGTATTGTTCATTATCTTTGGCCTGGCGAAGAAGATCCTTAGGGGACAGACGAACGAATCCGCTGCCTTCCGAACTTCCTCTGTGGTAGGTTTGCGGTAGGGTTTTGTAATGGTTCTGGCTATATGCTAAACACTTCTCAAAAAAAAAGTGGAAATGGACCTAAAATTACAATTACAGTTAAACCCTCTCTTTTTGCACCCCCTCGGTTTTTGCACTACTTTCAAGCCAAGTCCCCACCTGTGCAAAAAAAGGGTTCAACTGTACTGACTATTTTCTTGGAATTTTTTTTAATACATACTCATTATCATTGCAAGGTACTATGTACGAGTCGTTACTAACAGAAGTTGACAAGATCATTTTTGAATTTTAAGATATAACATGATCGTTTCAGGAGAATTATTCTGAGAATCTTGATTCTTCATGGATATATCCTCAGAATTTAAATTTTCAGAATAAATTTTTTCTTCCTGAGAATTTGAATTTTAAGATATAACATGATAGTTTCAAAATAATATATTATCTAAAAGCGAAAACATATTATCTGATAGCATTTCATTATTCGAGTTATTTGATATAAAAATAGAAAACGTAATCCTCATCTCCAAATCCATTTTTTTTCTCAATATCATAAAGTGTCTATATTATATATTATTTAGTCATCCGGCGAAAAAAAAAGTTCTTATAATCGATATTATTTAAATCTAGCTTTTATTTTTGATCGAGAAAAAATAAAACTATATCGTTTGTTCTCAGTTTATATTTTCAACTGGGAATTTAGACTGTTGTCAATATATCATATGAACAATAATGTATGATGATGAGTCTACTTCAATCTTCTATAATCAATAGTTAACCACTTTCTTGTCATTATAAAAATAAAGCCTACTAATCCGTTTTTTTAGGCTACAGGATGGAATGCATTGCTCTTATTTCTTCTTACAATTTAGAGGCAATATGACAGACACACTTTCACATGATGAATGCAGTATTTATAGAATTTCGTCAGATCATGTATTATCTTCTGAGTACAATCTTGGTATTTTAACTGATCTACAATTAAGTTTTTAAAGAAATAAATATGTTATCTTACTATTACAATGAAACACTGGTTAACTTTTTGCAACTCACTATTTTCACTCTACTAGAACTATACAATGATTTATTGTATTAGTGCGTATTTTGTAAGTAAAAGCGCAGCTCTATTTAAAAAGACCCTAGAATGGTCTTTGACAAATAGACACAACTCATATAAGCTCGTCACATAAAACATGCAACTCGAATGAAATTTATTACTTTGTGCCCTTAAAGATAGTTATATTCCATGGAGATAATGGTTAATAATATTTGATGTACATGTTTCCTAAATCGAAATATGCAATAAAAGTATGTGTACCTGAATGGATGCTAGGTTTTTTGCGCGGTTATAAAAAGTTACGTATACATTGAGTAACTTATATCGAATTCTAAATACACCAATACCAAAAACAATACAATACTTTTCCAACACAAATATATATGGACATACGCGCAGCATACGACTCTGTAGATCGTGATATTATATGGTCAAGGTTACAACACCAAATTCCGAGCGCCATGTTCCATATGATTAGACATATGTTTGATGATGTGCGATATATCTACCCAAAAAAAGGAGTATTACAAGATTATATTCTTAGCCCGCTGCTTTATGCTGTTTTCATTAATACACTTCCTAAAAGGCTGCGCCTCGATATGATTGTACATTGTCACAATCCATTAAAACTACGCGCAACACTTAAAGCTGGAACATCTGAAGCAGCTGCTCAAGAATGACGCTATAAAGGTGATATCAATGGCCGTCCCAATAAAAATCGTCCAGATGATATCAGCACAACAATTATCTCTTCATTATTATATGCAGACGATGTGGTTCTCCTAGGCTCCCTAAAGGATATTACCAAGCTACTTCATGTAGCAGAACGGCATTCCCTGGAATATGGATACAGATGGGACCCAGACAAATGTGCTATCATTGAACCACTACCAAATATCAATGACGAGTCAGCTTCTATTACATCAACTATTTTCTATATGGCGAACGTCTATCGAAAGTTCAGCAATTTCAATACCTTGGAATACCATTCGACCATAATGGTATTAATTCTGACCAGCTTATACATCAACGCATCACTAAAGCAATTGGTAACATGGCACTACTCCGACAACTAGGTATTCATCAGTATGGTGCTGGCCTATGGCCAGCTTATCGAACATTTATACGACCAGTTCTCGAATATGGATTAGCAATTACCACATTATCAGCCGAACAAAAAGAAAATATAATAGCGCACAAAAAAGCTGTATCAAAATGGCAATGAACCGCAATAGTTCATCACATTTTCCAATAATGGTACCTATGGCACTGGCGAACATTCCTTCGATTCAGCACAGGGTCCGTACTATACAACTAAAATTTGTAACCCGACTTCAAGAGCTTCCAGTAACTACACTGGCCAGATCAATTGAATTATCTTTTCTTTGGAATAAAAACTGTGACAAACAATGGAAACATCTCACCTCAAATAATCCATTTTATCAGCTCCATAACAGATTAAAAAACAGCACCAGTCCACCAAAAGATGCAATCCACAAAGCAATTCAACAAAAACGAGATGAGGAATACCAGAATCTTGGCACCAAACGTAAAACAATACGCTGTCTTCGGCATAACCGTATAATTGACCCAATACTTTATCTACCAACTTTTCCGCGTGATCGACAAGACTAATAAAATGGCGTATGCATTGGCTACCATCTTACCCGCTTAAAAATTGCCGTTGTGGTTTCATAGCAGCCAAGCGAGAACACTACAAATTCTGTCCTATGCTTCAACCACTACTTGATGATCTCAACAATACATTTAGTAGCCTTCCCATATTGCCTCCAGAACTCCAGCCTATAGATTTTATCATCAACCGTCTCCCGCGCTCTGAAATTGGTTTGTCACTTGAAAAATGGAAAAAAAAAACAAGGCCAGCTCTCATTAATGTTCTCCGCGAAATTGACCGTTTAAGTCATCCTGACTATGACTCTAATGAAGATAAACCAAACCCTGAGAACGCCATAGTTTCTTCGCCTCCCCCCCCTCCTCATACTCAATAAGTTACCAAGTATATCATCAATTCGTTATTAACATCCCTTGATCTCACTTCCATATTCTACCCCCCTTTTTTTTCTTATATTCTCTTTGTATATATACTATTTTCTACCCCTTAATGTACCGCAAGGAAGCGACCATATGCCTATAGGCGCAGATCAAATTAGTCTTCCCATAAATAAAATAATAAACTTTAACCTATATCGAATTCTATATATTGTTTTACAGTACAATGCTTTTAAAAAGCATATAGATCTGTTATTGGTTATTAATGTTAATATATATATATATATTTGTAATATCGTACAACCATATAATTATTAAGAATATTATAATATATGTTTAATCTCTGATTAGATAATATATAAAAGCATAGCATGAATGAATTTGCCGTGATTTTCGACCACGTTATTTTCATAAAATGTATTTTTCTTTCTTTTTTCTATAGCACTAGACAAACACGTCTTTCTCCTAATATATAATGAATTGGCCTCTATGTATTATCATGCAAAAAAAAAAAAAATTAGGAGTAGTGTGCTTCTTATATCGGCAGAGAAAAAAGTTATATAAATAAGCACCAAATAACACTCTATTGTATATACTATACCTATTTCGCTTCCTCTTTTTTTTTTCTTTTATTATATTTATTATTTGTACCTGTAATACGTACTCTTTTTGTTTTTTTTTGTACTCAAGAGTTAATTATTTATATTACAACGAGGTTGACAGTAACCATAAAATACACGGTCAATTTATTTTTACACAGTGAAAATAATTCTCAAATAAAGATGAATGATTCTAAAGACAAAACTGTCGACGGGTATACTGACATGACAAAAGAACAATTCAAAGAAGAAACAGTAACTGTAACAGAATCAATCAATGAAGAAAAAGAAGAATATGATTCAAGTACTTTACCTGATGGTGGATATGGCTGGTTTATTGTTTTAGCAGCTGTAATAATACAAATTATTGGTCTTGGTGTAGGACAATCATGGTAAGAAGATAAAATAAAATCTTTTCGATATCACCCCACATCGTCAAAATCTATTAAATAGTAAATAAGAATATTTCAAATTTGGCTTGACACAATTTCCATTATTTCTAATACTTAATCATTATATATATATATTAGGGGTAACAAAAATTTGTTTATTTTACATTATAATATATTCATATTTAAAGAGTCATTATAACAATAATACTATTTATTTATATCAGGTGTTATTCAGAATCATTTCGATCAACATGATTTTCAAAATATGACAGTTCAGTTATCATTTGTTGGTACCATTGCGAATATATTTTTAAATTGTTTTGGTCCAGTTGCACAACTTTTATTAGCAGTATTGCATATCAGAATAGTATTAGCAATTGCAATATTATTATGCACAGCGGGTTTATTAGGTGCGAGTTGGAGTACAGAGGTACTTTTTTTTTAATGCCGTTCAATGTGCCGGGCAGGGGAGAGGCTAAGATGATTCGATTAGTGCGGGAGGTGTTTTTTTTTTATTAAAATGTTGAAGAAATCCATTTATTTATCAATGGTTGCTATGTTGTTACATTTTATATTATAGATATGGCATTTATATCTTACTCAAGGAGTCCTTTATGGAATGGGTGAATCAATTATTTTTTATGCAAGTATTCTTTTTTTCTTCTTTATAATAACAATTAGTACCACTAAAAGAAAAAAGTAAATCAGACTAGAATAAGGAATAACAGAAGCATGTGTTAAAAACGGCTTTAATAAATAGATTGTGATGAGTATTGTTCCAGAGTGGTTTAATAAACGGCGTGGATTAGCACTTGGAATCGCTTCCACCGGTCAATCTTTAGGATCTCTCGTATCACCGCTTGTTATCACAGCATTAACGGCAAAGCTTGATGTTCAATGGTAATAAGACTTTCTTTATAGTATACAAACTGAGCTTTATCATATTAATCATATATGTATAATTAGGTGTTATAGAATATTGAGTTTGATGATGTTTGTATCTGGTACAATAGCTTGCATATTATTTAAAGAACGCCATACGGCAGATCATAGCAGCAAAAAGTCTCCATCAAAAGAAAAACCTAAACTTAGAGACATTTTTCAATTTCGTGTTTTGAGAAATCCAACATTTATATTATGGTGTATGGCCGATATTCTTTTTGAAGGAGCTTATTATGTGCCTTATTACTTCCTTCCTGGTAACTTTTATTTTTTTTTCATACTACGTACTTCACTAATTACTTTATATAGTTACAAGGTGATAATAATAATTTTTTTAAATACCTGATTTGTTTCAATAATATTATATAACTTGTTGCTTCGAAAAAAACAACAACATTGTTTAGCCCATGCAACTTATTTACAACTATCACCTGAAAAAGGGTCTGCTTTAATTTCAGTAATGTCAGCATCCAATCTTTGTGGAAGACTTTTCTGTGGGTAAGTAAAAAAAAAAATTCTGTAACCCAAAAAATCGATGAGTGATATACAGAATTTTATTTTATACATAAAGAATGTATGATTTGACAAAACATCTTATAATTATCTATCAAGATATGTAGGTGATCGAATAGGTCATATCAATACTGTTATTATTTATGGATTCATTACAATGCTCACGTGTCTACTGATGTGGACATTTGCAGAAAATTATGGATTATTGATGACATTCGCTGGATTTTTTGGATTCTTTGGAAGTGCATTTTTAACTTTAGGTTTGTATTTAATTATCATTCATATTTGATAAGATAACTTTTTTTTGTTACACAATTTACGCACTACCCTTTTTTTTCTGACTATGCTATTTATAGTATCAGCTGTTACTGCCGTCGTTGTAGGCATTGATCAACTCCAATCGGCATTTTCAGCATTTCTAGTAGTTACAGTTGTTTGTATGTTAGGACCTACTGCTGCAGCATCTTTGGAACTAGCAACAGCATGGAAACCATTCCTTAGTTACGAACTATTTACAGGATTTGGTTACGCAGTGGGTGTTATATTCATGTTGGCAGTTAAATTAATGATAGACAAGCGTTTCTTGAAAATAGTGTAGAAAAACTTTATTATTAATACTTTTTTTTTTTGCATTACATTGTATTTGTTTGTTGTATATTCATAAAATAAATAACATATTATATAAAAAAAAAGGGTGATACTTTGTTACTGCTTTTTTTTATGTAGCTATTTTCCCGCATAACTGAGATAAAGTTGTCATACGATAACTTGATTGGAATTACTAAAAATGGTTGTGCGGAACTGGATGATTTGGTAATCATTTTAGATCTGCGCTTAAACAACATGTTTATCTACATCTGACTTTTTGTTATAATTTTTTTTTTTTTACTTATTACGCCTTTTTTTTCTTTTCTTTTTTCTATTTAATTATTCCTATTATTATTATTATTTTAATTTAATGTCGAATAACTTGACAAAGAAGGATACCAGCATAAAGAATTCGTATTCCTCAATGGATTCATTATGTAATATACCCACTAATAATTATACTGATGATGAAGCTCTTTATGAATACACAACTGAAGGTTCGTTTTCTCTTTCTATACTAATTTTTGAATGCAAAAAAGATATGTCGCATGAACCCTTTATTTGTGTTGATAAGAAAAAGAACTAAAATACAAAAGAATAAACAGAAACTCGACCATTACTGGAAATCCAGCGTGTACGAAATAAAGATTATGACGAACAGATAGATGGAGGATATGGGTGGATGATTGTATGTGTGGGCTTTCTTTTACAGTTTATATCCGTAGGCATTTCAGAATCTTGGTTAGTATTATTGTTAATCAACGCATCTTACTTGAACTTTTTTTTTTTTTATAATTATGCAAATTAATCAAAAAATTATTTATTTATAGGGGTAAATAAAAACAGAACATTATTTCTTTCATTTTGGGTAATAAAGTTTATCCAAATTTACTAAATATTTTTATCAATTAGGCGTAATGCAAGAATTTCATGCACATCACGAATTTCCAAACGCGGTTGTTCAAATTTCATTTGTGGGTACCATATCCAATGTTTTATTGAATGGATTAGGTCCAGTGGCAAGATTATTATCAGCAATAACAAGTTTACGGAATATTATGCTATTAGCCGTTGTATTATGTACAGTTGGTTTGGAGGCAGCAAGTTGGGCTACAGAGATTTGGCATCTATATTTAACACGAGGTGTTTTATTCGGCATGGGAGCCTCCTTTGCATTTTACGTTGCATTAAGTATCATACCTCAATGGTTCAGTAAACGAAGAGGGATTGCTTTAGCTATTTCATCAACAGGAACTTGTATTGGTGCATTTTCATTACCATTTATTATGAATATAATGAATAGTTATTTTGGTAGTACATGGTATGTTGTATACTCAATGATTTATTATTATTACAATTCCTTGTATTCATGCTCATCAGATGACTGATATATTTATACATTAATTCTTCTTCTATTTCATTTAACTAACTATAATAGGTCATATCGAGTACAAGGGTTTATAGTTCTTATATTAGGTTTAACTGCGTGTTTATTTGTTCGTGAAAGAAAATCAGAAAACAAAGAACAAAACGAATCAAAAGTAGAGTTGAAAGAGATTTTTGATTTCAAAATAATGAAGGATCCAAGTTTCGTATTATGGTGCATCGCTGATATTTTTATGGAAGCTGCATATTATGTACCGTATTTCTATCTTCCATGTATGTAATGATGTTTTAAGAAAAAAGAGAAAAGTCGGTGTGTGTGGGGGGGGGGACAGAAGAGTATTCAAAGTATTATTATGTTGATTAATTGATTGGTTTATTGATCTTATTTTTATATATATATATACAGCGCATGCAACATACTTGGGTCTTTCATCATCACAAGGATCAGCATTAATATCAATCGTTTCTGGGATGAGTTTTGTTGGTAATCTCATATCAGGGTAAATATACCAATTATATTTATTTATTTACAAGAAACTGTAATGTCGATTTACTGATATATTTATATATATTCGGATTTGTATATCTTTAGAGTGGCCGCTGACAGGATAGGTCATCTCAACACAATGATTTTGTATAGTACATTATCTGCGTTAAGCTGTACTATTTGGGTTGCTGCTGACAGTTTTAGTACCTTAATTGTATTTTGTATATTAGTTGGATTCTTTGGAGGAGCTTTTATTGCATTAAGTAAGTGGTTAATGGGTATTACTATACATATCTATGCTTGGTAGTGAAGTGAGTTAAGTAACCTAACACATACTAATATATATTCCTTTACCTCCCCATTCAATAGCATCATCAGTTACATTTGTCATTACTGGTGCAAAAAATTTTGAATCAGGATTATCCCTTTTCCTATTGATCACCGTCATATCCATGTTTGGTCCAAATGTTTCATCCACGTTTGAACAAACACTTCATGCAAGACCTTATTTAAGTTATGAAATATTTACAGGCATTGGTTATTTTGCAGGCGCTATTGTATTAGTTATTATTAAATATGTCAAAACCAATAATATATTTTCTAAAATTTAAAAAAAAACAATTATATTTTTCGGTGATTGGGTCATCCTCACCTCTGATTCATGCAATTTTTTTTTTTCTTCTTTGGGTCGGAAAAAGAAATTTAACATTTTAGCATTATACAACTTGGAGAAACGTATTTTTCTTTTCTCTCATTCTATTCCATTTCCCAAAGAAAGAAATTAACCATTAATTATTATAATGTCAAAAAAGTTGAATCTTGCTCTTTTGGTGTGTGATACACCGAAACCTGAAGTTTTAGAAAAATATGGAGATTACCCTAACATGTTTACCAATGTGTTTTCAAGAGCAAACAGGAATGAATTGAAGAACAAGGTAGAAATCACATGGCAGTATTTTGATGTTGTTCATAAACAAGAATATCCCGATTTACGCGATCTAGCAGATAATCATACATTTGACGGCATTGTCATTTCGGGTTCTGCTTCTTCTGCCTATATGGATGAGCCATGGATTTTAAAACTTATTCAGTTTGT
Source organism: Circinella umbellata (assembly GCA_025093555.1). Taxonomy (NCBI): domain Eukaryota; kingdom Fungi; phylum Mucoromycota; class Mucoromycetes; order Mucorales; family Lichtheimiaceae; genus Circinella; species Circinella umbellata. Next base: position 432,795 of record JAIWNF010000033.1, on the reverse strand, counting down.
ACATAAGCTGCGTGCTGAACCTTATCGTTCTCAAGTCAAGTTGGTTGGGGTCTGCTTTGGTCATCAGATTATTGCTCGTGCGTGCGGTGGATCGTGTGAAAAGAATCCTAATGGTTGGGAGGTAAAAAGAGAAAAAAAAAGAAAAGGAATGGAACGAAAAGGAAAGAAAAAACATTATCTATTCACTTTACTGAGTATATATGTATGTACATCTATTTAGTTTGGGTTGGTACCAGTGTATTTGACACCCATAGGGAAACATTATTTACGTACTGACAAGACATTTACGGTAATAAAGATTTTTTTTTTTTGGTTGCCATGGAAATAAGTAGGAAAAAAAAGAGAAAAGTGTGTAATGATGCATGATTGCTAAGTTACAATTTTAATGGTATATAATACTATTTTTCTTTTAGAGAGTGAATCAAGTTCATCAAGATCATGTCAATAGCTTACCTCCAGGGTTCCATAGTTTGGCAACCACTGCACCACATACACCCATTCATTCACTTTTATCAGACGATAACCAATGCATCACGGTACAAGGTCACCCGGAGTTTGTACGTGAAGTTGTCCGCATTTTACTGACGATACGACGAGACGCCGGCATTGTTCCGAAGGATTATGCAAATGAACAACTGAAAAAATTAGAAGATGAATCAGCCAATGATGACGATGATGAATGGATCATTTCAAAGTTCATTGATTTTATATTAGGTGAATTACCTATTGTACCAAAAGATGATATTGATTTATCAACTGGTAAAACATTTGGTAATAATATTCTTATTGGAAATGATTAAAAAAGATCACATCTTATGGTTTTACTAAGTTTAGTAATGTAAAATAACAACGTGTTTTATTAAAAAAAGAAAAAAAAAGGGTGTATTTTTTGATTGATCGATTGTTTACAAATGCTATACCCGAGTTGTCAAGTGTATTTCTATCATATGTCCCCCGTATTTTTTCTTCTTTTTTCTATGTTGGATATTTTTATTTTATTTTATCTTTTTTGGATCCCCTCCTATTTCTATCTCTCTCTCTCTCTCTAATGCACCTCCTAGATCTAGTGGATCGGTTAGCAAAAAGAAAGAAAAAATTACGCAGTTCCCCTCATTTTCTAGTTTATTAAGAAAAGTTTTACAACAAAAAGAAAACATTGTCACCATTAATATCGTATCCTACATATAACAACAAAAACTTTCACTTTTTCTTTTTCCTCTCTTAAAAGGTGTCCCTTTTCTCCTTTGATTGTATCAAATATAACCTCCTAATGCTAAAAAGAAAATTTACATGTGAGCTGTACATGACATGCTCCTGTACTGAGTTGTGTACCATTATTTAGCATATAACCATGTCGAAGTACATGCATATAATTACATCCTTTCACTTTCCCACCCCCCATCTTTTTTTCCTTCCTCCTTTCTCTTTTATATTTTTAATGGAAAGAATAAATACGCAAAAACCATCATTAATAATAGACTTTGATCAATTCAAAAACCTCCCTCCTCTTACTCTCTCTCCCCCCCCCCAAAAAAAAAAAGAGTTAAAAAGAAAAAAGACGAGATTTTTATTTTTATTTTTTTGGTAGAAGATATAATAATAATAATAATGAAACTAAATAATATTTATAATATATAAAAGCAAAAAATTTGTTGCATCTTTCTCTTTTTTTGGAAAATATAAAATATCTTTTAGGGCCACGAACACCCGTAAATGATAAGAAAGAAAAAAAAACGATATGTATATATGTGAGAAAAAAGTATAAAAAATCTGGCTGAAAAAAAAAGGGGAAAAGAGAAGACTTTTTTTTTTTTTTTTGCCCAAAAAATGAAAATTTGGCTAAATCAAGGTAAAAAAAAAAAAGAAGAATTGATGCAGGCAAAGAAAAGAGAGACTATAAAAAACTAAACCAATGCAGGGGTCTTGTTTAAAGTGTCTCTCTCTCTTTTTTTTTTTGCCCACATACAGAAAGAAGTTGAGCTGAATAAAAATAAAATATGAATGTTTAAGGAATGATATGGTGAGGGATATAATAACATAAAGAAAGAAGAAGGCTGCTGCTGCCTGCTTATTTAGAGTTGTTGTTGTTGCTGCTGCTGTACAAAATAAGATAATATAATATAAAAAAAGGGTAAAGAAAGCATATAACATAAAATGAAAGGAACGGGATATATACGACACTTAATGCACCTGGCATAAAATGAGAGTTTCGAATAATAGATATAGAATGGGTAAGAGTATAATAAAATAATAAGTGGTGTCAATACTGCATAAGTTAGGACAAAAATGGATAAAATAACGGAAAAGGTAATGAAAAATATGTGCCTCTTTGTACCGAGGGGAGATAATAGAATAAAGTGGGGGTTAGTGTTGGATGTAGTTGGTCAAAAAAGTGAGAGCGGGGGTGATTGGTGTATAGTTTTTTTTTGTTTTTTTTTTTAAAGTGGGAGTTTTTTCATGTATCGATGTAAAAAGGTGATAAGAAAAAAGAAAGTATGGGTTTGTTGTTTCTGCTGATGTTCAGAAGTGTATTTTTGTTTTTGTTTTTGTTATTGTTGTTGTTGCTGTAGTAATAGTAATAAAAGAAAAAGTAGAAAAATTTAATGTGGCGGTTGTTACTGACGCTTTGCACCATCCACTGCTTTCCACGGTCGTCGAAATAATCGCGCGTTTTGTCGTTTTGGGTCCACTAAATTCTTACTTTGTAAAGTTTTGAATCGTCCCCAACAACATCCTCTTGAACGATGAGGTAAATAAGTTGCAGAGATCATCGCCCATGATAAACCTTCATCATAACCTTGTTGAAGTAGATCGTCTTCTGTGGGTGTCCAAGCCATACGCGTTTGCACCGGTGCATTGATAGATGATGCTGATGTGGATCTCGATCGACGCGATGAAATTGAAGAACCGTGCGATGGTGCACGATAACGACCACCACCAACGGGTACGTGAGAATCAGGAATAACATTATTATTATAATTGTTACTATGGTTTTTACTATGGTTACTGTTGATATAGCAACTACTGCTACTGGGTGATGTTTGTTGAGAAACAAGGTAGTAAGGCTCATAACCCAATCGTACCATTGTATTGTCTTCGTCTCTGGGTGTAGCAGGATATGCCCATTCTCTTGGACTTGCTGAAGCTTGTGACGAGGCATCACTTGTTGTTCGACTTCGAACAAGTAATGGTGGTGAAGGTGGCATACTATTGGTGCTACTCATGCTATTACTACGGTAACTCTTAAAACCATGATGATTATTATCGTTACTGTCATAATAATGATGATAATGTTGCTGTTCACTCATGCTATTGTGATTCCAATAATCGCGAGAACAATAACCGTAATATTCAGGTGAGCTATATACTGGCATACGATCAATCACTGGCTCTTGAGGTTTTGGTGGACCCAAATGCATCGTTGTTGTTGTTTCTGTTGTTGTTGATGGTGTTGTCGGTTGACATAACAAGTGTTCAATATCCATGACGCCTAAAAATAATGATATACAGTGTAATTTGATTTTTGCATAAGTATAATATGGAAAAATATAAATAATGCGAATTTATATTAAAAAAGTGCACTTACCGGGCATGATTGTATATTATTATTTTTCTGTGTTTGTATTGTTGTGTAGTATAATGTACAAAAAAAGAATATAAAAATATAAAAAGAAATTGGATTGTTCTTTTCTCGACTGTTATAAAAAAAGGTAATATAATAAAAAATGAAAAGAGAAAAAAAACTATTAATAAAAACTAGAGCTACTAATACAATACAAAGATGTTAAATAGAAATATACATGAAAAAAAAAACAAAAGAAAAGAAGAAATGAAAAGTTTTTATAATTCTCCACGATTTTTTTTTTTTTTTTTTGAAAAGTTATTTTTTTTTATCAGGGGGATTTAAGACTACTATACTATCTTTTTATCTTCAGTTACAAGAACGAAAGGTGGACGGGATCGGAGAGGAAGGAGAGAGAGGAGAAGGGGGGGGAGGAAAGAAGAAAGGATGTAAAAAAGGTGAATAAAATAGGGCAAAAAGAAAAGCTGCGGCAAAAATAAAAAAAAAAAAAAGTCGAAGGGGTACACGCGGGAAATGCAGCGAGTAATAGCCGTTAAATAAGGAAGAGGAAAAAAAAAAGTGATGTATCGCAGGTCATAATAATCATCATCCATTAGGGGGTAGTGCAGCATCAAAATGCTTTATTATAACACGATCTGCGTGCTTTTTTACTTTTGGTTGTTTGATAAATCCATTTTTGGAATCGGTACTTCTTTTGGATTGTCAAGCTTCAAATGCACCTGCCGCCAAATCTTCAAACGGGCGTACATTGCAAATACCCCCTTTTCCTTTCCTTTCTTATACAATTTTTAAACCAACTTTGGTAATATCTTTTACTTTTTCTTTCCTTTGCAAGTTATGGTTTTTTTTTATACTTGGAGAACAAAAATAAAAAAAAATAATGAAAGAGCATGCAAAATAAACGATTAAATTTGTACTGACTTTGAACAACAATCAAAAAAAAAATATGCCAAATACCTTTATATAAACCTAGGGGTTATAAATGAATATATGTTGTGCGATATGAATGCAGATCGACACTTTGTCAATTCATCTGACGCTTTATAAATACTATTATAATTATAAAGCACATATTTCGTTAATATCATCATTGTTACCAAAGAAGCATATTTTAATATATCAACATCTAACAATAGCGGCGCGTCATTCGTAATAATTAGTTAACATAATAGAACGACACGTTGTCGTTGTTTCTACTTCTTTTTTTTTCTTCATCCTGGTGTTATTGACGATAGTAAATATCCCCTATTCATTTTTTTTTTTTTACTCTCACTCCTTCTATTTCTTTCCTTTTACTGTAGTAATCCGGTGAAAGTGCTACCCTATTATCCGAATTGATGCATACTCCCTTTCATAACCCCTTCTTTTTTTTTTTTGCGCTGACCCGAAACTTTATTATTATAATTATAAACATATCAAACCATGTATATAAAGTAAACATTAAACAACTTTTTTTTTTATATCCTTATTATGTATATTTTACATCTTACGTAACTTTATTATAATTATATATAATAATAACTATCCTCTTAATATTTTTCTATATATATATATATATATATACGTGCAAATAAATTACTTAGCCGTCAGCACGGGCTTTTCTCTTTCTCTATGTCCTTATGTTCGTTCTCTTCATTCATGATATTCCTTTTTTAAAAAGAATAAAATAAAATAAAAAGCAGGTAACACAAAATGATTAACATAGGGGATACGTTATACAAAAGCTTTCTAGAACGCGTGTTGTTCTAGTGTTTTTTTTATTGACTCCAATTTTTAAATAAAAGAATTTACTGTTATACATTAGCAGCGAGTAGTTTATATAAATGATGAGATCATTAATAAATATATATATATAATATGGTATTTTTATTTATTAGTTTATTTGTTTTCACTCCTTGTCAGGCGAATATTTTATACTTTATTATTGCTTAAATAAATAAATAGCATTTTAGTAATTTATTTTGGGGGGATGTGAAATGATATCTAGAAAAAGGGGAAAAGAACAGGTGTGATCAATGTAAGGTTTGGGGTTAGTAAAGAGAAGACGAGTTAACAAGAGAGAGAGAGAGAGAGCGAAGGAGAAAGCAAGGGATATTTGATGTTGTATCGATTTGTATTATAGAGACAACAACAACACTTTTATATTATAAAAGAAAATAACATCATTTTTTGCTATGCAGATGTACTATTTTTCAATGCAAAATACCTGCATCAAGGGAGATAATAAAACAAAACAAAAACAGTTGAATGTTATCATAATAAGTTATAAAAGACATAATCTAATGAATTAAACATATTTTATGATAAGTGAAATTTGACTGAATTCAATTGAGTTAACACGCATGAAAAAAACTAAATAAAACGCCAATGACATCTTTTATGAAGATTTAAATTTCCTTTTTAGAATATATCTCATGGTCACACAGAAATGACTTGACGTTCTTTTTCCCTCCTGACACAAACTTATGACGTTTTTGGATCTAATGAACGATGTATTGGTTCATAGTTTAATGGACAAAAAATAAATGATAACATGATGAATGAATACTTATAGTTATTTTTATATCTAATTGAAAAAAAAGAAATATAACAAGTAACTGTGCATTTTATTTTTTTATTTTCGATTCAACACTTTTTATTTTCTATATTTATCATATATAATGCAATATTGCTGCAGGTCCTGCATATTGCATATGTTCTTGTATCACCCTCATCGTCAACAAACCAAGTAATTTTATTTTTAAAATGTATTTTATAAATATTTCCTTTAAAGACTTGCGAATTTTGCTTTTTATTTTTAAAGAAGAAAAAAAAAACTTTATAATAACGATGCATACAAACATTTAAAGAATTTATACATTTATAGAAAAAAAAGGGGGCCCATAAAGAAAAAGGAGACAAAAGGGATGATTGATCCCTCTTCTTGAAAAAAAATAAGTAAATAAGAAACATTCTCAATAAAATTGACATTCTTCCTTTCTGTTCAAGTACCCTTTTTTCCCCCACAAAAAAAAAAAAAGTTGTATGTGTCGCACCATGTGATCGGTAAATCATCTTTTTATGGGAAATGCGTCAAGTAACAATATATATATATATATACTACCCCAGACACACTCAGCTACAACTTAGCATGTGAAACTGAATTGATGAATTGATTCTATTTCCCCGCTAAATAGTGTATATGGATGATAGTAAAAAAAAAAAAGAAAGAGGGGGATCTCTTGCTCTTTCTCTCTCTCGCTTTTTCATTCCGTACTTTTTCTTCAAACTCCTAAATAAAGTATGGCCACAACAATAACAAGTACTGCAACGTCTATCACTTCAATGATCACCTACATATTTTTTGCACCTATTATGGCCGTCATATTATCCATTCTTGGGTTATTAGCGGTTATTACAAGTGTTATGACTTCGTCATTTATATCCGTTCGACTGCTTTTACTTGCTACTGAGTTTGGTTTGGGAATGACTTTCAACTCGGCAAGTCGAATATTTTCTTGGTTAAAATCCCGGTTACATCAATTAGCAGTAGGAGGAGGAACAATGAAAGAAAGACAAAAATTCAACAATATTAATTTAGTATCATTAGCTCAGCAACAAGAACCTTCTATTGTTATTACCAATGAGGAACACTCTTTTCAATTATTCACCAAACCAAATTTTATTAACCTTCCACATAGAACACCTATTAAAAATACATATTCAAAGTCGGTCCCAAATACACCCGATCCTTCAAAACGTGTATGTCACCAAGAATTTACTTTCTAAACACGTACGAGAACACTTCAATTCCCCTCGTAGATATTATACTACTTGAAAACATGTACAGACTTCTTTCCCACTTCTTGCTTTAAATATTATACACTTCTTTTGTTGTTACCCCGTTTGTACTTTTAGTACACTTTAATATTCTCTTTATTCTATATAAAATAGTACAATTAATAGTACATATACACGTGTTATCTCTCTCTTTTTCTTTTACAATGTCGTATTACCATATTAGGATAATAAATGGCAGATGCCCATAATGACATTGCACATAAAGATAAATAAATATTTATATTTAATGGAAACACGCTTTTTTATAGAAGAATAAATAAAAATAAAGAACGAATGATAATCTTTTGTTGTCCACGAGTTGATGAATGTAATTGGGTCCAGGCTGATTTTCTTTGTGATAATTCTTTGAATAGTAGTTTTGGTTTAGAAATAGCCGTTGTAAATAATAACAATGCACGTGTATCATCTTATACAAAAGAAATTGTCAAAAAGAAGCTTTAAATCGAGAGTCGTTTTTTATTATATCTATCATGTGGAACCATACAATATTATTACTTTATGGCTCCCCATTCTTGGATTTTAATGATATGTTTATCGATCGGATCGGGATAATGGAATGGAAGGTACGTATCGGTTTTTTTTTAGAACAGTAAAGCAATGTGCCACAACAGCTGCTGATCATGCATTTGTCTCGAACGTGTTTTCAGATAACAGTTTTATTACTTGACACGGGCGTGATGCTCTTTACAATAAGAACCATGAGAACATTTACGTATCAAGCATAACAAAAATAAGTTGAAGAAATGTCATTATGTAATAATGAGTTGTTGTTGCTGCTGTCAATTAAAAAAAGATGTCAGTAAAAATAAAATTAAGGGGGGACGAGATGAAAAGGAACAGAATTCTTGTACAGTATTGCACAACAATTACGTAATAGGCAAGAAAAAGACGACGTGTTGACATTTTTATTAATAGTAAATTATCACCCGTTGCTTATATGATTCACCATGACAATCCAATTTATAATTATCTGTATCGTCATATAATTAATTAGCAATTTGATCATCACTTTCTTTTTATATATTGGTTGTTGTTGTATGTTATTAATATCTATTAATAGAAATACCACTCAAAGAAGGGAAGCTTAAATTATTGTGATTTGCTAAAGTAAATACTAGTGTATATATATATAGAGCATACGTAACGGTGAATTAATTAAAGATCATTGAGATTATCAACTGACGAGTTGCACTTCATATACATTTGACAGCTACATAAATAGAATACACCACATACTTTTTTTTTTTTCAAAAAAAAAAAGTGATCTGTATAGTAAACTTAAAACCTTTTTAACAGGGTGTACCTACAAGCAACTTTAAATAATAGATACGTAAACAATTTCTAAGACAAAAAATAGGGTGAGCCGTCATCTTTTGACCCCACTCCTTATATATTTGGTTTAACATGCATTATACAAATAGCAAATAGCGAAACGCCAATATGTACATGTGGCCGGGATACTCAGTCCAAATCATAACTACTATAATCTTGCTAAATTATACGTGATCTTACAATATATATGTTGTATATAGGAAACTATATAGAGAACGATTACTATGGTATATAAAAAAATTATCATTATGATAATAATTATTACATATCATTGCTTTCGATTTATTATTATCACTTTAATGTCATATAGTCGTTTAACGCAGGGCGATACTGTTGTTTAGTCTTTTTTTTTTTTAAAAAAAAAGGTTATCTATAAAAGGAGTACCTCCTTTTTCTTTCTAAAAAGCTGCCACTTTAACCTTTACAATCAATGATATCTATAAAAGTCTCCTTCCTCTCCTGCACATATTTTGCTTATAATAACCTCCTCTTCGCCACATAAAAAAAAAAAGATAAACTCTATCTTTTCTCTCTCCCCCCACTAAAAAAAATTGTCAATGAGCAAAACTCTTTTTTTTTCTATGCTGTCATTATACAGTTTTTTTTTTCTTTTGAGATTGTAAGTTGCAATCCTACAAGTCTTTTATTATTATTCGGAAGATCATGGTGATGTCGATGCTGTTGTTTCTGTAGTAGTTGCTGGTGTTGATGTTTCCCACGGTTTTTGTCGAATTGAAAGTTTTGGTTCACTTGGTGTACCTTCATTAATCTTGTTTGGAATTTGACGGATACCTATTTTAAAGTAAACAAATTAGCTTTTGTCAGGAGATGGTTTGGAGACTGAGAGAAAATACCAAGAAAAGGTTATAAGTTTTTATATGTTATAACTATTTTACCTGGAATTTCTTTTCCTGATTCAATCATTTCGACCAACTCTTGAAAAGTAAATCGTTGTGGTTTATCATCTTCCCCATCCTTATTTTCTTTTGAATCAGTATCAGCAGGTTCCTTGGCGTCTGTTTCTTGGGTAGTTTCAGTAATATTCTTTGTTTCCTCTGTTTTTGAATTATCTTTATTATTATTCCATTCTCGGAATGCTTCTAGATCAAAACTCTTAAAAAATCTTTATCCATAGTATTTTGTATAATGTGTAAGGTGTGCATAATTAGTGTATTTATGTTATATTTGTGTAGGTAGGGTAACTCTTCTTTTTTTTTTTTGTGCCCCCACCTTTATTAATACTCAACCACCTTGATATATATATAAATATAATGTTTACTTTGTATAATAAAACCATTTTGCACGTTCAACCACCTCTTTTTGAGTTGAAGGATCTTCTTCTGACTGTTTTAGAATGCTTGACATGCCTGTCTATTTATAATAGTAATAATAAAAGTAACAATGGCCCGAAAAGTTATTATATTTGTATATGGATGTATGCATACATGTAATTTCTTTTTCAACACACCTGAAACTGTTGGTCATTATCGAAATCGTAAGTGCTGAATGCTTGAAATGTTTCAATGTCTGTTTTGTTTGGCATTTTTTTTTTTTTGTTAGATAAAGAGTTTAAAGTGTAGTTATAGTGTGTGTGTAAGAAAAAACCTTATATATAAAGCTGACTTTTTTCAACATGAATTTTCACTAAATTTAGTCATCATATCCAATCCATATTTATGTTTTATATTTTTTGATATGAAGTATGAATCTATCTACATAATTTTGTAAATTACGTCATTATATGTAACTGTTTCTCTCTTTAATATAATCATCTTCACTAGATCAGTACTGCCTGGTGTAATTTTTACTAATAGTAATGACATATTGACGACGTGCTTCCTTGTTGATATTTTTATATATCTAAAAACTGTGTCATATTTAAAAGTTAATTATATATCCATAGCAACCATAATAAATCGTATCACAATATGCAACGATTTTTTATGTTGTCACATTTATGGTCTTCTCTTTGGCTCACCCAGACGGGGAGAATTTGCAGGATACACAACTGCGGTAATATTTTTGAAAAATTGAAAATTAAAAAATGTTCAGCTTAGTTCCTTCAATCTTTTTTATTTCTTCTGCGATCAAACCAAAATGGATCTAAATACCTGGGTATCCGATAATGCGATGAAGGTATATATATATATAGAATGTTTCTCTCTTTTTAAATCAAGACATACATTCACTTGATTCTTCTTTATAGCATTTTTTTTTCTAACAATTATTTATATTATCTATTCATCGTAGCTGTTTGGCATGTCTGAAAAGACTATGGTTGATTTCATAATCGCTACAGGTAATTTACATTTTATATTAACACAAATGACGTTCACAATTGATATATAGATCTAGTGACTAACTAGTAATTTGGATATATACAATTTTATATTCTATCTATTTAGCTGGAAAGTCTTCTTCACCTGACGCATTATATAGTTCTTTACAAAATGCTGGAGCACCTTCCGATGATGCAGCCCGACGATTTGCAGTTGAACTATATGGACGAGTACCACACAAACAATCATCTTCAGCAAAAGCAGCAGCAGCACAGGCAGCAAAAGCACAACGTAAAAAAGAAGAAAAAGAAGCTGCCAAGTTACGAAAAGCGAACGCTTCGTTTCAAACTCTTATGGAAGAACCTACACCAGAACCTACAGAAAATAAGGAAGAACGTCGTTTACGTAAAATGGAAAAAAAATTACGAAAAAAACAAAAAAAAGATAAAGAAGAATCGAGTGCTTGGATGAGCGACGATGACACAGAAATTAAAACAACTTCACGCGATCGTAAACGAAAGAAAGGTAAAAAAAAAAAAAAAAAAAAAAAAAAGCAATCACATTTCATTAGCTAATAAAAAGATTGTAAATAGAAGAAACTGACAGTGTTGAGGATCAAGAAGATTTGGATGAAAAAGAAGAGGAGAGATTACGGGATATTGCAGAACGTGACGCACTTGCTAGTCGTATTAAAGAAAAGGACAAGGAAAAGACGAAAAAGATGGTAGAGGATCGATCATCCAAAGAAGGTAGCGAGGCACGTAAACGAAGAAACTTGGGTGATGATAAAGATGCACGCAAATCAGTATTACCATCTATTCGTGAAAAATCTCGACAACAATACCTCAAATTACGTGAACAACAAAAGTTGGAACTTTTACGAAAGCAGGTTCAGGATGAAGAGTTCTTATTCAAAGATCAGGAATTGACAGAGCGTGAAAAACAGGACTATGAGTACAACAAACAGGTGCTGGCACTTGCTGAAGCTCGACTGAAGATTGATACAAAGGAAGATGCCTATATGATGCCTGAAGGTAATTATTATTATATGAAACTTGTTTTGACTGAATGTGTTGAGTTGGACGGTGTACGATTTATTAGTAAACATCAAAACTGTATTAATTCTCTTCATTAATGTATGTTAGATTATATTACTGAAAAGGGTAAAATTGACAAGAAAAAGAAAGAAAGTGCATTATATAAACGATATGAAGAAGAAGATCAATTTGTTTCGGAACAAGATCAGTGGGAACAATTACAAATCCAAAAATCAGCACGAAAACGTGAGGCAGAAGAAGACGAATATGATCTTGTATTCGATGATGATCAAAAGATTGACTTTGTCATGGCGGCCAAATTGAATGAAGAAGCGGAAGGGAAAGATGCGGAATTGATGGATCGAATAGACGAAGCAGAACGTAGGGCCAGGTCAATCGAAGAAACCCGAAAGTCTTTACCTATTTATCAATATCGTGACGAATTAATTCAAGCGATTAATGATTTCCAAGTGCTTATTATTGTTGGTGAAACAGGATCTGGCAAAACAACACAATTGCCTCAATATCTATATGAAGCTGGTTACACAAAGGATGGTATGAAAATTGGATGTACTCAACCACGTCGTGTGGCAGCAATGAGTGTAGCAGCTCGTGTTGCAGAGGAAATGGGAGTGCATCTTGGAGGGGAAGTTGGTTATAGTATTCGTTTCGAAGACTGTACGACGGACAAGACGACAGTTAAATATATGACAGATGGTATGTTGTTGCGGGAATTTATGACTGAACCAGATCTTGCGTCGTATAGTTGTATGATTATTGATGAAGCACATGAACGTACTCTTTCAACGGATATTTTATTCGGTCTTATTAAGGTAAATATATGTTCGTTGCAATGAAAAATCAGGTCTCAATTACCAACTATTTCTGATTGTTTATGTTTTTTCTTGTTTCTTTCCATTTTTTTCACTCTTTACATATAGGATATCGCACGATTCCGACCTGACCTAAAATTATTAATTTCCAGCGCTACCATGAATGCTCAAAAGTTCTCTGAATTCTTTGATGATGCTCCTATCTTTAATATTCCTGGTCGACCTTATCCAGTTGAAATCTATTATACAAAGGCTCCAGAAGCAAACTATCTACGTGCTGCAATTACTCAAGTCCTGACAATCCATGTCACTCAGGGTCGAGGTGATATTCTTGTTTTCTTAACGGTATGTGATCCTTTCTATATAATCTCATACAAAAAAAAAATTGAAGGATTTACTAATAAGAAATTGGGGATTAATAATAATAGGGTCAAGATGAAATTGAAGCAGCACAAGAAGGTCTTACGCAAGCATGTAAAGCATTGGGTAGTAAGATAGCAGAACTTATCATTTGTCCAATTTATGCCAATCTTCCATCCGAAATGCAATCCAGGATTTTCGAACCAACGCCTGAAGGTGCTCGTAAAGTAATTCTGGCTACCAACATTGCAGAAACATCTATTACAGTAGATGGTGTAGCATTTGTCATTGATCCGGGATATGGCAAACAAAAATCATTTAATCCACGAACTGGTATGGAAGCTCTTACTGTAACACCTTGTTCTCGTGCTTCTGCAACCCAACGTGCCGGTCGTGCCGGAAGAACAGGTCCTGGTAAATGTTTCCGTCTTTATACCCAATGGGCATTCTATAATGAAATGGATGAAAATACCCAACCAGAAATTCAACGTGTCAATTTATCCAACGTTATTCTCTTACTAAAGGTAACTCTAAAACAATTTCTTTTCTATATTTTGATTATCGATGAAGAAGTCATGTATTCTGAAACATTAATATGAATCTACTTTTTATAGAGTTTGGGTGTCAATGATTTGTTAAATTTTGACTTTTTGGATCCCCCTCAAGAGGATACAGTGATTCGAGCCTGCAGTCAGCTGTATGCACTTGGTGCATTTAATGATCAAGGACAGCTTACGAAACTGGGTCGTCGTATGGCTGAATTCCCCATGGATCCTACTTTATCCAAGGCTATTGTGGCATCTGAAAAATACGGATGTACTGAAGAAGTTGTTTCCATTTGTGCTATGCTTTCTGAACAAAGTTCATTATTGTACCGACCCAAAGACAAGAAGTTACTGGCAGATACAGCACATCAAAATCTTATTGCACTTGGTGGTGATCATTTAACTCTATTAAATATTTGGAATCAATGGGTCGAAACGGATTATTCTATTCAATGGTGTTACGAAAACTTTATCCAGCACCGTACGTTGGAACGGGTTCGTAATGTTCGTGATCAGCTTGTCCAACTTTTGGATCGTGTTGAAGTACCACTTGTCAGTAATCCAAATCCAGCAGATATCATTCCTATTCAAAAAGCAATCACATCCGGCTTTTTCTTTAATGGTGCTCGGCTTAATAAATCGGGTGAATCGTACAGAACGATCAAGCAGAATCAAACTGTACATATTCATCCAAGTAGTAGTATGCTCGAAAAGAAACCAAGATGGGTAGTCTATTTTGAATTGGTATTGACAAGTAAAGAATATATGCGTCAAGTGATGGAAATTCAGCCAAACTGGTTAATAGAAGGTAAATAGAAAGATTTGTTTTTGTCTTAAATAATAATGTGGGGAGGGTGTTCTTATGATGAGTACTAAATTTATTGTATTTCTCTATTTATTATTATTATTAGTCGCTCCTCATTATTATTCACAAGCTGATCTCGATAATCTTGATGATCAAAAGAAGATGCCGAAAAAGCAACAATAAATAAAATAATCGACTCCAAACAATAAAATATAACCATCACCAAAAATTTGTACATTGACCCCAGAGTATTACACAATATAATGTTCACTATTATATTCCTTGTCACGAAATGGATACACACATGTCGCCTTTATCATCATTCTAACTAATATATAGTATGTAGTCAGTATCAACAAACTTTCTGTTTCAACAAGCAGCTATCAGACTATTGTATATTTATTTTTAAAAAAATGTTGATAGTAAAATTATCTTTTTTCTGTATCATGACTATGCTACGTGATATAATAATAAAGAGATAACTATTGATTTCTAATAGAAAACGTTAAATGTCCGTATAAGGTGATGGATTATTACAATATCGAACTTGCGCTACCCAGAAGTTTATAAAAAAGAAACTCGAGTTTTTAATTTCCAAGAGATACGTAAGAAAATACGTAAGAAATCGTTTTTAAGTATATGGCTACTCTAATATACACAAGTCCTAAAGACAGAAGCAGCTGGTCCCTATACCTGTGCTCGGTGGCGGTGCGTCCCGCAGCACATGAGTTCGTCAGCCAAAACTTCTGACAACAAGAAGAAATAAGGCATAAAAGATGACAATTTACTGTTACAGTTCTCCTTTTTGATAATAATAATAATAATGATTAATACTACTACGTTACTTTATATTAAACAGATCAATGAAAGATATGATATATTATTATTATTATTTACGTATTATTATCATGGGACCTCATTAATATCAGACTCATGATATTCTTCCTGATACTACACTATTTTTCTACATCTTTCGATGTCGATACTTTAGTAGATATAAACAACTAAGGATTAATACATAATAGAATGTTATCTTTACATGGACCATTTTATATAATATTCCAGATGATATACAGGTTGCCATCTACACGTTACATTTAACCATGGCCGTTTGATTTTTCCAGCGTTCCAATACTTTTTATTTGAAAGAGAACTCCGCTAAAAACGCGTCCCCGCAGCAAGTCGCGCTTTTTTAACTTTTTTCGTGACAAACTGTAATATTTTTTTTTTCTCTTTCTCTTTTTTTATTGTAGTAAAAAGAGAAGCGAAAAAAAAACAACAACAACAATGACGGGTGATTCATTTAATTTTACTTCTCGATCGCCTACCTCTATGCGCACTAGTAGTGGAAAAACACTTAGTTTATCTCTTTCCAAAAGACGAAAACTTGGAACCCCAGAAAGCGATTCAGGAACAGCGGCAACAGGAATCCAAGTCAGTTATTTCTTTTTTTTTTTTTCGTTTTTTACTATATGCATCTATACGTTTTTTGAAAACTGAATGGTTTCAAAATTTACAGGGATTTTTTGGTACCAGTAGTAGTAATAATTGTAGCAATGACAGCACAGTCGGTAATTCGTTCACTACTAAACTGATCAATTCGCCTGCATCGTCATCGTCTTCTTCAGGTAGTTCAGACTTATTTCAAAAAGCACTCAAATTGAAAAAAGAAAATGACGACGACTTTATGGACGACGGTGATGAGGGGACAGACAATAGTGCAGGAGCATTCAACGATGAGTTTGCAGATAGTCCTGGCTTTTGGGACGAAGTTATCTCAACTGAAGAAAGTCATGTACAAGGCAAAGGTAAACAGGTTATCAAAAAAGAAACAGTAATTGAAGAACAAATGGAATCATTATCTGTATCTTCTGTACCTACTGCCGATACTACTATGACTTCTACTGCTACTAATTTATCGTCGTCGTCACCATCACCGCCACCATCACTACCACTACCATTAACCATGTCGACAGCCTCAATCAAATTATCAACACCTGTTCCTACCAAACGAAAACATGTTGGAGAAGATGTGTTTATTGAATCAGCTGTTAAAGAATGGCAAGCCCCACGTATTAAAGCTTGGGAAGGACGATACATTGTAAGCCTGAAAAATGCAAAATGGATCGTATGGAAGGAGGGGGAAGAACGGAATTATAGATGACGATATCTAATGAAGACATTGATTATCCATCTCAATATATTAATTGTTTATAGAACCCTGAAGGATATTATTATCGATTTGTTATTCCCGGTGAAGGTCAACAAAATGGTGGTTGGTCCCAACATGAACATGGTTTATTTATGAATCGATATAAAGAATGGATGGAAAAAGGTTGGAAAATTGGTGCATCGTGGGGCTTATTTAGCAAAGGAATTCCTCATCGTGTCGGTTATCAATGTATGAATTATTATCGTAAACTTGTTGCTGAAAACAAGCTCAAGGATGATTCATATCAAATGGTAGGTGGTAAATTGAAACAAATCCACAAGGATCGTGCACCACCTGGTGAAATCCCAACTACGGAATTAGGTCCAGAATGGAAGGCAGAAGATGTAAGACAAGCTGAACAAGATATAAATGAGTGGCTCAAACAATATCATCGTCGTAGTGGATTGTAAGATTTATTTAGATTTGTGCTTCTTTCGTTAATTTTTGACTTGATGTTATTGTTTGTTCCGATATTAAAAATCTCAGTTTTTTCTTTTTTTGTGGGGATTGTATTTAAGGACACAAACATCTAAACCAGCACCACCTAAAAAGGTAGTAGCACCACGCGTAGCTCGAACAACTTCGACAACATCATCAAAACGTAGTATTACCACTATGGTAAAAAATATGCCACCTCCACGACCTTCATTTATTTTTGAAGATGAAGATGATTTTATGGATTCCGCCGAGCCTGAACGTGTCAATTTAAATAATACTCGGAAACATGATTGGGAAAAAGAATGGCGTGAACGATTAGAAAGCTATAAAACATTTATGGAACCCTTTCTTGATCCACATACTCGCCATGCTTATTGGCAAGCAAAACAAGAATGGCGACGAGGACTTTTTACAACTGAGATGTAAGCTATTATATATATTGGAATGTAATCGAAGGGATGGATAGATATATAAAACATACTGGCTTTTTTTTTTACCAATACTAATACTGGATATAATCATACTATTAGGCTATTGATGAAGAAACCTAATAAGACATCAGCTCTTGAGGAATCCAAAGCTGCTGTAACAGTAGCACCTCCTGTACGACAAGCATTTCTTTCCAAATACTTTGCTGGTGCTAAAAAGCCCAAAGTAGATACACCAGAAGAATACATTTCCAATGTTCGTATACCGAATGATTTATATAGTGGTGTTCATCAAATTCTACCTCTAGCAATGAAACCGGTGATTAAGGAAGAGCGTTCTCATTATTACGAATTGGATGACATGATGAATTCTACCGGTGTATTAGAAGAAATATTGGGTGAAGCACAACCTGAACTTTCATCGTTGGAAGGTATTTTGGTGGACCCACCATGGGAATTTTATATCAAGGATGGTCGTAATGATGGACGTTGTACTTGGGACATTAAACAAGTAGTAAGTTTTACATCTTTTTCGCTTATTTTAAATATATAATTCTTACATATGAAGTCGATTGAAGATTGATTTCGAGGGATTATTACCTTTTTATTTCTATTAGATGGATTTATTGAAAAAGGTTGTGGACCATATGACAGCTGGTCTTGTATTTGTCTGGACACATAAACTTCTACAAGCAGATGTTGTTCGAATGATGGATGCATTAGGTAAAAAAGTAAAATAAGAGCAATTGTTGATATATATCAAAACAGGAATTAATCAATAAAAATTGTGTAAATAATAAATAGACTGTAAATATGTCGAAAATCTCGTATGGTTTAAAAAATCAATCAACAACGACACACTTGATGAACCAAGTCCATATATCAGTTCAAGTAAAGAAATTTTACTCATGTTTAAAAAGGGTGATGGCTTTGAATTACGGCATCAACGTTCACCTGATGTAATTATCGATTTTGAACTTCCACCACAGCAATGGATTAGTGAAGAATTTACTGAACCTAAACCACAGCAAGTGTTTGATATGATTGAAACATTACTTCCTCGAGCTGGCTACAATGATGAATTGAAACGGGGTCGTTTATTGGAATTGTAAGTAATCAAGCTAATATATTTTGATCAGCTTTCTTCTCTCAATTATTACTGTTATTCATATACATTGTTTTCTACATATACAACCATCATTATTACTATAGATGGGCTAAACGATCATCGCCTCGACGAGAAGGATGGATAGCTTTCCATCAACGAAAAAGTATATAGATAAAATAATTATTGTAAATAGATACATATATATCACATACATAGGTCCACCAAAGATACACTCATTTTCCGTATCGTTTCTACAAACAATATTTGTAAATTCACGTATTACTTAGCAAAGAAGATATACAACATTTACTCTCAATAAACTATTAATATACATACCCTCTACATCTGCTAATGAGGTATCCTTTTTTGCCGCTACTAAATACATTTCTGTATAATCATCTGGGCTACGTTTTCTTTCTGTAACAATTTCATCTTCTTCATCTTCTGTGGGTGGTTCTTGATGATCACTTGTTGCATCACCATTTGTTTGAGATCGACGACGTTCTTGTTTTCGACCATGTTTGTTATATGCTCGTTGGCCTGCTATCCAATAATTACCAGTAGAGCGTGTGTATACTTCAGTTGTATTGGGAAGTCTATTAATAATCATGTTTATAAAACAAAAATGAGTTTGTTTTTTTTTTGGACGAGAAATCTCTATTCCTTTCTATTATACCCTACGTTTCAAAGTCATTTTTAAGATCCAATAGCTGTAAAAACATATCGTTACTAATAGTAAAAGAATCTTTTCGTTGTTCCAATAAAGTAGATCGCATATTTAATGTTACATTATCATAATAAAAGCATCTAAAATGCTTTCCTAGCGATAAACTATATATACATGGATAAAAAAAAAAGAGATACAGAAAAAAAACAGAGTTGAGAAAAATAAATCCACTTGATTATTTGAAAAAAAAAAAAAAAAAAAAGTAAAACTTACCCTTTGTCCTGTTCGGTATCTTTGTCCTCCTTTAAACTAGTAGCAATAGTATCCAAACTATGCTTTGTAAGATGATTCTCAAGTTCAGTAAGAGCAGTTGAGCTGCTAATAAATTCGTCAGCGCCATCAGCAAATGAGGGTATTAAGAAACTCCATACCAAGTTACTTTTATGCTATTTGATATTGTATATGTTTTTATTAGCAAATCAATGTATTTCATTTTGTTTACTTTGTGTTTTGTGTTTATATATCGCTGTGTGTGTGTCCATTCATACCTTATATAGAACTAAAAGATATTCTTCAAGAAGTTCTTGTTCTTCCATTGCAAGTTCAGACCTACTGCTCAGATAAAGTCTTACGATTTCATGGAATTCACCATGAATAGGTTCTGCTAACTGTTCTTCTTCGATAGATGATGTATCGCTTTGTTGATTTTGCTCCTGTTCTTGTTGTTGTTCCTCATCTATTCCTTCTTCTTCAGTACCGGATGAATCATCCGGTTTTCTGTTTCTAGTATTTGATGATGATGAAAAGTAATCAAGGATATGGGTATTTGATAAAGTTCGTGTAAACGATTTGAAACCTGAGAACTGTATTTTCATGAAATTATATACATATACATGTATTTTTATTGTTATTATCCTATAATTCAACTTTATTTCTGTTTTTTTTAACTATCTCTCCTAACGATAATTACCTTATCTTTTTTAATCGAAGATGATGATGATGATGAGGAAGTTGGTTTTTCCTGCTCCGTCGCACCTGGCTGATTTTCCTGAATCTGCTGACAAACATATCTACGTAATGCTCTTACATCCACCATACTTAATGTATTCGAACGATATAGCAAATCACGTTTTTCATCCAATATCATAACATGAGCAATTCCATATTCTTCTTGCAATGACTGATCCAGTATTTTTAATTGCTTGGTATCATCTTTATATCGAATGGTCGGTACACCATTAAATACACCTGAAAATACCATCTGATCCAATCGATCGAAATCCCATTGCCATATCCATTCCGAAAAAAACTCTTCAATCCGATGCATTAATACACGTCGATCCAACATATCTAATATCGATGTCATCATACCATTCAATAGTTTGAATTGTTCATAACCTAATTTCAATACACTTTCAATCGCTCGATCGTTGAGCTGTGGATCAAGATATTCCGTAACAAGCTTCTCTTTCCCTTTATTATCCTTGACTTTTTTTCTTAATACACCAACTTCAATACACATGTGTAGCCAAAAACCTGGTTCTGGTTGATAAAAAACAAGTCGGTTCTTTTGCGAGTGGACATTTTGTGCTGGATGAGAAGGTGAAAATGCTCTATCAAAAGAAGCAATCATGAATACAAATATATCAAACTTATATATATTAGTTTTTCTTTTCTTTTATACTGTGGAGAAAAGAAGAAGATAAAAAAGAAAGAGAGTATTGTAATTTACGAGCTAAAATTAACTAAAGCTTGTGCTAATCCAATTTGCTTCATCTTGACATCGGCCGGAACGACTTTTTTAGCAGTATAGTAGAGAATCTGATCTTTGGTATTTTCTTCGGATTGTGCTAGTGATGGATTGTAGACACAAAAGTACGATAAGGTGGGTGGTGTTCGCCCAAGTTGTGGCATCGTTATTGTCGTTGAGGCTACAGTACTACTACTCATGGTCGTCTCTTTTTTTCTTTGGTTGCTTGTGGAGCGTTGAGGGAGGGGGAATTCAAATTTATATCAACTGCCCGAAAAAAAAAATAGAGCTATACTAATGTTTGTTGCTAAACAACCGTTAAATATACTAGGCTTATCACCATCGTGGTAAATGTAAAGTTTCTTTTTACGTGAAAATTGTGGATGTTTTGTTTTGATATATTAGCCGTAGTTTCTTATTCAACTATACAGTATACAAATCACTAAAAAAATGGATGTGATCATCCTCTTTGCATGATATTGAACAGCATATCGCATAACTTTTCAAGGAAGATACTTTTTTTATTTGAATATGCCAACTTCTACTATTCGCCCATTTTTCGATGTTATCATTTAGCACTTTTTTTTTCGTTCATCAAATAAAAATACAATACATGATTATTTAAAGTTTTAGAATTCATTTCTTCATATTCCCTGCATTCATATTACTATCATATATTCATTGGTCATCATTACGTACCATAAAAATATACAGTATGATACAAAAAGATTTCACATCATAAAAATAAGGACTTGTGTATGCTCCATGCGTTGAAAGATCAATAGATATTTAATCTGTGATCAAATGATACATATCTTTCAACACTAACCTTGTCTATTTAACTCGCTTTTTAACACATAAACTATGCTTAACAGCATTTTACGACTGTGAAAAAAAATCATCACAAAAAAGACGATGAGTTTTTCTTTATTAATTATTTTTGAAGCAAAGTTAGCATGGCATACAGTAAGTATACAAAAGTAGCTACCTATAATTTCGGTATGTTTGAACAGTAATAACATACTCTGTATTTTTATTTTGCATATTTATTTTAAATGATCAAATCATTTTATGTTTGTGTAGGTAAATATAATATGAATAGAGGAGAAATAAAAGGGATGGAAATTGATTTACCTACTTTAACTTTAATACGCGTAGATGGGTAATAGTTACTATCGTTAATTTTACGAAAGATTTCAATTGAGTATAAGCTACGTAGTCAAGTGATTATAATATAAGCGCATTGCTATATCCTTTTTTATACACACAAATCATATACGACATCTGATTTCAAACATTTATGTATCAGGTTTCATCTTCAAAAATTGGGTGCTGCGGTTCGGTAAAATAGTTCAGCCGGGTCTGACTGTGACTTTTTCAAAGCTGAAGGGCTCTTGCTCCACTAGACCCAAAGGTTTAAAAAAGATACAACCTAACTTTTGGGGGGTTTAACGGCTTTTTGTAGTCCTTTGCAAATGGATCAATTCGACGTCAATTCTCAGGACGATTTTACGTACTTGGAGTATTCAGCCGATACACAATCTTCACAATACGACTATAACGATTTTACTCAACCTACACAAGATCATCATGATCTAGACCTTTCACTTTCTTCCTTGTCTTTAACTCAAGTGAATGAACCTTCTATCAGTGGTGCTGCTAACAATAACAACAATAGCATCAAATCAAAGACGGCGCTAGCCGATAATGATTCCAACAATAACAATGGCACAGCAAATACCTCATTTGTATCCGAGTTTCAATTCGAAGAAACAGACGATTTTGACAACTTTGATGCTGTAGCAACAGAAACTACCGAAGAACGTGATCTTCCAGAACATGCTTGTAATTACTGCGGTATTCATGCTCCAGCTTCCGTAGTTAAGTGTGTTGCTTGTAGCCGTTGGTTCTGTAACTCTCGTGGTAATACTTCTGGATCCCATATTATTAATCATTTGGTCCGTGCAAAACATAAGGAGGTTATGTTGCATCCTGAATCACCCCTTGGGGAAACAGTTTTGGAATGTTATAACTGTGGTTGTCGAAATGTTTTCTTGCTCGGATTCATTCCTGCTAAAAGTGATACTGTCGTCGTTCTTCTTTGCAGGTAAAATATCTACATATTCATAGCTCACAATAAAAGTATATACACCTGTATGTTAACATGGCATTTTCGCTCTATTATTATTTATCTAGACAACCCTGTGCAGCAGTACCTTCATCCAAAGATATGAATTGGGATACATCACAATGGATGCCTTTAATTGATGATCGTTGCTTTCTTACTTGGCTTGTCAAGATTCCATCAGAACAAGAACAATTACGAGCACGCCAAATCACTTCTCAACAAATCAACAAATTGGAAGAATTGTGGAAGGAAAATAGTGAAGCCACACTGGAAGATTTGGAAAAACCAGGTGTGGATGATGAACCGCATCCTGTCTTGTTGAGGTAAGAATAAGAAAAAAATACGATTTCTCTGTTTATGTGTGGGAATATGATATTAATAGTAACTGGTTTATGATTATTCTACATGTTAAAATAGATATGAAGACGCTTATCAATATCAAAACATCTTGGGTCCGTTAGTTAAAATGGAAGCTGATTATGATAAAAAATTGAAAGAATCACAGGTATGTAAACAAAATATGTGGTCAAAGGGATTTCTGGGTATATCAGCCTGTGTATGGGTGATGGACACTAATTTGTAGATTTTGCTGGTGATTCCTCTTTTTTAATTTTACTTTTTCTTATAGACCTGTGATGATATCATTGTTCGATGGGATGTTGGTTTGAATCAAAAAAATATTGCGTGGTTTTACTTCCCCAAGTTGGAAATGGGTGAAGTTAAATTAGCTGTTGGTGATGAGTTACGTTTACGATACCGTGGTGAGCTTCATGAACCATGGGAAGCTGTTGGTCATGTTATCAAGATTCCCAACAGTAAGTTATTCTAACCATTATCCATATTATTGTTCAGTATTCTAGTTTCTATGTATGTATATGTATTACAAATGACTCACTATATTTATACAGATGTCAGTGATGAAGTTGCATTAGAACTGCGTCGCACAGATAAGGTTCCGGTCGAATGTACCCATAACTTTTCAGTTGATTTTGTCTGGAAATCAACCAGTTTTGATCGTATGCAATTGGCAATGAAGACTTTTGCTGTAGACGAAACAAGTGTGAGTGGATACATTTATCATCGTCTTCTAGGTCATGATGTCGAACCTCAAGTACTCAAGACTCAAATGCCAAAGAGGTAAATATATATACAGAATCACAATTTGAATATACATATATTTATGAAAGATTACTTTGATGATTAAAATGGTTATTATCCATAGATTTTCAGCACCAAATCTTCCAGAACTTAACCATTCTCAAGTGTATGCAGTCAAATCAGTTCTTCAAAAGCCATTGAGTTTGATTCAAGGTCCTCCTGGTACTGGTAAAACGGTAACATCTGCATCTATCGTTTATCATTTAGCCAAGATGAACCCCGGTCAAGTTCTTGTCTGTGCACCATCCAACGTTGCTGTTGATCAATTAGCTGAAAAGATTCACCAAACTGGACTTAAAGTTGTTCGATTGACAGCCAAATCACGTGAAGAATTGGACTCGCCTGTTTCTTTCTTGACTTTACATGAGCAAGTTCGTAATAACGATACAAATGTCGAATTACAAAAGCTTATTCAACTTAAACGTGAACAAGGTGAACTGAGTGCTTCGGATGAAAAGAAATACAAATCTTTGAAGCGAGCTTGCGAACGAGAAATCTTACAAAATGCTGATGTAATCTGTTGTACGTGTGTGGGTGCCGGTGACCCTCGTGTTGCTAAGTTACGTTTCCGTACAGTTCTTATTGATGAAGCCACTCAAGCCTCTGAACCTGAATGTATGATTCCACTTATTCTTGGAAGTAAACAAGCTGTCCTCGTGGGTGATCATCAACAATTGGGTCCAGTGATTATGAACAAAAAAGCAGCTCGTGCTGGTTTATGTCAATCTTTATTTGAACGTCTTGTCATCTTGGGTATCCGCCCTATTCGTTTGCAGGTTCAATATCGTATGCATCCATGCTTATCCGAGTTCCCAAGTAACATGTTTTATGAAGGAACATTACAAAATGGTATTACGACACAAGAACGATTACGTAAAAATGTTGATTTCCCTTGGCCTGTGCCTGAAACTCCCATGATGTTTTATGTCAATTTGGGTAACGAAGAAATTTCCACCTCCGGAACATCGTACTTGAATCGTACCGAAGCTTCAAATTGTGAAAAGATTGTTACCCGGTTCATGAAGGCAGGTATATTACCATCCCAAATTGGTGTAGTGACACCCTATGAAGGTCAACGATCATATATTGTTCAATATATGCAATTCAATGGTTCATTACGTAAGGATTTGTACAAGGAAATTGAAGTAGCAAGTGTCGATGCTTTCCAAGGTCGCGAAAAAGATTATATTATTCTTAGTTGTGTTCGTAGTAACGAACATCAAGGCATTGGTTTCTTGAGTGATCCTCGTCGTCTTAATGTTGCTCTTACACGTGCCAAATATGGTGTTGTTATTCTTGGTAACCCCAAGATTCTTAGCAAGGTAAGAAAAAAAAGTCAATTTTGTGA
Organism: Circinella umbellata; assembly: GCA_025093555.1. Classification (NCBI taxonomy): domain Eukaryota; kingdom Fungi; phylum Mucoromycota; class Mucoromycetes; order Mucorales; family Lichtheimiaceae; genus Circinella; species Circinella umbellata. The sequence continues at coordinate 406,944 of JAIWNF010000033.1, read as the reverse complement.
CATGATGTTTATGTAGTATTTCAAATTAACACTTTATTTTTATTTTTTTGTTTATTATTTAGCATCCTTTATGGCATCATTTACTTGTTCATTACAAGGAAAAGGGCTGTCTTGTCGATGGTGCATTGAATAACCTTCGTGTATCGATGATTCAATTTAGTCGTCCAAGAAAATCATATCGTAAGGATGATAAATTCCGTCAAGGACTTGCTCATCAAATTGATGCTCGTGAAGCTTTTGCCAAGGCACCCATGGCTAATGACAGTAAGTTTATCTTTACATTTATAACAAGTTTTTTTTACAAGGATATAATATCGATCTAATCATCTTAAACAATAATAATAATAATAATAAATTATTAGCTCGTCGAGGAAATCGGGCATACGGGCAAGAATTCATGCAAACCCATGATCCTGTTGGATATATTCCTTCCGAACTTGGCTCCCTTCCATCTTCTCAATTCAGTATTCCATTCATTCCTTCAGCAAGTGGTCCATTCACTCAAGATCTTTCTCAATCCAGTGTGTTCAATCGCAAGAATGTCAAACATAACGGTAACGATAATAGCACTCTTGGCAGTAGTCGTTATGTTCCTGGATCATCTACATTTGCAGGTCATGCGTTGGGTTGGTCTGGTCCTGGTGGTAGTACAGGACCTGGTGCTATGGGACCATCTCAAAACTTTTATAGCAGTCAAACATCTATTGGATTGGCATTATCTCAAAGTGATCGACTTCGTATGATGACTGAATTGGCAAGTCAAGGCGGTACAACGGCACCTATTACAAGTAGTAGCAATAACCATCATAATTTGATGAGCCAAGATACTGTTGGATACCATTATGATGACTATAAATCTCAAGATATCTCAACAATGCTGAGCCAAGATTTTGATTTGCGTAGTCAAGCCAGTCAGGCATACACTCAATATTAAGAGAAGAAAAATCAGGAGGGAATCGTACAAACATACAAGCGCACACATACATTTACACAAAGAAATACTCTCTCTTTCATTCTCTCTTCTTTTTATCTTCTCTTTGTTACGGTTTCAAAAAAAAAAGGATAGGGTTCGGTGAAGTTTTTTTTACAACACAAACACAAAATTGCTACTATTATTGGGGTAAAGAAGAAAAGACAACAACAAATTGGGTGTAAATTTATACGTACATATACTACGCTCAATATATGAAGCATATGTGTAGTAAAAAAGTTAGGGGACACACTTTATTCATTTTTTCTTCTATTTTTCTTTTCATACATATGAAACACCATTATTTGTTTGGGATGAATGGTAAAGCTCGAATTTGATTAGATAGCGAGCTATTCATTCCTTCTTTCTCTTTTTTTTTCTTGCTCCATTTTTACTCTTCCTTTTACTCTTTTTTTTTGCTCAAACTATTTTCGAATAAAGTTAATATATATTTTACTATCTTTTAAACAATTTAATATATAACTAACTAAAGAAATTGAAGAGTATGTGTTACCTTTACCAACTGCTGCCATGCAAAATGCTTCTGTGGCTGAATCTACAATTCCGATCCGAGGTTTTTCTAATTTTTGACAACCAGCGAAATTTTTTTTTTTTTTTTTTGCTTTGACAACCTTTTTTTTAAACTTATTAATATATATAACAATGAATGATCCCTTTTTCTCAGCAGCTACACCTACACGTAAACGCAAACGTACTGGGCCACCAAGACAAACACCTAAACAACACAATACTAATAATGCAGCACCAAAACGACCAAAACAACAATATGGAAAAAAGAAACACGATAGTGATCTCGAAGAAAGTGAAAATGAAGCTGGTCTTGATGATTTAAATTTGTCCGGTGGTGAATCTGAATCTTCTGAAGAAGAAATTGAAGAAACCGCTGCGGAGAAACGTGTTCGATTGGCAAAAGCTTACTTGGATAAGATCCAAGATGGTTTAGATGGTATATATACACGCAATCTGTGTGGTTTTGTTTTTTTTCCATCTCATTATATTGAATATTTATTTAATCGTACGATCGGAAATGCTGATTTATAAATTTCTTGTTTTAAATGAATAGAGGATTTAAGTGGATTCGATGCAGCTGATTTAGATCGAGATTTAATTGCAGAACGATTAAAGAAAGACGAGGTAAAACTGTACTTTTTTTTTTGAGATAAAAAAAAAAGTTTAAGGATGTAACCTAGGTGACTCAACAACCATTACTTATTACTATTTTAGGATGAATTGGAAGGTCGATTGCATCGAAGAGTAGCAGATATTGTAAGTAAAAAAGAAAAGAAAGGATTCAAAGAAAGAGATTCTTAACATTTGATAAAATTACTATTGTCATTTTTTATATTAGTTTGATTATACATCTATCGATGAGAAAAATATAAAAAGTCGAAAAGGACATCAATTAGCAGTAACTGCAGTCGCATTTTCTGAGAGTGGTTTAATTCTTTATACAGCATCAAAAGATGGTTCTATTATCAAATGTAAGTGAACAATAAAAATAAAAAAATAAATTAACAAGTGGGGGAGGTATAATTTAAAGCAAGAAACAGTTTATACTTATCCTTATCTAATAATTAGGGGACATGAAAACATTTACAAAATTACATACATTTCCTGGTGGACGAAAAGGTGTAAAAGATTATGTTGGACATACAGATCATATTTTATGTATGGCCATGAGTTCAGATAGTGAATATCTTGCTACTGGTGGACGAGACCGCATTATCAATATTTGGTCTGTAAAAGACAATCAACATATTGTCGCATTTAAACAACATAAAGATGCAATTTCGGTAAGCAATCAGGATGTTTTGTTTTTTTTTTCATCTAAGTGATTGATGAGGACAATCAAAAGAGCGGAAAAGTAAAGGAGGAAAAAGGAGCTCAATGATCGGCATAGAATTTGATTACTGATATATAATATTGATAAATTAAATAGAGCCTTGCATTCCGTAAAGGTCACCATCAATTATACTCAGCATCGTGGGACCGGACTATCAAATTATGGAACGTTGATGAACGTGCATATATGGAAACATTATTTGGTCATCAAGACCAAATTGGACAAATTGATACCCTTGGCCGTGAACGATGTGTATCTGTCGGCGGCCGTGATAAGACTGCTAGAATGTGGAAGATTGTGGATGAATCTCAATTAGTTTACCGCGGTGGTATTTCAAGTAAAGAAAAATTAGAGAATGGTTTACCTAAATATGCAGAAGGTTCATTGGATTGTATATCACAAATTGACGAAAAGATGTTTGTTACTGGTGGTGATGGAGGGTAAGTTTCTTCCATAAATAATGAATGATATCATTTTATTTCCACTTTTAGTTAATCCCATGACCCTTCATTTGACATTACACATCTATTTTTAATAACAGCGTTATATCACTCTGGGATATTGGACGGAAAAAACCAGTATTCTCAATTTCACCAGCACATGGCGTCAACATAGAAACCAGTGAAAGTGAAGGAGAAATTGAAACACCTCATTGGATTACTGCCATTGCCTCATTACGATATTCCGATTTGTTTGTTTCTGGATCGTGGGATGGATTCATCCGGTTTTGGAAAATTTCTGAGGACAATAAGAATTTCAGTCAAATTGCTCAAGTACCAGTAGCAGGTGTTGTCAACAGTATTGATATTAAAACGGTTTTTCCATCCAATCGAACCGTAGTTGTTGTCGGTGTTGGACAAGAAATGAAAACAGGACGCTGGTTACGCTTAAAAAAGGGTGTTAAAAACTGTACAAAGATTATAGAATTACCTGAATTTAATACTAAAAAGTAAAGAAGTAAAGTTCACCCTATGACTTTATAATATTTTAATTCATGTGTCGTGTGAGAGTTTGTGTGTGTGTGTGATGTATGTATGCATTATCTTTCCCCAGGGGCTGCTTCTTAATTCTGATGTTCCATTTTTTTGTCTCTTTCTTCTTCTTCTTCTTATCTATCACCGCACCTTCTTTTTTTTTGTCGTTTTCATTATGCAGTTGTCTACTCTATTTTTTATTTTAATATCCTCCTTAATTGCCGTTGCCAAACCTTTTGAATTTCAGTTACCCAATCGTCAGTTAGATAATAAAAGAGCACCAATTGAAAATAACCATTATTCAGTGGCGCAACAATGGCTACTGGCAGAAACACAAGCAATGTCATGCGCAAAATGTATTTCTCTCTTACAAATGCTTAAAAGTATATCCCACCTGTCTGAAAGTATGTTCATTGCTGCTGGTGTGAGAATATGCCGAAAACTGGAGCAAGCGGACACAGACGTCGTACGTAACTTTCTTTTTTTCTTTTTTTGCTTATCGGTATTATTATGTTAATGATCTTGCTTCATTTATTTTCTAGTGCATAGGTGTAGTAAAAGAACAGGCACCTGTTATTCGTAAAGTCGTCAAGGTAAACTTATTATCACATGATGATAGTGTTGTTTAGCAACCACTATAACAAACTTTTGCAAAAATGACAGCAGCATATAATTTATAGGGGGAGAGAGGCATATAACTGACTACATTTTTTTTTTCCATAATAATTTTTCAGACAATGACTGTTTCAGGCCGAGAAGGACATTTATTGTGTGCATCTGTATTAAATAGTTGTCCTTATCCTGATATCGAACCATGGACGGTTCCATTTCCCAAACCGAAACCCGAACAGTTACCCGTATATACACCTTCTGGTAAAACATTCAGCGTATTACACCTCAGTGATTGGCACGTGGATCCAGAATATGAGCCTGGTTCGGAAGCATTTTGTACAAAACCACTCTGTTGTCGACCTGCATATACTGACTATAGAAATGTGACAAAACCAGCTTCCCCTTGGGGCGAATATAGTTGTGATACTCCTATCAGTATGATCGAATCCATGTTGGGATATATTCCTGAAGTAGCTCCTGAACTTTCCTTTGGTATCCTGACAGGCGACCTCCCTCCACATGAGGTTTGGTCCACGTTACCAGTGCTCAAAACTCAGATGATTCAAGATCACTCTTATAGTATGTTACATCGACATTTTGATTCTTCTGAGTTGGTTAATACAATGCTTTATCCTTCCATCGGAAATCACGAAGCGGCACCTACAAATATGTTCCCTGTTAAAAAATCACAAATTCCTATTGAAGAAGATCGCAGTTATTTACGATTACAGTGGCTGTATCGTAGTTTGGCAGAAAGTTGGCGTGGCTGGTTAACTCATAATACAGCGATGGATATTGAAAATAATAGTGCAAGTTATGCAACAAGGCCTAGAGCAGGTCTTAAATTGATTAGTCTCAATACTAACTTCTGTTATAATATGAACTGGTGGCTATATGAACATTCCGATGACAAGGTAAAGACATACGCATACATTTTTTATATGATAGTTTGATAATTACCGTATACTATATTTCAAGTATTGACTTTATAAGAATAATAAGGATCCAAGTGGTGTTCTAGAATGGCTAATTGAACAATTACAAGATTCAGAAGATCGAGGAGAACGTGTATGGATTACTGGCCATATTTCACCTGGAGATAATACTTGTTTCCATGATTATTCAAATTATTTTCATCAAATTGTTGAACGTTATACACCACATGTGATTGCTGGTCAGTTTTATGGTCACACCCATAAGTAAGTTTGTGAAAGAAAAAGAAAAGTAAACCATCTATCTATATAAAGAAAAAAAATAGTTAGATTAAATATTGTTTTTCTTTTTTTACTTTGATATTTTTAGAGATGAATATCAAATTTTCTATCGTGATGACAATCAAACAGCTGAAAATGCGATTTCGGTGGCATATATTGGACCATCTATCACACCATTCGATTATGTTAATCCCGGATTTCGAGTATATCAGGTGGACGCCGAGACTTTTGAAGTAGTAGATTCAATCACTTATATTGCCGACTTGGATCAGGCAGATACATGGACGACTGGACCTGTAAGTTTTCATGTTTGATTATTTATATATCTTTGTTTTTTCGTATAAAAAACACAGAGTAAAAGAACAAAAGCAATATGTTCATTAATTTTTTCGATTCGATACATACATATATCTTTTGATAGAACTGGCATGTGGAATATTCTGCACGAGAAGCATATAATTCATCCATTGCACCTTTACATGATACAACATCTCCCTTAACACCTGCATGGTGGCATAATGTATCTGTTTCTATGGAAAAAGATCCAGATGTGATGTTCGATAAATACTGGACTTATCGAGTCAAGTCAGCACCCATTGTGCCTGAATGTGATGAAGAGTGTCGTTCAGCAGCAATATGTGCTATTCGAGCTGGTAAATCTGAACACCGTTGTGATTATGATCCAGATGTACTACCTGGAACACATCACAATAAAGGACTTAAATCAATTGACAAACATACATGTGGTCTTCTTTTACAAGGCGCTACTACTCGCTACTCTCAACAATATGAAAAATATGTATCACAACATCAGGAGCCGAAACAACAACGGCAGTAGCAAGAGTAAATAACTTACATATATCAACTACATTATCTCTCTATTTCTCTTTCTCTCTTATTTTGTATATACAATTATCAGGGAAGTTTGTTCTTTCCCTCTCTTGCAAGCAATTTCTGTATGCATAAATAAAAATTCAAATAAATATATTTTTATATTTTGTTTATAAACCATAAAAAAATTCTTTTTTTTTTTTATATTTAATGATGTTATTTCTATAAATATGCTGTACTTTAATACGTACGTATGTTTGTTTTTACAATGAAAAAACTTCATTTAATGCACCAGAATAATAACGCTGATGTCTCTGGAAATGACGGTATAACGCTCAGCTATTCTGTCCAAATACTGTTACAAAGAGGTTTCTTTTTTTTAGTAAAATTTGAAGTAGTAGTATTTCTGATATTAGTATTATGAAAGTCGACAAAAAGACAGTATTCAAAACCAAGGAGTTCTACAATAAGAGCTGCCACAAGATTCTGAAAAACTTCAGAATACGTAAAGACAAAACATAGGCTGAATATAATCAAGATATTATTAGACATTAGCAATATCAACAACAACGCATCCATTCAACTTTGTAAAATACTTTGTTTAGTGCCAATGTCAGATATTTCTTTCGCCACTACCAACTACAGAGGAATGGCGGCTTATAGTTCAATATCATCCTACTATTTTATTCTCTAATATATACATTGCTACATTTTGCATAGGACCTGTCAACTGAAAATTGACAACTCGAAAAAAAAATCCCCCAATCCAAAAAATAAAAGTGGTTTATATAAAAGGAACAGGTACATATTATACCCTATGATCAAACAACACTTATTTCTCCACTCCAAACTCTGCCTAACAATGCAGCAGTCAGAGATAGATTACATTCCCTTACAGCTGAGCCTGTTGATAAAGAAAAACAATAAGTCATTCTATAGACGGAATAAGTACTTTTCCATTATTAATTTTGTTTTCAACTACCAGTTTTGCTCCTTCCAATTGAACCACACTTTAATAGAAGCTATTGTTCTAATTGACTTATAAAACAGTTGTGATTATTATTACCTTATAGTCTTCGAATTCAAAATCTACTAGAAGGAATTGATCTTTTTAACAGCGTTTGGAGTCAAAGAAGAAAATACATTTAAAAAAAACGTCAGAAACAATGCTTTGCTACATTTTTTACTTTTAATCAACTGCTTAATACATTGAAAAAGAGAATTTTTGACAAGAATAAGCGATATCATGGATTAGCTCTTGTTCGACTTCCATTTTAAGCCTTATTTAAGTTTATAGATAAGACGGTTGCTGTTGGACAGTCAGATGTGAGCTTAAAGATCGAATTCAACAAACGATTCGTCAAGCACCTCATAGACTCATTACTTGGAGTTTAATTAACAGTTAGAATCATCACTTATAGAAATTATCATAACTCCTTCTACACTTTTTTTAAAGTTTTATCCTACCTGTCATAATGAAACAAACTTAGAAATATGTTCGTTGTTGTTAGTTTACTTTAATCAGAACATAAACTTGACTACTGTAATAATGTTTTATTTATTTGTTATCATTTTTTATTATTACACTTATTCAGCCGTGTAAGAAAGATGAAAGTACCCGTCGTATTGAAACTTTTTTTTAATATGATACATATTACTGCAGTATAAAACTACTTTTATTCCTTGATGCATACCGTCTAATTATAAGCTCCTGCATCAGTTTGTTTCATGGTGGCTTTATCTAAAGTCTTCGGTGTTAGTACTTTTGACACACCACTATGTTATTGTCGCCTGTATTTTATAGTTGGCTTGAAAATCCATGTTGCATCTACTCCCGTTTATTTATTTATTTTTCAAGAAGATTCGGAAATATATTTATTACTGAGCTGTCAGGAGTAGATGAAGCTAATAAAATAACTAACTACATTATAAACATTACTGAAAAGATATCAACTCTCTACATATAATAGATGCTTTTGAAGAAATGCAAAATTCAAATCCTTGTGGCTACTATAACACTAAAAAAGAGCTAAATAAGATAGATAAGTAGACGGCTACCTATCTAAAGACATTTTTATACAAGGAAGAATAAAATGAACTTACTGTTTTATTTTACTATTTTTATCAAGCACATGAAACCACTTTTATTTCAGAAAAATTGTAATAGCAAGATAAATTTAAACAAATGTGCAACGATAAAAAAAGGAGAAGAAGACTTTTCTAATATAATTTAGTGTTTACCTTTTGGAAGTATTGAAACTTTATGTTACTATGTAGTACCACATAATATAGTATGAAATGCATTATGGATGATAACAGCTATTATTATTATTAGCAACATTGTAATATCGGTACCACCAGCTCTTTTAACAAGATCTTCACTTTATATATGTTATTTTTACGTATTTAAGGTTTATTACCATAAATTGAATTCTTGTCTTAGTAAAAAAAAAAAAAGAAGTATACTTCAATATATATAAAAAGAAAAGCCAGGTCCTGGGTGTGGGTGTGGTACTTCTTTTGCGAAACTTGCTTATTTTTAGGATCCCCTAAATAATGATTAACCAATCAACTTTGAAAAGTAAAAAGATTTATATCAAATCCTTAATATAGGAAATGTAGGTTATTGGTGGTAAACTGCTTAGATAAGTACGTACTTCAAATGTGAACTCCTTATGTGTCTGGACGATCGTATGACCTCATGTTCTAAAGATCTACTGCAAGTACTAATAGCAGCATATAATTTTGAAAAACGACTAAAATCACTTAACTGAATCATATCACACAATGTTTCTATATAGTAAATATGTAAAACCTTTGCTATCAAAATACCTTTTACACTGAAACTAATGCATTTCAAAAATTACATCGAGTGATTGTGAAAAAAAAAGTCGGAAATACAAAAATAGCAAGTGATTGTAAAGCGTTGTGTTTTTTTTTTCACAAAAACTCTTCAAAAAGTGCCCTGACCTCTTTTTTTTTGCACTTAACAATAATTCTCTCTCTTATCCCTTTTTCTCTCTTTCTCTACTTCTCTTTTTCTTTTTCTTTCATACTCGGTCATTAAGGGCTGTAATGCAACTAGAATAATTATTTGAGTTTTTTTTTGTGTGTGTGTCTTTTTTCTTTCTGTTCATTTCCTCCTTCATTTGTTTTTCCTTCTTTTTTTCACATATACCACATATATAAAGTCGTCCTTGTTTGTATATACGTTTTTTTTTTCATTATTATTAATATTATTACATCATAAGAGAAACACACAACACATATGTTACCACCTACTTCTGCTACAACATCAACAAAAATTCTTGCAATGATGCCTTCTTCAACCACTGCTACTACTGCTACAAGCACGAATAATCCCTCATCAAAGCCATTATTAGTCAATACCAATGCTGAGAGGAGTACAACTACTGATGCTTCTACTTCTTCTAATAATAATACTTGTAATCCTTCCCCTCCGTTATCTACACCTTCTTCGACTCCAACAACTGTCCGAATTCTTGTAGAAACTTCTTTGTCTTCGCCTAACAATTCAACAAGTCATCTCGATCGTTCAACCATTGTCCATGATCATCATCATAACAGTACAGGATACCCACTTTCTAATGCCGTAACCCCTCCTAGTCTTAGACCTTGTAGAATATTTAATACAAAGCCAGTAAGTGAGCAACTACCGGATAAGGTAACCCATTCACATATGTAAAACGGAAGATAATAAAGACATAAAATAAGATAGCATGTATAGGAAGAGGGATGAGAGAAGAAAGGGGTGAAGGAAGAGGGAGAAGGAGCCATCATAAAAAATAAGTGTACACAAACCAGCTTGTTCTTGTAACTGAACATCTTTTTTTCTTTCGTCTACATTCATCCGATCCGAAACATTTTTTATAGCAACAATCCGATTATCTGGCAAACAAAAGACGCGGATCATCATCCACTAATAACAATCCATCATCTTCATCTAACACAATTTATAATAAAAAACGAGCACGGCTTGAAACATTTTTACCACCACTTCATTACTCTACTATCAATACGGCATCATCATCATCTTCATCATCAGCTGAGGCATCACGATCTGAAGCCTATATCGACAAATACGCTATGCCATCACCTTCTTATCCAATAAATTTGAATGATGAAGAAGAAGCTATTACGATGTCAACAACATCAGGTCCATCCACATCTATAGGTTCATCAGGAAGAGTATCATCATCATCATCTTTCTCATTAGAAGATACGGATATTGAATTCGATCCCAATATGACAGAGACTTTACGACGATTACCAAACATGGTCCATACTTATGATACATTATCATCCGAAATGAAAAGTTATGTCTTATTTCAACTACTTAAAAGATCGTCAACCAATACCCTTCAATTTGTCAATTCAATGATTGTTCCTGCCTTAAAACGTGATTTTCTTGCGTCACTTCCTCTGGAATTGGCACTTCATGTGATTAGTTACTTGGATGCAGAATCATTATGTCGTGCAGCATGTGTCAGTCACAAGTGGCGTTCTATTATTGATTCGGATATATCAACATGGAAACGACTATTAGAAAAAGATAATGTTGAATACAAAGATCCATGGCAAGATGAGGATGATATTATTCTTGATGATGAGGATGAAGATATTTATGATTTGGATTATGAAGAAAATGATGATGGAATACAAGAACTAGAAGAAAAAGAAGCTAGAGGTGATGTAATGGCTATTGGAATAGACTTAAATGAATCTATGTTTGAACAACAATCAGATATGGATATTGCAGAAGATGTTGAAGAAGGAGATCGAGAGCTTTCTGAACCTCATGTAAAATGGCGACAAGCATGGTATGGTGCGGATCTTACTAGTTTACCAATGAAAGCACTTTCTACTTTTAGTCAACAACATAAAAGCCATCGCAACAGCAATAGTATGACAAGTAATAATCATAATAGTAATAGTATTAGCAACCACAGCACCACCAGTAGTAATAGTAGTCATAGCAGTGGTAGTAAGATGGATATTGATGGTATCAACGACAGTAATAACACCAACAATTATAATCGAAAAGGAAAATTAAAAGCACCCAATCACCCATACAAAGATATTTATCGTCGTCATTATACCCTTCGTCAAAATTGGAATCATGGACGAGCAAAACGAATCAACTTTGAAGGTCACCCGGGGCATGTGGTGACATGCTTAGAGATCGTTGACAATGACAAAATTATATCTGGTGCTGACGACAACTTTATCAACATTTATGATATTGCTACAGGACAACAATATCATTCTTTACAAGGCCATGAAGGCGGTGTATGGGCATTACAATATTACCGAAATACACTCGTCAGTGGATCTACGGATCGTACAGTACGTGTATGGGATATTCGACAAGGTGTATGTACACATGTATTCTTGGGGCACACATCTACAGTACGTTGCCTTCAAATCATCATTCCAACATTGGTGAATGGAAAAATGGAACCCAGTGTACCATTGATTGTTACCGGTTCAAGGGATGCCACATTACGTGTATGGCGACTACCTAATTTGGATCGGGACGAAACCTTCAATGGTGTAGGTGTCAACCCATGGTTTATGCATACATTAACAGGTCATAATCAATCCGTTCGTGCATTAGCGGCTCACGGGAATCGATTGGTCAGTGGTAGTTATGATTGTTCTGTCTGTGTATGGAATGTAGAACAGGGCTCATTGCTTCATCGAATGGAAGGTCATACTCAAAAAGTCTATGCCGTGGTGATTGATCCAGAACGTCAACGATGTATGAGTGGAAGTATGGATAGTACAGTGAGAATTTGGGATATGGAACATGGTCATTGCCTCAAGGTATTGGAAGGTCATTCCATCTTGGTTGGTTTATTGGGTTTAACACCTAATTATCTTGTATCAGCAGCGGCGGATGCTTCATTACGTATATGGTCCCCAGAAAATGGTGGATGTCAACATGTACTCAGTGGTCACCGTGGTGCAATCACATGTTTTCATCACGATGAAACAAAAGTCATTTCTGGTTCAGAAGGTGGTTTAAAAATGTGGGATATCAAAACTGGACGACATGTTAGAGATCTTATTACGGGTGTGAATGGAGTTTGGCGTGTGGCGTTTGATAGACGTCGATGTGTTGCAGCAGTACACAGGTAACTAAAAAAACAAAACAAAAAATGATTGGATGAATGCTTATTGTTTTTTAAGGGGTACATCTTTTAAATAATAACCTAATTAAAATTAAATAGGAACAATATTACTTCATTTGAAGTATTAGACTTTGGAGTTTATGGATTAGAAGATGAAAGTCATCTTGTATAAATAAACTTCAATTTCTCTTCATTCTAAAACTAACTTACATATACATAAATATATCCACATTTTTTCGCCCGTTTCTCTTATAAATTCAAATATACATATACACCCTCACTCATTCACTCATCCATTTATTGTATTAACTTTTTTATTATTATTATTTTCACTCTTCAATAGTTTATATATAATCAAGTATCATAAAAAAAATAGATAATATAGTATTGGATTGTTTTCAAATAAATACTATATCGTCATTCAACTATCTATTTATCTACTTGTTTACTTTTCCTGATAACTCATATACATATAAACATTGCGGATATAAAATAAGTAAAAAAAAAAAGGTCTCCATAGTAACAAATACTTGAGCTGGTGAAAATTGAATTGAACCGAGAAGGTAAGCCGATCGTGGAGTGGCACCTAACTAGGTGGTAAGTACGCATATATTCTTGTGTAATATGAAACCAACTATCTCTTCGATAAAATAGCTTGTAATAAAACAAAACAATTAAATAATAATATCGTACTATTTAGAGTAAATACAGCATTCTAAATCGATATATTTATTAATGTACGTAACTGCGATATCGAACAAAATATACAATAAGAACAACAAACTAGATCATATGCACATCCATAGTGCAGACACTTCTCAGCCGAAATGATCAATGTGTGTTCCATATGTACGCTCGATTATGGTGTTACAACCGATTCAGTTCTGGAAACAATGCCATTCTCATTCGCCTGACCAAGAGAAGCAGGTCTAAACCCTGTTTTTTTTCTCTAATTTTAACCCTCCCTCTCAAGTTTTTTTTTTTTTTTTTTTTTTTTTGCTATATTTCTTTTTTCTTCCTTTCGTCTTTCTCTCTCTCTTTCTCTCTCTCTTTCTCTCTCTCTTTCTCTCTTTCTCGCACAAAAACACACTGTATACCAAAAAAACAAAAAGACTGCAAAGTGTGTTTTTTTTGTTCCATTGAAGAAAGACTCTAATCGTCTATTACGATCTATTTAAACTTTCAACAACAAAAAGAAACGAGCCGAGTTTTTCTTTTTTTTTTATTATTAATAACAAAAAGAGAGGGGAAGAAACAGAGAAGACGAAAAAGAAGACGAAAAAAAACGAAATGTCACTCGAGAATTGGCAACAAGATGAGTTAACTATAACAAATAATCGACATTTTCCTCAACTTTTTCTTCAAATCACCACAGTGGATTATAATCGTAAAGATCCTGTCTTTTGGATACAAGCACTAGTAAGCTATTTCCCTCAATAATTTATGCTGAAAATAAAAAGGAAAATGTTTCTTTCCCTCTGATAAATAGTTTTATAATTTTAGACAACACTTGTCAAATATCGACATAAACAGCGAAGGATTCCTCGATATTATAGTGAACTCGAAAAACTTCATGGTCATTTGACTGCAACACTTGATGATGTATATATACCCGTTCTTCCCATTTGTCCACAAGCAAAATACGATAAACAAGGCCATTTATTAAGTCGGTATTGGTGGATTGAACTGATTGATCAAAAACAAAAACAAAAGGATAATAATCAAGAAGAAGATGAAGGAGAAGAGGCAGAAAATCAACTATTACCTACTCCAGATATTAAAATACAACGTTGGCTTGATAGAATAGCAAATCATGAAAGGATACAACAAAGTGAAGGACTACGTGAATTTATTGAAAGTGAAGTCGGGGTAGGTAAGCTTCTTTTTTTTTTCTGTTCACTCCTTGTCTTTCCTCCACACCCGTACCCATCCACTCCCCCCACCTTCATCCCCCCCAAAAAAAAGAGGACAAAAAGAAGGGTAAACCCTTTTTTTTTGTGAGAGTTCATCATCCGCCTTGCCAAGATATGGGAAAGCCAAGTGCATTGTCTAACCATAAAGTTGTTTATGTATAAAAAAATAAATATAAAAAGTTCCGACCACAGTTAAACAAGAAGAAGCCAAATAACTCCAAACGAAGACATAGTGCTACAGTAAAAAATGAAGATCTTGAACCTGAATTTTGGATATTAAATGAACAAATTGATACATTTCGACTTTATCTTGGTCGGTTACAGCCTTGTTTATCCCGAGTTGCTCATGAACAAAAAGGTCAGGACAGGACGGGGAAAAAGAAAAAAGAAGTGAAAAAAAAAAGAATGATGAGTTTGTTTTAAACTTTCTTTTTGTACTACAAAATAGGTAGTGCAGAAGCATGGATGGATTTAGCTTCAATATGGATTACATATGGTGGTATGGAACGACATCCGGAACTTTTCATGTATGTCATTTATATTTGTGATAAATATTGAATTGGGGAAGGAAGATTATTATAAGTTTATTGATGGAAAAGATAGTGTTTATAAGTATATAGTTAGAGCATGTCAACAAATACATAGTATTGAGTTACTTCAGGTAAGAAAATAGGTGAACGACATATGTTGTATATAATAATAATAATAAAAAGATATTTATATATATAGGAAATAGCAATGAATGAAACTTTAGGAGAAGAAATAGATTATCAAATTAAGAATGCAATTAATGCACAAAATATAATGATGAAACGATTATCTGTACTTTCAGATTATTTTTCAAGTCGTAAAAGAACAGAATCTAGTTTAAGAAATGTTGAAAGACTTAAATCATCTTCTAATATTGATCGTAACCAAGCGACTGATGCTATTGCTGAGTTAGAATATGTAAGGTCTTTTACTTTTATTACATCATTTTATTTATTATTTGTTTATTATTTATTATTTATTTACTTTTTTATTTATGCAAAATAGGC
This sequence comes from Circinella umbellata, assembly GCA_025093555.1. Classification (NCBI taxonomy): domain Eukaryota; kingdom Fungi; phylum Mucoromycota; class Mucoromycetes; order Mucorales; family Lichtheimiaceae; genus Circinella; species Circinella umbellata. Next base: position 391,374 of record JAIWNF010000033.1, on the reverse strand, counting down.
ACGACGTATTGAAAAAGATGCATTACAACGTTATGAACGTATTGATACTCATTTTGATGAAGATTTAGAAAAAAGATTTAAACCTCAAACTGCAAGTGATATGATTTCATCCATTCGTGAATATGCAAAAAGTCAACTTATTCTTGAAAAACAAAAATTAAGTGCTTGGCAAAATATGTTATCTCGTATAAAACATCAATCATCACCAACATCATTATCATTATCATCACTATCATAATTCATACCATTCTTTCTCTCTTTTTTTTATTTTTATTATTGTTGTTATTATTATTATTATTAAACATACATATATTATATTAAAAAAAAGATAAAGTAACGATTGTTATTTGGGGGATAATGGAATAACGTTTCCTTTTTTTTTATACGGTATCGAGATTTTGATAAAAAGTTGCCACTCTTCCATGGGCCATTACTTTGCTTTCATCAAAATTTAGAATTTGTAACCCTTCGAGTGATGTAGCCCGAGATAATGCAACATAAGCTTGTCCTTTTTCAAATACTTTCCCTAAATCCACACGAACACTTTCTAAAGTTTGACCTTGAGATTTATGAATACTCATTGCCCAAGCCAACATGAGTGGAATTTGATTTCTTGAAGCAACTACTTCACCACCTAACCCCCACCCATTCATTCATTTGGTATTGATTAGTAACTTATTATAATAATTAAAATAATATAAAAAGTTTTCTTCTTTTTTTTCGCTTACCTGGTAACTCGATACTCCATTGTTCACTTTCCATTAATACTTCACGTCCATCCGTAAATCGAACAATAGGCCATTGTTGACTTTTCATTGATTCTAAATCTGGTTCTATTTCACTGCTTTGTGCGCCAGAAAATTTACTTGGTGCCATACATCGTCGAATATCACTTAGGGTGTTATATTTTTCATCTCCAACAAATCCTACTACAATACCCAATGATCCATTGACAAGGGTTTGATCCATGTTTTTCAATAACATGACTTGAGCATCCTTTTTAAGATGAACTGTTTCTGGCGCAATACATCCTTCCACTTTAGATTTATCACCTGTGTCACGTGCTTTAAAAGTTCGAATCTCTCCTGTTAAACCATTAAGTCGTGCAGTATTTGATTTATCCACTTGATCTCGAAGAGCATATCTGTATATATATATATATATATTATAAATGATGAATAGCTTAATATATACTTTCTTCCCCCGCGAATATCACTATTACTATTACTTACAATTCAGTAGGTTCAATCATATTATATGTTTGTGGAGTCCGAGAAAGCGAACGGAATTTTTGGATAGCAGCTTCGGATAAACGACCTAAACGCATTTCGTTCAAAATATCAACGAATTCTAAAAGTAAAACAAAAAAAAACCCCCCAATTGTTAATATTCATATATAATAAAGTCTATACATGTATTTAACTATATATTACCTGAATCTTTTTGTCGGAATACTTGTTTTAACATGATAGTTTTATTAATAACTTTTGGCCAACATTTTGATTCAAATGCGAAACGTGCCATGCCATATCTTGAAACAGGAGGTAATTGAAAAAAATCACCAGTAACAATAAGCTAAAATGATATTTTTTATTAATAATCTTTTGTATAAATTTATCTTCATGGTAGGGTTTCTCTTTTTAATACCTGAATATCACCAAATGGTTTTTGACTTGCTTTCATTGTACGAGCAATTAATTCAATTTTATCAAATAATTCAGCATCCACCATAGAAACTAGAAAGGTTATCAACAAGATTAATGTATTAATTTACCACACAAATACAATCCCCATTCTCACCCTCCAAACCACTAGTCAGAAAAAACTTACTTTCATCAATAATTAAAACCCGTGTTCTTCTCCAACGTTCAGAAGCTTTCTTATTACTTTGTACCTTTTGAACCAATTTCATAGGAGGATCTTGTCCAAGTCCAATACCAGCAAAACTATGAATTGTACTACCATTAATATTACATGCAGCAATACCAGTAGGAGCTGTAACGGCAACACCATCTGGATATTTTTCTCTTAATGAATCAATGATGGCTATATATTTTTAATGTAAATATCAAGAGATTAAATTATCAGCTATTATTCCCTCCATACATATATATATATATATATATATTAATCCACGATTATTAATTTTACCTCTTAGCAAGACAGATTTTCCAGTACCAGCCGAACCAGTAAAAAAGATACTTCGTCGTTCATTAACTACAATGTCAAATACTTTTTGTTGTTCTGTTGAAAGCTTAGGTCGATAAGATGATTTTTTGTTATTATTACGCTTATTGGGAGAGTATCTATTATTATTGTTATTGCTGTTACTGTTGCTACCATAAAATGACATATTGCTACCATAACTTTTTTTATTAGAAGACGATGATGATGTAACTGATTTAAATCCACCAATAGTTCTCTCTTTTGTTGCTTTTCCATTCAATACTCCTAAAGCGCTTGCTGATGTAATAAATGTAGCTGGTAATTCACGTTTCTTTTTATTCGTAGACATTGATGATGCCCACCCTGCTGATGATGAGGATGATGAGGATGTGATAGAACTATAACCACGTTTTGTACCTGTTGATGATGTTGTTGTTGATGATGAGGATGAGGTATCAACAGTTTTTTTCCAGCCAAAAGATGAAGAAGATACCATCCCAGCCCCTCGTATTGGGTGAGAAACATTAGAACCAAGTCGATCAGTCAATGACATACCAGAAGGTTGGGATACTTTACGTTCCACAGGTACAACTCGATTACTATAATAATTATTATTATTGTTGTTGTTGCTGTTGTAGCTATCGTTTGTTGCTGTTGAACTCATTCCTCTTGCTCCAAAAGTAGACGCAGTAGTATGTGATGTTTGAGGTGTATAACTGCTGAAGAAAGGCTTTTGTCGTTGATCTAAATTATACGAAGGCTCTTTTTTGAATTTTGACGTACTTGATAATTCTTGTGTTTGAATGCCTTGGCTTCCAAAACTTTCTTGTTGACTGCTACTATTGCTGTTATTGACACGACTACCACGGTATGAATTTTTTGGAATGTCGTCGAGAATAATCAAGTCATCGTCATCACTATTATTATCTGTTAAATCAATAGTGGCTGAAGAATTTTGTTGTTGTATTTGTGTATTTGACAAAGGAGATATTGAACGCCACGAAGACGATAAAGAACGATTATTATCATTGTTATTATTGTTGTTGTTGTTGTTATTTCGAACAGCTGGTTTAAAGTAAGCATTAAGGGTACCAGCCTTCTTAGGTTTTGAAGTAGAATATGACATGTGATTATGATTCATGATGTATAATATTGAAAATGCAAGTAGAAAATGAAAAAAGAGGTTTTTTATATTTTTTTGATTTCTGTACCCCACTTGAATTTTTTTTTTTTTGAGATTATTCTTTATTATACAGCAAAACGCGTCTCTTTTTTTTTGTGTTACGCGTCGCGAAAAAAAATTAGAAAATAGAGAGGGAGGTGGGATGGATATATATTTAACATTTACTACACAAAATATTTTACAAAGGAAGCAATTTCTGCTTAAGTTCTTCTTCTGAAGCATTTGCACCGATATTAACGTAAGTGCCTGGAGGTACATTAAAATCAGGTACAGGTTGTGGTTGATCTTGTTGTGGTTGGTCAGCTTTTTTTTTCAAGTCACTAATCTTGAATGTCAACACCGGTATGTCTTCATTATTATCTTCATTTTTATTTAATTCATTTTCATTTTCATCGTCGTCTTCTTCGTCGTCGTCATCGTCATAATCATCATCTTCATCGTCGTCGTCGTCATCGTCATCAAATTCTTCTTCTGACTCTTCCTGTGCCAAAGAGACTTGTAAGCCAGGGTCAAGATCGGTTCGATGCATATCAATGATATGTTCCGAAATAGGGTCCAGCATCTTCTGTTCAAATCTTCGTTCCGTATTACGTACAGCAATAGCACAGATATAATCATATACAATCCATGGAAAACTAAATAATCCTGCTTCATCAGATTTTAATCGTGCCCGTTCCTGTGGGTGATATGTCACATAGTAATATCCTGCAGCTTTTAATTCAAGCTCATGTTTGGATGATTCAAGTTTTACTGGTCCTTCTTGCTTTCGTCTTCCGTCTTTACCAATAATAATTGTTTTTGCTGTCGTTGTTGTTGTAGAAGTATCAACAGTGCGTAAAAACTCTTTTCGATACTTTTCTTGCAGTGATTTAACAGCTTTAATCACTTGTTTAGTTTGTTCAAACATACTTTTACGTGCACTTGTTTTCTTTTTCCATTCCATTACATACCCGGAGACTAGTTCAGTTTCAGTATAAATACCATATTGATTCATTAAGGCTAAAAGATCACGATTATAACACGCTTGTTGATCACGTGCAAATACAATGTATTCTGCCATTCCATCCAACCATAATCGATGATCATAGGTGGTAGTATCTAACAAGATTTCCCGATACTTTTCATAATCGTTAGCATTGATGGAACGATACATACGACCCAAAACTTTATCAGATTCATAGCTTTCTTTATCAAGTTTTTGCATAAAGTCGGGGAATGTATTAGTTCGTAAGTCATTTTCAAACTTTACTGGTTGTCCTGTTTTTGCAAAATCTATACATATATAATACATTTTTGCAAAGAAAAAAAAAATACATGAGTTACATAATTAAAATAGTTCTCGGATGACTTATATTATTGTTTTTTTTTTCAATAATAATAAACATTCTTACCAACAGCTGCTGAATGTAACTGTGCTAAACGTACACAACGGCCATCTTTTGCACCCTGAGATGATTTATCCGAAATAGCAAGATGGGAATTTGCAATTTGCCCGAGATTATCATTATTGATATAATTTACAAAGAATTTTATAATATCTGAAATCTTCACTTGATCCACTTCCAATGGTGTTGCACCCTTATAGCTCAAAGGAGCGTAGTTACTCTTGGTTGGTAAAAGTGCTTCATCCCAAATTACTCTATTTAATTGATATTTACAATAACAACACATATGTTAGTCGAATTATTATATATCAAACAATAACAAACAACGGAATACGTACGTATAATCATCTCCATCAAGATCACCACCAGATAACATACTTGGTAAATCACGAAAACCTTTGGCAGAAAATACCACTACATCATAAAGATGTCTCAATTTAGGATAATCCACAGCCATTACCGTACGTACATCCCCAGGATGGAAACAAGGATTTCGAAAAATCACACAGGGTCCGACAATAGGTGGTTTTCGACGAGATGACGAGGAATTACTGGTAGTGGTATCCGAAATACGTACATAAATTTCCCCTTCTTCCAAAGAATCCGTTTCATCCAACATACCCAACAAAAATGCACCTTTGGGAACATGGATCCGTGCTTTTTCTTTTATATCCCTCAATTTGGATACACGAAATACATTTAACATGTTGATAATATAAGGATCCCCACGATCTAAAAACCCAGCATCAATGATACGTGCCATGATATCCGTGTTACCATGCTCATCCATATTTTGACAAACAATCTTGATGGCTGATGTTGGATTACCAAGCATGTTCGTCATGGAGTCAACCATTTTTTTTGTCATTTGCATAAATGTTTGATCTTTGATACCCAATGTGGAAAGTAAGGTAATGGCTTGACGATTGAGATAAGCTGGTAAGTATTCTGAAGAACGAATGACTTCCAACATGGTGTGAGCAGATTCAAATTTGATTTGACTTGGTCGTAATTGGATTTGACGTCCACTGAGATAATTGGATAAGGATAATACACCTTTGGCACCTCCAAGACGAAATTGAAAACAACTAGGGACATGGCCAAGTTTCAAATTTTGTGACACATCACGAGCGAGTTGAGGTGAAATCTTCCCTACACCATCTGAAAATGTATATCCATTTCGTACGACATCATCAATTACTTCAACTTGATTTTCTGATAATTGAATAGTAGGTATTGTTGTTGAAAAGCACTGTAGATTACATATTGTTGGGGACAAGAAAACGGGGAGAATAAAGTTAAGTATAACTATTCGTTAAAGACTTATCTTCAAATAAACCTTTCCAACTACTCCATTCTCTTTTTCCTTCTTATCCATCCATCCATTGGTTTTCCTTTTTTGACCGATTATTTATTTTACCTGACCCATTCGTACAGCACGTTTGGCAACAGTTTTCACATGAGTAAATGAACCCATCCAACTACGAATCATACCACAACTTAATTCTCTTGTAGGCGCAAAAAACCAACATCCATGACCACGTAGCTGTGAACTTGAAAATGCAAGAAAATCATAACGTCTTGTTCCAATTTGAATACCTCCTTGGAGTACCTTGTAAATACGTGAATAAATCACATCACTTGTTTCAGCATCAAAAGCAGCCGCAACACGCGTCATTCCTTCATCTACAAATTGTACACGTAAAAATCGATCCGCATAAGCTGAAAAATGCCGAATTACTCGATTGGTCACTTCCAAAGTAGGTGGTTGAAGATACATGGTAGTTGGAGTCACGATGACTTTTCGAATAAGAACACAATGATCAGGAACGGCTGTTGATGACGCCACTTTTAAACTTTTTTGATTGAATACTTTGGAGATCGCATCATAGGGTTTCCAAACACGCGAGTTTTCTTCTTCCAATAATGCTTTCAAGATACCTCGAGGATACTGCTGATTTGTACTCCCAATTTCATTCAACACTTCATACAATGTATTATCCAAGTTAATTTCATCAATAAGGCCTTGCGTAATTGCACATTCCAAATAATAAAGAACATCAAAATCCTCCAATTTTTTAGCACGTTCAATATGATTGTGAGGCTTTTGGGGAAGTTGAGATGCTGGCAATACACGTAAAGGTAATTGGCGACGCAAATTAAATTCACGTGAAATCAAGTTATAGTGAGCTGCATTTTTTAGCATGGTTTCAAAATCTTTAAGCATATGTTCGGGTGGTTCGAATTTGATACGATAAGTTCGCCATGCAGCTAAATTGACTCGGTGTGGAAGATATTCTGGGAATACTGGAGTACGTTCTCGTTTGCTTTTTTCGTTTTCTCGATTTATTAATATTTGTGCATTCTTATCCAAGGGAATATCTAATACACGTTCCCATATTCTATCAGTCGTCGTTTTGGTGGCTCGGATCATATTATTATTTGTATTGTTAGTATTATTAAAGGATCGATTGGTACGTAATGGTGAAGGTGAAGGTATAGAATTGTTATAATCATTTCGGACATTATTGTTGGTATTATTGCCATTGATCATATAGGGTTGTTGTTGAGGTTTTTGTTCTCGTTGAACCACTGTTTCCCGCCAAGTACGTGCAGGGCACCATAAAGTAAAAGTTAAATGTGTTGATAAACCTTCTCGTTCCATTTTCATTTCACCATTAATGTTGTTAAATCCAAAATCCATTCGATATCTGTGTTCCAAGTGTCGAAAATAAATTGATATTTGACGAAGATTGAAATTCATAGTAAACTGAATATCTTTTGGATAGGACCATAAATCAACAAAGGTCTTGGAAGCCAGCATGGTACCCAGAGAAAAATGGACTGCTGGGACCCCAATATGATCTGGTCTTTTTGATGTTTCCCGCCATGAATGAGTTGAAACAAATCCTTTTGGTGCAAACCCCATAACAATTAATTTGCCATCGATCCGGAATTTTGATAGAATGATATTATAATTAGTAAGAGGTTGACTAATATGAATAATAAAAAAGAGAAAAACGTATACAAAGTATTATTAAATATACATCTATTATTATACTGTCAAAAATTTATCAGCACAAACTTAAAAAAAAAAAAAGGACTTACACAAATAAAATAATGGCAGATCCTTTTGAACGATTTTGTTTATCAAGATCAATCTCGACGTGTTCAACGTCTTGAAACTTGTTAAAAAATTCAAATAAAGTTTCTGCATAGGTATCACGATTCAAATTCGAAATTAATAAACATTGTGGATCTAAATGTGCTGGTAGCTCTTCTAGCCTATTTAACACCATTATTATTATCACTGATACATTAATGTTTTCCTCGAGATTGGATTATAAGAAGAAAAAAAGGGAAGAAAAGAAAAGGAAAGTATGAAGGAGCGAAAAAATGAGAGAACAACTAAAGTGATTACAGTAACTATTTTCGAGTGTACACCTTCTGTTTATAACATCAAAGGAAAAAAAAAGAGACTTTTAAGGAGAGTGTGTAAGACAATCAATTTGAAACATTTTTTTTTGTATGATGTCAAAATATGGGTTTAGTGTATGTCCTACACAATTTTTTTCTTGTGTAAATTTGCAGGAATGTTATTATGTCAGGTTACAACTAATCATGCGATTTATCTTCTATTAAAGTGTATCCCTTCAGCATGATATAGTATGGGATGGATATAAGGATTAACTTTTTACTAAAGTAATGACTGCTACGTACCTTCATAATTGTTGTTTCTATCCACACATTTTTTAATTAAAGTAAAAGTAATGGTTCAAGAGAAGATGGCAATCGTATGAGGGAAAGAAGTTCCCCTTTTATTTTTTTAATCGTCACGTTTTACAAGATTTATTCTTTTTTCACGTGAAGAAGTGCTATTAGTTTTAAGAAACTATAAAAGGTTTGAATATCAAGTTCAATCTACACAGTATATGAAGTGATCATCTTGCTTTTTTTTATTTGTTAGCCTTAATGAACAGAGAATATTTTGTAAGATGAATATACAATTCCAAAATAAAATAAATAAAAAGCGATCGAAGAGAGATCATAGGCAAAAATTTACATTATATGTTAAAATTGTATTGAATGGATTGAGTTCTATTATAAAATATATATTGTTATGCCTAGTTACTATTCTTATTATGAGAAAAAGCAATTCTGCTCATCACTGTTGTAAAAAAAAATAAACATTTGAAAGTCGATATTTTTCTTTTTTATATATTCATTATTATAGTATACTTACTATTATACACCTACGTTATGATACTGTAATGTCGTAATCTACTTATGTAAGCGTATGCTTTTCTTCTTTTACTGTATTTTTTAAACTTCCACATCGATTTATGTGGCCAACCGGTGATATATATATTGTATGTGTTTACGAAAGACAGGAGTATATGCTTTGTAATTCAGATGTTAGTTGTCAAGGGAGGGCTGCTTAATAAGGATAGACTGGTCATGGCTTTATCTAACGTAACTTACTGCTTATTTTTGTAAGTTTACAACGTAACCCGGCAACAAGCATTACAAAAGATAAAAAAGATTGAAGCTTTAGATCGACTATACTTACTAGATAATTGGTCTTTCTAAAGTCATTCCAATGAACGAAAGGCAAAGCAAGACATAAAAAAACTTATATTTTGATCAAAGTGTATATTAAAATAGCAAGTTTAAATTGATGAGAGGGGGGGGGGAAGAATAATAACCATACACATAAGAGTTGTTATGACATGTTAACATCATTTGTCAAGTTAACTGCCTGTTTAGTATATAGCAAAAAGTGTATTTGTTGTGCGGATTAACTATGTAAACTGCGCTATATTAATAAAATATATACATTATCGTATTGTCGCCATAAAAGAAAATATTCTCTCATCCATTGGCATAATTGTTGTCCTTGTCCTTTTTACAGTCCTTAAGAAAAGCAGGATATTGATGATATTTGAAGGGACTAGCATAGAGTGATTTGAGTAAGATTAGCATAGGCTTTGTTGGATCGTCCAAGTAGCAGATTTTGATATTGTTCATGTCATCAATCAACCTTGATAACTTGACGACGTTTGATTCATTATACGGCTCATAGTATAACATGCATATAGACTGTTCTCTGCTGATTGTAACCATGGCGATAAAAAGAAAAGGTTGCTGAAAAGAAGGATGACAAAAAGAAAAAAAGACAGCCTGCACAAACAGCCTGCACAAAAAAGAAAACTCTTCGCAATCTCTCCTTGTTTAAACATTTATCAAAGCATTTAACAGAATGAGAAACAAAGCCTTTGAAATCACTCAATACAAGCTATCGCATGCTTCACTAATTCTAGTCATTAGCAGTTCTTTTTCCAAAAATTTATTAGCTTAACTTTACTTTTGACAACTGTCCAGAACTGCTCAATTGGATTCAGTTCAGGAGAATATGGAGGAAGATATACGAATCTGTATCCCTGTGAATTGATATACTTACCAATGTCTGCTGAGTTGTGAATAGGAGCATTATCCGTGACAAGGTAGTGTCCCTTCATTTCGGGATACTTGTCCATTTCATCGAGAGTAGCCTTTACAAAGCTTAGATAATGGTCTGTCACTGTCCCTGTGCTATAACCATCAGTCGCACGTCCAAGTTTTCTCTTTTTGATACGCTTTGGAACTCGCAAGCTAACATTAATTAAGCCATTTGCGGATCTTGCACTTAAAATCGATGTTGCGTTTGCTTTCGTTGTAGGCACTGTAACTATTCCAGGAGTGCCTTTCTTTGACCAAGCCATACCCTGTTTCAAATTAATGTGAAAGGCTGATTCATCAAGAAAAACACAATTTGTTGTGAAACCCAGGTCAGTTTGCTGCCACTTTTGGACCCAGTCGTATCTTTGCTGAATCTTTTCCTCACTGTTCCTTTCCACAAGATGAAACTGTGCTTGCTTAATTGACAGATTACACCGAGTTGTCATAAAGTTGTAAACAGTACTACGAGAAACGTTGGGACCTTCAAAGTTTTGTTTCAAACTTTCCGCCACTTCATTGACAACGGCAGAAGGGTTCTCATCAATATAATTTGAAAGAAACTGTTTATGCTCTTCCCCAAGAATACGACGCCGACCTGACTTATTTTTCTTTTCAAAGATGCTTTCAGGGTCCTCGTAATAACGTTTGACCCATATCTTTGCTACTCGGATATGAATACCTAATTGCCTTGCAGCAGCAGAAGCTTTCAAGCATTAGCTAAAAAACAAATGAAAAAATCCAGTCTTGTCTTCATCAGAGTAACTGTATAGCGTTGCTTGTTGCATAGTTCCATATCAATATCTTCACTATTCCTCTTATCCATAACTGGATGCATTACAGGATTAGGTCTTTCAGAAGGTTTATTCATTAGGAACTGAGTACGAGAACTTATTGTTTCAATAGCGAATAGCTCCTCATCCACAACAACATCCATTGGCTCAACTCCATTCTCATCAACAACGTTCCCTTGTCCATCTTTATAAAAAAATTGCATACTCATCTTCAATATCTGAAAATAAACGAAGTTCATAACATGTGAGCACGACTTTATTTTTGGATTAATCGACATCATTGTTGAACGCACAATTTTTTGCACGACATTAAATTCAAAATCAGCGACTTTACTTTCTGAAGTGACTGTAAATATATAATATATTAGGTATGTATATATGATACATATATTTCTCTCATTCCATTTTCTTTTATAATTGGAAAAACAAAAGCTTATATAATAAACGAACAATTGATTTAATGACAAAATATATACTTTATTCGTATATATACTTTATACGTATTGAGGAAAAACTATGCGACATGTCTATCACATTTTACAAATGATATTACTATTATCGCTACTCTGCGAATAATCTTATAATACGGATGGATAACGAACTACAGGCATTTATAATGTATTGTTTGAAGTATAAGTTAATAGATTAAATAGAGAGAAACAATAAGGATTGATATGAGATGAACTTGTAATTTACGTGTTCATGCGCATTAAAATTGATTTTTTTTTGTCTCCGTTTCTAGTTGAGCTACTGCTTAAAAAGAGAACCTATTGAAATAGCTTATAAGGGACAAAAGCTGTCGGCCTCGTAAAAAAAAAAAAAAAGGAAGTAAATAGCTTATCTGGATAATATTTTGTTCTTCTTTTCTCTCTCACACACACTCCCATACATAATACGGCTCAGACTCAAGAACAACTCACGTATACACAACCTTTTCAAAATACATCTTTTTCCTTTTATTTTATCATTATTCTCTTCAAAACCAAGTAACCTTATTACTTATTGTGTAAATATTCTCAGATACTTTTATTTCATAAACAATATCCCATTGTAATAGACGATTGGAAAGAAAAAAAAATGAAAAAGAAAAAAAAAAGTGGGCTGACAACTTGAATAGATCTCTCTTTCCCTTTTTTTACTCTCCATTCTCCCTTTCCTTTTTCATCACATCTAAGAAAAGAGGAAAATAATGTCGTTCATCGCACGGTCAAGGGCGAATAGCGAATTGTCATCATTCAGTAACAGTCAAAGACTTGGGTAATACGATCGAGTTTTCCGAGAAAAAGAAAAAAAGCAGAGCTTGTATTATTGTTGTTATTATTATGGAATGATCTCATAACCATTATACTCCCAAAAAAAATCATATATATATATATATATATGTGAACGACATTAATCTTTTTTTAGTGTCTGGGTCAACGATCTATTTCATCGGTATCAATTTCCAAGTTCTACATTTAACAATGTAATCGATCATCATCATAATAATAATAATATTAATAACAATGTGGGTGGACATCGAGTCGAGATTCAGTTTCTTGGACTATCATATCTGCAAAGCGGGCCTCATTGTGTTTCAAGTGCTGCTTTTTATGAGATTACAGAAACGTCGGATACTCTTTTTTTGGATGAAATTGAACAACCTTCTTTATTGTTATCATCTTCATCATCACCGATATTAACTACTGAAAATAGCAGCAAGAATAGTAGTAGCTTATCCACGATTAACAATGATAACAATAATAGTAATAATAGCGATATGCTCCCTCCTAAAAAACGGCGACGACATAAGGTGATTCGAAACGACGTTATTTTTTGTGTTGATCCTCCACCTGCTTCAGACCTGCATACCCCATCTCCTCATCTTAGTTATTATTTATTTCCTCATGATGCTGTTGTAGGGCCTGTTAATGATGTTGCACCTTTTGAGGTACTTGTTCTCTTATTTTTTTTAGCTAGTTACTTGCGTGTGATAGGTATACAGGGGTGGGGATCATAAGAGACAAAGATAACTAACTTAAATAAAAACGGTAATAGATTATATTTTCTTTTCATGTGTTAGATACACATGTAGAAGAAAGAAGACCAACAAAGTTGGAAGAGTTTGCAGCTCTATGTAGTAGTGCAAATCGAATGTATCCACGCCGTCGATCCACTGACCCAGGAAGTACATGTGGAAATTTATTAAGTAGCGGTCCTGCTACTAGTACTAGCACGTTTGCTAGTAGTGGTGAGCTTCCTAGTAATAATAATAATGATAGTGATATTAACACTACTCGTTTAATGACAACAATACCTACTATGCCAGTGGATGATCCCCAATCCAAAGTTGTAAATATGCGAATATCTGGTGTATCAAGGCGACTATTCGTTGCTATCAAACAAACTGTGTCTGAATTTGAAACAGTGTGTGAAAAAATGGTGCAGCTGGTAAAAAAAACCATAATATTGGAAGTGGATCTTGTGTATACGAAATTTTGTTCAATTTATTAAATACTTGCTATACACACATCTATATTTTATTTATAGATGACATATCATACACAACAAATGGCCGGTCAAAAATACTCTTCAACGGCAAGAACAACAGCCCCAAGATCTTTGCTATCCTCTACATCACCTTCTGCTGCTGTTTTTACTGCTCACTCTGAGTGGGAAGATTTATTAAATAGTAAAGATAATCGTCATCAACACGTACATCCACGGCAACAGAATTATCATCGTAAGAACACTGATGCATGTAGTAGTGATGATACCAATATTGACAAAGGTTAGTTTTTTCTTTTTGTAAAAAAAAAAAGAAGATAATCGGACCCAGCTATCCTAGTGAATTCGATAACTCATTAAATTATGTATTAGATGAGATGATTATCGATCCAGTCCCGAAAACCAGTCAGTCAAATGGTATCAATAATAAAAATAGTCGATGGCCAACATCACCACAGTCAGCGCCAACTTCATTAAATAGTAATAATAATGGGCATAGCAGTAAAGCTAACAATAACACGAGTAGTAACAGTAATAGTAAAAGCAACAACAATAGCAATACCAAAAGCCGTAGCAATAGTAATGGCGGAGGAGTCAAAAAATGTTTATACTGTGGATCAAAAACTACACCCATGTGGCGCCGTGGACCTCAAGGTGCAGGCACTTTATGTAATGCTTGCGGCGTCAAATGGAAACATGGTAAAATTTTACAAAATGCAAGTGGTACGGAAAATAGTTCATCATCAACACAATCATCTGCAACTACAACTACTCCCAAAGAACGACGTGGATCATTATCCACTGCTCACAAAAATGAAAAGAAACGAAAAAAATCTACAAGTAATGGAAGTAGCAGCACTAGTAGTGGTAGTGGTAGTGGGGGTAGATCGTCCTTGGATCACCATCATTATCGACGTAGCAGTAATAGATCTGCTTCAACAACTCCTGCTGTGGAAACATCATCTTTTGCTAAATCATCACGACAAAATAATTATAGTGATGATAATGACGATGTGATGGAAAATAATATTAATGCGGCAAGGAACTTGAGCATACGTGAAGACGAAGATGAATATCAACATCATCGATTTTTATCATCTTCGGTACCTAGCAACAGAGTGGTTGATACTTTTGCAGTACCTTGGTTACCACGTGACAATAATAATAATAGTACTAGAGATCACCAACAACAACAACGTCAGGTGATAATGACGGTGGCAACAGATAATGTTTCCTCGTCATCTCATTCAATATCTGGTTCATATAGTCCAATTGATGAACCATCACCAAATTCATCACCAAGATTATCATCTACAGCATCATCTGTTGTTAATATGCAACAACGATATTATTATCATACTAGAAGACATACAATGGATATACCAGATAAATTTGAGTATAATACTGATACATCGGCATTTGCAATATCAGCTGGTGTTGATGCAGTAGAAGCAGCAGCCGTATTAACTCTTTTGAAACGATCCTAGCATTTTTAAGTTATTATTATTAGTTCTTTTTTATTGCTCTCTCTTCATATATATCCTTCTCCCCCACTTCTTTTCTACTCTTTATATATATATATACGTACTAACACTTCATCTTCCCACCTATACTACCTTTTCTATTTCTTTCTTTTCCACATTTTTTCCCAATATGTAAATAGTTATCGATGTGGTTGTTATTGTTATTATTTTGTATATTCCTTTTTTTTCAATATACTGCTCTTTTATATTTTATAACTTTTTCAAATTAATAAAATGGCTGTATGATATTTTCATTATATTGCTATTATTTATTGATGTTATGTGTCCATGTATGGTGAATTTAATATGTCGGAGCAGACAATAAAACAACCAAAGATTTAGAAAGGGGGGCGTGACGACGGACAACGCCAGCACACAACCTACTTCCTTTTTCTCTCATATTTGAACGAAACCCTTATCACTTTCCCTCTCTTTTATTTTATTCTTTTTTCCCCAAACCCAATTCATAAAAAAAAAAAAAAAAAAAAATTGACACGACGCAAACTACTGCGATAAAATACACACATATATATTAAATGCACGCTAGCGATTCAAAATATATTAAAGAAGTATGGGCAGAGAATTTAGAGGAGGAAATGGGATACCTCCGCGATTTAGTAGAAGAATACCCATATCTTGCCATGGTATGCATATACATAAGAATATATTACGAATTACAAAGCAATTCAATCCGATAGCTTTTTGTTTGAGAAAATAACTTTTTACTATTTATTATATAAAAGGATACTGAATTCCCAGGTGTGGTAGCAAGACCTATTGGCACCTTTAAAACATCTTCTGACTATCATTATCAAACTTTACGATGTAATGTGGACCTTTTAAAGATCATTCAACTAGGTGTAACCTTTGCTGATGAACATGGCAATCTACCACGTAATGTTTGTACTTGGCAATTTAATTTCAAGTTCAACCTGTCGTAAGTACATTTTTATTTTTATTCTTTATTTTCTGTATTATAAGCTGACATCACGAGTGTTTTATATGCATGTGCGTGCGTTATATATGTATGTTAATAATATATGATTACATGTATATATATATATGTGTGTGTGTATAATAATAATAGTGACGATATGTATGCTCAAGATTCAATTGAATTGCTTACCAAGTCTGGGATCGATTTTAAAAAGCATGAAGAATATGGAATTGATGTGGAACATTTTGGTGAGCTGTTGATCAGCTCAGGCTTTGTGCTATTGGATGATGTAAAATGGATATCATTTCACAGGTAGATTTTACCAAAAAAAAAAAAAAAGGATGGAGAGGAATGTGTGGAGCGGCTGTCATTTGTCATATGAAATACGCTAATGTTATGGGAATAAGAAAGTTAATCATAACCTTGGTTTTTTTTTACTGATTGATTGATCTATCAAATATCTTTTGTATGAAAAAAAAGTGGTTATGACTTTGGATATCTACTTAAACTACTTACATGTTCAGCAATGCCAGCAGATGAAACCGAATTTTTTGATATCCTCCGAATTTATTTTCCATGCATATATGATATCAAGTATTTAATGAGGAGTTGTAAGAATTTGAAAGGTGGATTGCAGGATATTGCTGATGATTTACAGGTATTTTTTTATTATTTATGCATGTTGAAAAAAAAACCATATTCGATACATATATATGTTACTTTAATAATAACCCTTTCTCGCACCCCCCCCCCTCTTTTTTTTTTCTTTGTTATATTTATATATTAACTCCTTAAATAATAGGTGACACGTATTGGACCACAACATCAAGCGGGTAGTGATAGCCTTTTAACTTGTACAACATTTTTTAAAATGCGACAAATGTTCTTCGATGATCGAATTGATGATCAAAAATATTTAGGATATTTATATGGTTTACGAAGCAGTCCAACAGCAGTTCAATCACTTGTTAATGCAACAAGTAATTTGTCATTAAATTCCTCAGATACAACAAGTGTCAATGGAAAGGCTATTTTAAATGGTGTCACCAAAACCGCATAACAACGAAGACTTTTTCCATCATAAACATAACGCTTCCTCACACTGCTACCCCTCACCATTCACAAGTCTTTTTTTTATTAACTACCTGTCATCATTCCATCTATCCATCCTTCTTCTTTTTTTCTTTCTATTATTTCCGTATTATAACAAAACCATTTATTTTCGATGTTTTTATAACTTTGGTCCCGTATTATTCTTCAAACACAACACACACACTCACACGCACACACACTCACAACTCAACCACATTTTCCTTTTCTTTTACATATATACATATATACACACTTCACACAATGCAAATTCACTCTCACACGACATAAAAAATCCTTCTTTTTTTTATTTCTTTTTCTTTAACATCGTTTTATCTCCTTTTTCACTTACAACAATAGTCCCATTACTCACACACATTTTAAATAAACCGTTTATTCTATTTTTTCCTTATTTTGTTTATTAATAATAATAATAATAATTAATTAGTATAACAAACAAACAAACAAGAGTAAAACAAACAAAATAACAATGGCTTTAATTTTATATTTATGTCTTTTTCTTCTACTATAATTGTTTTATTTTATATATTTTATATATTAAAAAAAACTTTATTTACAGCTTGGATTCAGCAACAAAGTTAGTACCCTTTGCAATGTTACCCTTTAATTCAGTAACAGCCTTAGAAAATAATCCTTGTTCGAATGGAGACAAAGCACCAACAGGTAAAATACTTTCAACACCATTAGGTCCCAAAGCAACAGGAACAGAGAAATATTGCAATTCATTACCGATAATACGTCTTGTATCTTGAGCACCTTGTTTATCAGAATCCAATTGAACATAAGTACATTCAACAATTTGTTTACCATAAAAGGCAGCATCAATCAAATTCAAAGCAAAACGAGCACCAGCATAAGCCATAGATAAAGTAGCACTACCAGCGCCATTCTTGGCTTTAACGACTTCATCACCACCAAATTGAATACGATGAGTCACTTTTTCAAGTTGATCTTGAGTTAATTTAGGGTAACCAGGAACTTGAGAAATCAAAGGTAAAATAGTATGACCACTATGACCGCCAACAACTTTGCATGCAACAGTGCTAGGTTCAGCACCAATCAATTCACCAATAAAAGTGGAAGCGCGGACAATGTCAAGTGTGGTAACACCGAAAATTCTGATATAGGAAATATTATAATGCATGTTTGTCAGCATGAATTTTTATGTCTCATAATTTATATTTCTCTCCCCATTTCTTTCTATCAAGAAGAAAACAGCCAGTATCATACAGTGTTCATAACACCAAATCTCTTTCCAAACCATAATAGAAAGATAGCAAATTATATGAATTTACCTGCGAGGATCATAAACATTGTACTTTTTAAAAACTTCAGCGACAATGGGAACAGTAGAATTGACAGGATTGGAAATAATACACATAAATGCCTTTGGTGCATATTTAGCAGCAGCAGTAGCAAGGTCACGGACAATGCTAGCATTAATTTTGAATAAATCATCACGAGTCATACCAGGCTTACGAGGAACACCTATTATGATAAAATCGTAATAAATGTCAGCTTAATTTATTTTATACCATATAAAAAAATACGTGATTTTCATTTCGGGACATACCTGCAGGACTTTAATATGAAAAAAAAAAAAAGAAGAATTGTAACTTTGAAATGAGTGTCTCTCATCAAAAGAAAAAAAAAGTAACCAAGTAACATTAAAAAAAAAAGAGGCTTACATGACAACAACATCAGAACCAATAATAGCATCCTTGAGTTGATCATTACCAACATGTCCAGTAACCTTGGATTGAGTATTAATGTGACTAATAATATGTATATATGTTCATATTTAAAATGTTTAGTCCCGCTGTTCTTTGAATGCATACATTATATAACCAGGGTAAAAAAAAATGATATATCTGATATTATTTATGAGTTTCTATCCCCACACACATCTCCTGTCTCCTCTCTCCAGTAATAATAAAGGCTATTCATTCGCTTCTATCCGAGAAATAATAACAAAAGAAAAATGACCCATCTTTCTTTTATTTACCTCAAATCGGCAGCAACACCTGGGGTATTGACAATATCATAAAGAGACAAGTGAGAAATTTTAGAAGATTGTTTCAAAATCAATGAAAGGGGCTGACCGATACCGCCAGCGGCACCACATACTGTAACTTTAACCATTTTATATAAGATGTGTTTGTATACAAAGAAAAATAAAAGAAAGAGAGAGAGAGAGAGAGCTAGCGCGGAAAGAAATATGCGGGGGGTAGAAAGTGAAGGAAGAGTTCGGATAAAAAAAAGAAGTCGACTCTTCTTTTTGACTTTCATATGCCATTACTTAATAAAAACCAAACTCCGGCAAATAAATTGGGTTGTTTTTATAAAAAGCTAATGTGGGGGTGGGAAAAATGATATGGTTGCTTTTTTTTTTCATATTCAAAGTGTAAAAATAAGGTAAATTGCTCATGACAAACAACTTTTACAACTTAATCTAGTAAGTCCACGATAGCTATACATATCATATAAAAGAGAGTATTATTAGTTACTATTACTACTATTTACTTCAATTATACTTAAAAGAATTATTATTGTTTTTTACCTTGAAGAATAAGCGAACCCATCATAACAGATAATAACACAATAGCATCCAATTGTGAAAATGGTAATGCACACATACTCCATAATACAATAGCATTAATAATTCGTGATGCGATAATAATTTTACTGATCATATCTATTTAAATCACATGGTAATAATAATAATGAGTAGCTGTTCTGGTTTTTTTTTTTGATGAATGCAAATAAATCATTTTTTTTTTTACCTCCAGCTAATTTTGTGTTGAGCATTTTAATCAATGAATTAATGGTAAGAATCAAACCACCACCCATTAAAAACACTTTATAAATAAATACTTTTTCATCATCCGTAAAACTAACATCTAATGGAGCTGCACGTTTTGAGAAATGATGATAATTGGTGCTTTGTTGTTCTGTAATATGAATTTCGGATGAAGATGAAGAAGATGATGATGGATTACTAGCAATATCCAATGCTTGTAATGCCGTTAATGCTGTTGTGCTGATAGCGTATTGAAAAAGTGTGAGATAACCACCTACTGGATGATTATTATCATTATTGGATGCTGAATAAGATGATGATGATGATTCAATGTTCAAAGTGGCAGGATCATGATCCAAGGTAAATGATGGAGTATTGTTGTCAATAGATGGGTATACAGCTTCAATAGCACGTCTTGCGCGTCGATGAGCAGCTGAAGGAGAACTTTCAGTACTAGATGATGAGTCTGTTGGGTGTTCAGCGCTAGAGGAGTCAGTCGCTCCATGGTCACCGCTAGATGGATCAGTCGCTCCATGGTCACCGCTAGAGGGATCAGTAGCTCCATGGTCCCCAGCTTCCCCTTCAGGTTCTGCTGGAATAACGCCTGAGGCAATAAGTTGTCCTCGGTAAATTTTTAATCTATAATAATTCAATAATAACCAACACAAAAAAAAAATAAAAAGAGAGAGTATTTTAAGTCAAAACAAAAACCCTCTTTTTTCTAACCAAAATAATTCGAAAAAATCTTCCCAAACGACATAATATTACTTACGTATCAACCAAAGCAATACCAAAACCAACTTGACATAAATGTAAGGGGAAATGCAAATAAACCCAAATTTGATGATGTTTGTTTCTCAAAAAGACTTCTTTACTGAAATCTTCAAAGTACATGAAAAAGAAACCAAAGATAATAATAACCGCCATAAAGTTTGGAAACACTATAAGAGGATTCATACCTGATTGGGCAACCAATGCAATTAAACCCATCAAATTTTCACCTATAATAATAATAATACGAGTGAGCAATGATTCGTGTTATAATAGCTCCCCTGGTAGTAGTAGTAGTAGTAGTAGAATTAGCTTATACCTAATACGATCAGCGTCAAAAGACCTAAACGTTCAGCAATATTACTTGCAGCCCAAGAAAGAGTTCTATCACTTCGGCTAATAACATTCACTAAAAGTTCTGTTAAAATGCCAAGATACCATAAAATACGGTGCGTTCCTTGGTCGAGAATCGCTAATGAGGCGCCCCATAAGGCAATTGAAACCAAATTGGCGCCAACATAAAACGCTAGTGCAATTCGGGATTTAGATCTGGCTAAAATAGCAACAATAAATACTATATATTTCCATGGTGCAAGTTTTCCAGATTAGTCCTTATTACATCCTCTATTTCATCATACTTCGTCTTCTTTCATAATAACCATTA
Organism: Circinella umbellata; assembly: GCA_025093555.1. Taxonomy (NCBI): domain Eukaryota; kingdom Fungi; phylum Mucoromycota; class Mucoromycetes; order Mucorales; family Lichtheimiaceae; genus Circinella; species Circinella umbellata. The sequence goes on along the minus strand of JAIWNF010000033.1, from coordinate 370,058 downwards.
TAAAAAAAATTAAAAAACTAAAAAACTGTTTTTTTTTACCGATAGAATATTCGAATACGAGGATAGTCTTGAGAGCTAAAATTTAATAATAAAAAAAAAATAATGAATTTGTTAACAATGACATTATAAAAATGGCGATCCTTTTTTATACAAGAAAAAAAATGGGATGTTACACATGATACATTACCAATGTAGCCATAAACATAAGCTGGGGATGTAAGAAAATGTTGAGCTGTACCTGCCATAGCAACTATAAATATCATATTATATTATTATTAAAATGAGATTTTCATTATAGAAAATATAAATCCATTCATTTCGTTCATTCATTCATCCGAAAAAAAGAGGGGAGTGTTTAGGTGTGGTGTTACACATACTGACTGCACACATTTCAATTAATTTCCAAATGTGATGTACAACATCATCCCTATAATAAAAAAATTATATGTCAAAAAAAAATGACGTTAGTAACACATGAATAACATATAGAAAAAGTTAAGATAAAAAAAAAAGACTTACGTGTCAAATCGAGCTGTATATCTATTTATATAATATTATGATACAGAATCATTTAGTATTATTTAGTTATATATCCATCTTTTACATTCCCATGTTTCTTTTTGGTTTGTGTAACATACAAATAAAGAAAGCTATCAAAAGGGAAAATATGTATATATATATATATATATATCAAACTTACAATGAACTTGCTGTCCAGGCCCACCAAGTAATAATAAACCATTGTGTATAAGTTCCAAGTGAAGCCCAATCTTTGATAACATGACTATGTGTAAATTCTGTTAATGTAGCAACATAAAACAGATCATAAAATAATTCAAGCCATGAAGCTGCTTTTTCTTGTCCAATATCAGCACTAAGATCAGGTTCGGGGTGTCTAAAAAAAATTATGTAAATGATAATAATAATATATAAATTAGCAACCCACTAATTAAAAAATAGTAGCAAATAGATTTCTATATAGAATATTATATATATATATATCTTCTATTTAAAGAGAAAGAAAGGTGAGATACTATACTGGAAAAATGGTCTTCGTGTAGCTTCAGGGGGTAACAGATCATGAAAATGATGTACTTTTGGTTTAAATTCAACATAAACATTTTCATTGAATTCAATGGTATGATTATCAGGATTATGTTCAAGATGAGATAAATCATGATGTTCTACTGGAATATCGGATTTATGATGATGGATTTTAATCGAAAACTCCCGTTTAACTTTGTAAAGAAAGGCAGTAAGGCCATCCGTATCATGAACACCATTAAATTGAATACGTTCTTGTGGGGATAATTTGATCTATTAAAAGATTAAAAGAGTGGTCGACAAAAAAAAATTAAATAATTGCATAATAATATCTGTTATCTTTAAATCACATGTCAAGAAAAACAAACAAACCTTTCTTGCAAATTCCTCGGCCCTTTCATGATTTAAAGCAAAGCTTTGATTACCCCGTAATTGTCGAAAATGAACAACTAAAGAACAATAAATACATTTTTTTTAATAATATTTCTTTTGTTTTCATTTTCTTTTTCTCTTCGCACATAAAAAAAAATTAAGGAGAGAAATAATTTTTTCTTTACCAATGACAAACTCTTCGTTTTCTTCTTGTTCATGAAATTCGGAAGGTGGAACAGCACCTGGTGGAACACTAATAAATATATAAAATGTCGTTTATTACATAATGTTTTATTAAGTCAATTACATTTTTTATTTATTGTTTATTTTTACCTTTGTCTCCAAGAACTTAAATCTTGTTTAAAAGTTTGTCTACGAGCTTTATGAGCATTATATTGTTCAATAGGGTGACTGATCACGTCACCAAATGTTTCATCACCATGGTGATAAGAAGGCTGACCTCTTAAACTTGCTCTATTGTTCTTTTGCTCATCGTTAAACTCGATCTGTTCCATCTCGACATCATTGTCAGAGCGATTCAGGGCTATAAACTCTTCTTCGTCGTCGTCCTTACTTCTGGAAATAATACTTTGACGTCCGATGGGTGGGCGGTAACCACCCCGACCGCGCATAGTAGGACCACGTCGCATAGTACCTTTCCGTACACTCATTGTTTTTTTTTTATATAATAAAAATAAAAAAGGAGAAGAACAAAAGGAAAAGGAGATATGAAAACAACTGGATAGTAGTAGTAAAAGAAAAGAAAAGAAGCAAAAAAAAGAGAGAGAGAGAGAACAAGAATAAAAAAATTAAAAAAAAAAGGGGTGTTGTAAGTTAAAAAAAAAAAGCACGCAGTAAAATGAGTTAATTTTTCCTTTCAAACTACTTAATAAGTGGTAAGTAGATCAAAAAATCATGAATCAAATAGGGCAGTGTCCTATAAAAGGGTAAAAAGATGTTAGCTACCGAAATAGGCATGGCCTTGTTTCGTATCTTTTTTTTTTTTTCTTGAAAAGAAGTCCAGCCCTCTCTCTCTTTTCTCATAGTAAGTTAGTCGGGGGATAAGCTTTTTTGGACTTAGTGTCAAGAGCGGAATTCTTATTAGATTCCTTTCTTTCTCACTTGAACAATAAATCTCAATAAACTTGTTAGAAATAAACAGGCTAAATAGTAATAAGTTTTAAATAAGGTTGTTGGAAAAAGTGTAGAGCGGAACCTTTCATTCTTTTCTAAGATTTCTATGAAGAAGTTCAATTTAGGTATAATAAGAAGGCGCGTGTCTTTCACCCAGCCAAAGGCTTAGCCAAGCTTTTTTTTTTTTTGAAGTTTGGGGGGTGAGGAGTGTATCTATTATTCTTTGGGGGGTGCTGAGAGGATCTTTAAAAAGAATGTGATTAAATAACGACGTAGTCCCAACGACTATAATGCAAGCTTAAAACATGGGTTTTTTATATCATATATAGTTATAATAGATTGGAAATAACTTTCTATTTCTTTTTTTTCTTTATTTTTATTCAATAACTAATAAAAATGGATCCACCAAGAGAAGTGAATAAAGATTCAAGTACTGTAACAACAGAAAAAAAAATCGAAGACCTTTACAATTTAATTAGTGGTATTGGTTTTTGCATGATGACAACTCATTGTAAAGATACTGGTAAATTAGTTAGTCGTGCTATGTCACCTCGTCATGTAAATACTTTATACATATTATAGCATAATATATATATATATATATATAGATACTATAGCATTAAAAAATGACTACTCACTTAACTTATATTATCATAAATATAATAATTATAGCCAGAAACACCTGATGCACCAGCCGATTTGTGGTTTTATGTAAATGAAAATAGTCCTAAAGTTCAAGATATAGAAGCTGATCCAAATGTCAACTTAGCGTTTCACAAACAAAACACCTCGGAATGGATCAGTATTTCGGGTACTGCACAAATCGTTCGAGACCGTAATAAAATAAAGAAATTTTATAGTCCTGATGTTCGACCTTGGTTTGGTGATTTACATGACGGAATTCATGATGGAGGTCCAGACGATCCACGAATTGCTTTAATCTTGGTTACAGCAGACACAGTTCATTATTGTCTCAAAGACACAGGTCCGACGGTACAAACATTTCGTATTGCGAAATCGCTTATTACGGGTGAACCTCCGAAAGTTTCAGTTGAAAGAACTCTTGAACAAGATGAATTAAAACATGGTCGACACCTTCGGGAAATGGATGATTCTATTGTAGAATAAAACATTTAAGTTACTCAAAACTCTTTTATTTTTGCACAACACAAAACAAACTTAAAAAAAAAAGTAGTCGATCATTTGAAAGTTAGTGTTACTATCTCTCCGCTCCCACACACACTCCAGACACATCCCTCCCCCGCCCCGTCTCTCTCTTCCCCAATCCCCTTCTTGCACTACCTCATTATCAAGTGTTACATGTAAATTTGTATATAAATATATATGTATATATATGTCATATTTTATTTATTATAATGATGTCAACAGAAAAAAAAAGGGTGGATAAGAGAGCAATGCGAACAAGAAAAAAAAAAGAGAAAAATGTTAACTATGTAAAAAAAACAAAACAAAAAAAAGGAAATGATTTTTTAGATTATAGATTATAGATTATGTACTGGAGGTGTATATGTATATATATGTGATAGATATGTGTGTATGTTTAATGTTATTATTTATAACCAGGGCATCCATGTACAATCCACTTGAGCCATCTTTTGAGGATTACTTGCTTGAGAGATAAGATCAATAACATTTTGATTGGTTGGCTTATTAGCATTAATTGTCTTTTCACGATCAGCTTTACATGATAAAAATTGTGCTTTGGCTACAATTTGCATCACATTGGAGGTAACTCTTTCTTTGAACTGAGCATCTGTGATATTGCGATTGTTTGCTGTATGCCATGTCATGAGTTCATCCCGTACAAAAGGTCCCAAATATTGATCCAACTCTAACTCAGGCTCGGTAAGACAACGAGCAGTGGCAACAAGACAACTTGTAAATGGTCCTTCAATACCAACAGGTGTGATGAATTCTTGAATATTGGGGGTAAAGCGGAATGGAACGGGTTCTCCATTACCAAAAGTTGCATTAGTTTGATTAAAACCTGTTTATAGTAAATATAGAATGATTTGGGTTAATAAAACACTTAAAAAAGAGGACCCCTCCCCCATTTCCTAACATCCTAAAATAGTTGTATATGTATAACAAAGTAACGGAAGACGTGGCGCAGGCTATAAAGATAAAAAGGTGGCTTCTCTCACTTTTTTCTCTCTGTCATACACATACCCACACACTAGTCAACAGAATAAAAAAAACTAAATTAACTTTTCGGGAAAAAATACTTACTAGGGACAAATTCTGTCATCCATACATCGCCTGTACTTCGAGAAATGGCAATACGATTAGGTGTACGTTGTCCCACACTAAAGATATAAGTCATGAATGTGGCTGTTGCATATTGTGCAGTGAATTGCTTACGCAGCATATAGTAATCTGTGTACGACCCCATTGTACGAAGCATATACTATTATAAAAAAAAATTAAGTTAGCTTATTATTATCTTCACTGATTGATCTTATCACTACTGGTGTTATCTACTCTATTTTATAAATAACACTTCTTTTTTTTTATTTACCTTGCTAAGAATATTTGATGGGACCATATTGTTACTGATTTCATCATTGATTTCCATTCTCAAGTTCAATAATTCGGCTTTTTGAGCCATCACGTCCTTATTATTACCCACTCCTGTAGTATTAGGGTTATTACTGCTGCTAATACTATTCTTGAGTTTATCGGCATAATAAGCCAATGGATCATCCTTATGCATATTCACATCATCACAATAATCCTCATAAATATCATGAAGAGTACAGTTGGATGGGTCATCTTGAACAATACGAACATTGGGAGCCAAAGGAACAATCACTGGTAAATGGAATGATAAATTTCTCATGCGACTTTCCTTTCGACGTTCCAAGACACCATTTAATAAACGGAATAGTTGCATTAATCTTTCTTCACGGCGAAGATGACGTGGTGCTGGATTTTGAATCAAAAATGGATGCAAACTACCGTCATGACCACGAATTGTCAATCTCCTTGAACATGTTCCAACCCATCGAATAAATTCAACTTCAGGCATAAATCGATCAATACGTAAGAAATCATTGGCATTATCTTTAAGCTATTATACATAATGTTATTTGAGAAGTTATTTCCATTTAGTAAAGAAAGAGTCACTTTCTTATCCGTGCGTGCACGTGCGTGTGTGTATGTCTGTGTGTTCGAAACACAACGATGTTGAAATAAGGAAAGAAAAAACTTACCAAAAGATATTGACCAGGGATTTCTACATCATCAAAACGAGCATGATGAAATTCTGCGAGATAACAAGATAAGGCTTCCAATTTTTGTTTTCTGGGTCGAGCATCCAACATGGCTTCAAATTTATCACGCCATAATCGAAGTTTAGCAACATATTCTTCTAAGTTGAGCTTCACCTTGGCAAAATCATTATAAAAGGCTGTCTTCATATGTCCTGGATATAAACTATCCGCAAATCGAACAATATTATTGACAGTTGATTGAGTTAATTGTAAAGTATCACCTGGATTTGTTAATCTTGTCAATAATTGCTAAAAAAAAGTACAAAAATGTTTAGCAAGCCGAAAATTAAAAAGATAGTCAACCCCGTGAATTTTATGAATAGTTTTTTTCTTTTACCTGAGCACCTTCGTTATACAATGCTACAACGAGTCGATACATATCTTCATCGGCAAGAGGTTTAAACTTGAGTTGAATTTGATCTACCATGGTTTCCATTGATAATGCTAACAAAGGATATCCAGTCTTGAGCATAGCCATAATTTCATCAAGAGGGTGTGTACCACTTGCAAGACCTGCCATCATATTTGGATTGGGTATACCGGGCTGTCCTGGGTTATTAGGTCGAGCACCATTTACTGTAGCGGGTTGCTGAGCTTTATTAGTATCGTTGGAAGCAGTTGTTGCTGCTGCGACGGCTGCTGCTGCAGCTGCAGATGCGGCTGTTTGATTCTTGTTATTTACACTGCTACTTCCACCTGCTTCTTGTGATTGAGGTACAGATTGGCCACCATCAGCTTTATTATTACTGTCGCCTGTTTTATTATTTGCATTAGACGCTGTTGTATCGCCACCTGTGTCCTCTTGTTTCACTGTTGCTGCTGTGTCGGTTTTCTTTTCCCCTGATTCCTTCACCTGTTTATCTTCATCCATTGGTGTATTTTCACCATTGGTATTGCTAGGTACCTGAGAATTTTGATCACCTTGAGTTTGTTGGACTGGGACAGCTGCTGTTGTTGAAGTTGATTCACCACCTTCATTATTGTTGGTCGAAGTTGTTGTTGTTGATGATGATGAAGCATTATCGGCTGCTGCTTTCAATGCTGCCATGGCTTTAGCATCGGCTACTGTTGCAGAGGGTGTCATTGGTTCTTCTTTCACCTTATTCATTGGACCCGTATGAGTATTAATCGACAAACTTTCACTAGACGAAGGCATAGATGAAGGCATCGAATCCATGGATTGAGTAGATGGTGTACGTTTTATCAATTCTTCCTTTGCAGTACGTAATTGGAAATGCAATGCCTAAATATACATCGGTAATAATAAGTGTATATTCACATGTTTCGATCCGCGGCTACATTATGTTTGAATTCATAAGATAACCCCCCTCCCAAAACCCCCCGAAAAAAGATATCCTATTATTATTTATTCTTTTTTACCTGAGGATACTGTTTAGCAATACGAATAAGAATAGCACGTGCATGTCTTGTTTCACGGTGTTGTAATGCTGTCAACAATTGAGGAATAAATGTAATCCAATACCAAACTGGCCATTCACCTTTGTATCCATCAAACGCCATGGAAATGGTTCCATTTTGATCATCCAAACTCAACAGCCATAATACACGTAACAAATACTTGCGTGCCTTTGCATTCTTATAGATACCTGCTGCTTGAAGATAGCAACTGACTGCATTATTTGCCCAACTCAAATCTTTTGGATTCTCCTTGAAACGACGATCGTTGTAACGACCCCATTCAGCCCACGCACGTGGCAAACTCAAATCAATCTGAACAGCATTAACAAAAGCTTCGTTGGCTTCATTGAAATGGTTCAACCGCGCAAGGAACATACCCTTCAATGTGAAAAATTCAGCTTTTTGTTGATGCGTGAAATACATCAAGTTGGTATTATTGATCACATCTAGCCCAGCAGTCAATTCATTCGGGTTTTGGTAATAACATTTAGCTTGTTCACGTAGCTTGAGGAAAGCTTCTTGAATTTCAATGTTGGGTAATGTATAAATCTTGGTCAAATAATTTATACAGACATCGTATAATTGATGTTTGCGGGCCACGTGAGCAAATCGATTGATGATCCACGCTGTTTCATGATAGCCACGATAAGCGAACGAGTTTCCGGTGCTTGTATTAGGAGGCGCAGATTGTGGCTGTAACAATGGAATCAATGGTAAATAGGTACGGTTGATGGCACTAAAAATATGTTGTCGCCAAGCAACAAGATCACTCCATACATTGATATCATCCCACATATTTGGTAATCTTTCTCTCCATGTTCCCAACAAACTACGAAGATCTTGTGATCGTTGATCCAAATTCTGCGCTGTCGTTGTCATCAAACTATTAAAGATTTGACTGGCTTCTTGTAATTCGAGGAATTGTTGAAAACTTTGCAACAATGGAATATGACTTTGTGCAACAATAGGTGGAAGTGCGTGCCATTTACGAAGCGATAACTGAACTCCTTCTTCACAGATACGTGTAAATTCAGATAGTCGATCCTCGTTGGTTTGTGATTTGATTAACGACAAAAATGCTTCAAACACTTTATGACGAGGAGTAGGAGTGTCCGATACTTGTTGCAATGATTGCTCGAGCAATTCGCGTTCAGCAGTCCAATCTGACAATCGCCATGAACATTCAAGTAAAAGATTTATGTTACCATCATGTTTGGCCAAGTCGGTCAGAATATCCCACTGTTGAAGTTTTTGAGTACATGCAATCCAATGATCTTCCCAAAGCATATATTCGGATTCGGTAAATGGTAATACCCCACTACGGGCCTTGATTTGTGCATTTTCATACATGTTTTGAGCTTGCATCCACATACCACTTTGTTCGCAAGATACAGCCACATTGGTTTCACTATAGGTACTACGTCGTCTCCATAAACCATCAAACATATCTTCTTCATTGAGATCTGAATAAAGTTCAGCCAGTGCATCTAATGTTCGTTCACGATTGTTTTGATCATCCTTGGAAGCTTCACTCACACGGCCAATTACACCTGGTTGCTGTAAGATTTCCATGGCTGTATGCCAAGCATCATGTGTCTTGCCCAAAAACTTGATCAAATGTGGTGGGAACTTCATGGTTGATGGGGTTCTTGCAATACCAGCGAGTAAAGCTTGTATCACGTTAGGTCGTCGTTCCGCTTGCTTGCTATGATAATCCTTGGTAAGCAAGTTAATTAAGAGCTTGGTCATATCATGACGTTCAGTACCACCCAAACTTGTCCAACACATGGGGAACAAATCAATCCAAATATCCCGTGTAAGTTCATCATCTAAATATTGCAATTGTCGTACGGCAGAAACAGCATTATTGACATCATATCCTTGCAATTCTTTCAAGAATGCTTGATGTTTGGAAACAAGTTCTTGAACTGGTTCAGGAACATCTACATCCATGCCTGAATCTTGCTGTTGCTGATGACTATTGCCACCGACAATCTTGATAGATTTTATTTTTAATGCATGAGGTAAAGAAACAGATGGATTGGCCTTGACAACACCCAGTAATAAATCCAAAGCTTGATGTAACCAAAAGGATTGAGCAAGAAATTCCCAATTTTGAACACCAATAATATAGCTCAAACGAGCATAAAGTGTTCGTGCAATACTTCGGTCAAACACGCGCATGAATTGTGTACGGATTTGAGGGTTATCATTACGTGTACCAAGTAAAAATGCATTTTCTAATCGTACGGTTAGTTCGGATCGTGCAAAGGTTGGATTACTGTAAATTTTGAGAACCAAATTTAAATATTCTTCGGTCAAACTTTGATCGTTACGATGTTCAACTGTCATCATCTTGACCAACATGCCTGCCTTTTCCTTAATTGTGGGGAATGTTTCTGTCCTATCTAGCGTCCATTCGCTAAGCATTTCCAACATGGTACGTAACAAATTGATATCGGATGACTTTTCAATCAGTTGAATTGAATAAGTCAAGAACCAACGACGTTGATCACCAAGATGAGAAATACGTTTCTTGAGCAACATCAACACCAAAATAAGCAAGTTTCCAGAAGAATCTTGCCCCACTGATGATCCAGCGTGAGAAGGAGGCATCATGTGTTCTTTCGTTAATTTTTGTAATAACTTAATAATACCAGGGATGAACTGATCCAAGTGTTCGCTGCGGCTACTGCTAGCGGCCTGAAGTAGTTTTAATACTGCATAAATACCATTGTTACTCATACTACCAATGCCATCTGTGATGGTTGTATTGACATGAGAAATAAATAATACTACATCAGGATGTTGTTGATCTTGTTCAGCACCTTCTGTGGGTGTGGTACCGTGAATCGCTTGGAAAATACGAACTAAAACTGGATGAAGAACATTTTGAATACGAACATGATCGGACTTGATGCTTGTTTCCAACAATCGATAGAGTTGGTTCATGTTGACGATAAACCATTCATTTGGCTTATGTGCGATATCGATATTAAGAACTTCGAGTGCACTACAAACACTTGGAATCAAAATTTCGCTCATGTCCTTGACAGTTAATGTCCGTTCCAAATGAGAAAACTTGACATGAACATCCGACCACATATCTTCGGTTAAGAATTCCTTCATTAACTCCAAAACACGTTGAACTAATCGTCGTTGAATCATATCTTGGGGATTATAAATAGTACATGCCAATCGAACAAGATATCCAATCAAGTTTTCACGTAATGCTAAGTTGGGGGCAAATTCTTTGTCCTTGTCATTACTAGCAGCGACAGATGGCACATCCTTGTTACCGATAGCTGGTGAGGAAGAAGGTGTTGCTGGTCCTGGTGTAGATGCAGATGGTGTTGCTGTAGTAGTCGGCCCTGGCGTTGTTGCTGTCGCTGTCGTAGCTGCCGGTGTGGCAGGTGTACCACCTTCGGAACGAAGCTTTTTACGCGATGCATCTGATTCACTTGTTCCTGCTTTTCGCTTTGGTGACAAAGAATCACCGCCACTACCATTGATATTTTCTTCTTCCTTGGGTTGTGATTCAAGCCGTTTTCGTTCCCATTTCAAGATCAATTCTGAAAGTTCGACCGTCAATAACTTGTGTTCGGGTGTTGCGTTTTGGAATAAACCAAGTTTGGGTAATGTGTTGACAATTTGCGGTAAGAAGTGTTCTCGATAATCGTAAAATAGATCAGGTTGACGCACCAAAAGTTGATATACATTTACCATTTGTGAAATACTATGTGTATCTTCAACAACCACCTTACGTGTCAATCGCACCCATGTAGGTACCCGTTCTCCATTATGTAATGGTACTCGCTTGGGTAATACGGGTGCAAGAATATCAAGACCTTGCTTAACCAAATTACGGGCTTCTGACAAATGGGCTCGAAGAAGCGCTTGGTATATTTGAATAGCAATTTTGCTTGGTGTTTCATAAGCTGCAATGAAACGTGCAATAAGAACATAGGCTGATTGTTTGCTTGTAGCATCCTCCAATCGTAAGTAATTCCAACCAAACTTAATAACCTCTTTACGTAAATCAGCAAGTAATTGTGGTGCATATTGAACAATCATGGCTGTCAGTTGCAATAATTCAATACGTAATGAATCCTTGGCATAACGATTATCATCGAGTGATTCTTTAGTAAGCTGGCCCCAGAGTTTGAAATCCAGCTGTTCCATCATTTTGTTATCAAAAATATCAGTATAGCCACCCTTCTGTGTATTAAATGCGACAAGTAAAGCTGGATTAATAACATGTCGCAAGGCCATCATCTTGAGAGCATTCGAATAAGATGAATCCGAAAACAATTGCAAAAACTTGTCCATCATTTTACGTTTACGAGTAGGTGTGAATTTCATGGCCACGTCCTCCAAAAAGAATGCACGCAAGAATGAAAGATCCATCACGGTTTCATGTGCAAACAGAGCAACGAGATCAAATACAACTTCAATATCATCTTGAGAGGAACGAAGATAAGCAATAAAGATTTGTGCCAAATAGAATGATTCACGTGTTGCTTGGATGCCTTGTTGATCTTCCTTTTTCATATCCTCAAATCGTGCTGATGATCGCCATAATGTTAACAGACAAGTAAGCACTTCCTTTTGATTTGCCAACCAATCAGGTTCATATTTGATCATTTGTCGAACAATCAGTACACCTTGATAATGCATAGTTGCATTATCACTAATATTGAATGTCTTGTTAACAAGTTCTTGGGGTGATTTCGCAACTTCATCACGTAATGGTGTAGCATTTTCAGTCCCCAAAAGATCAACAAACAAGCGACTATGTTGTGGCGAATTTAATCGTTCATAAAAGTAGGCAACAGTCTCGGTAGGATATCGATTCAGATACTTAATCAAGTTTGGTCGGAATGGACTGGATACAGTACGACGAATATCCTTCTCCATATCAATAACAACAGTAACAAGATCATTCAAAAAGATGTGAGCAGCAGCTGGAAGCAAATGGAAAATATTCAGAATAGCAACAATGATCTTGACTTCATGGTTTTCGTTCAATGATTTCCCGGCGGCTTCTTGTAACACTTTGGGATCTGCCCATTGCTTTAAATGATCCAACAATTTTTTTCCAATTTCAACCTTGAAATAATTGGTAAGTAATTCTAAAAGTCGGGCCAAACCTTCCAAACCAGGCACGCTCAACGTCTTGTGATTTGACAATGTAGTCAAAATAGGTCGAAGACCTTGCTGTAACAGTTCTTTGGGTAGTTTGTGTTGTTGCGCAAGTACTTGCTTAAGACCTCGATGTGCTGCTTCAACAACTTCGGGTGATTTGGAATAAAGTGATTTAAAAAAGACCTGAATAATACGTGCTCGAGTATGTGTTTGTCGTTGACTTGAAAAATCGGAACATGCCATGGCTGCAGACAAGAGCTTGATACAGACAATACGCAAGTTCATTAATGAAGTAGCATTCTTGTATTGTGAGCTACGACTCACAAGAGCTTGATCCTCAGCATCTGCAAGCGCCAATGCTTCGTGTAACAATCGAATCAATTCTTCATTGAATTCCAAAAATGGTGGGCGCAATGTCAAACAATAAGTAATAGCATCAATGTGACCGATTTGCATCGCGAATGGTAAAGCGCGTAATGGTTTTGCAAAGATAGGTGCAACAAGTCGTTCCCTAACGGGTGCTAATAGTTCAGTTACTTCGTTACCAGTAAGATCAGCAAGCAATTGGAATGAAGATTGGATTGTTTCTCGAACAGCGCTGTTGGAATTAGATAATTCACTCAATAATAATGAAATTAAATGATGGAATTTTTGTTGTGCTTCTTGTGACTCCTCTTCGTCAGGACGATTGCATACTTTCAAAACATGGGACAATGTTTGTGTTGCTTCAGCAGTATTAATATTGGCCATTTCAGGTGATGCATCCTTGAGAACAAATAACAACGATCGAATAAAATCAAGTTCATGTTCACGCATCCACTTGATTCCCATATCGAGTTGAGCGCTCATGATCGAAATACCAAGACAACCGCCTCGTTTTTTGTACCATTCTTGCTTGTAACAGCATGAGCAAAATTGGGATGCAAATACACGGAAGATGGGTAGACGTGATACATACTCCTTCCCACCAAGTACAGTTACTGCAGTATCAAAACAGAGTTGCAATATTTGTTCAGCACGTTTACGTAATCGGGCATCTTCTGAAGAGATGACTTCCACCACAGCATCGACCAAGATGGTTGTATTGAGATTTTGTACAGCTAAACGTTCTTCCATCATATCTGATAATGGTTTTTTACCACCCTCATGTGCATCCATGGCTTCACCGATATGTAACAATGTAAAATGACGACATACATTTTGAAAGAAATCCCAAGCTTCTTCCGCCAATGTGGGAATAGTGGATGCCTTCATGATAGATACAAAAATGGTGCGTAACGCTTCTTCTTGAGCAAGTCGTTTTGACAAATATTTAGTGTAACCATTTCCAGAGAGTCGTTTGGGTTTAATTCCGTTTTCGGAAAGTGCATTTCCAACGACAGTGCTTTCACCTTCTCCTGTTTGTGCTCCTGTCCCTGTTACTTTTTCACTACTTTGTTCTTCCTTGTTCTCATCACCACCGCCACTTGATGCATTATCAGCTTCATCATCATCCGAGCCATCCAAAAGCTGTTCCTTAACACGTTGGTATAATGCTTTCGGTAAGTCCTCTGTGCCTTCGTCCAATTCAAGCATAAGAATTAAATTCGTTTTTAAGAAATCATATGCATATTTCTTGTAAAATGGGCTCACATCAGATCGTTCCAATGTTCTTGCAGCCACTTGCATAGATTTATCCAATGGTAATGTGTATGGAGTTGTATTGGGATCAAACGTCACTTCGACTGAAACACCACTTTCAATGCGGGCATTGTATTCAAGCTTGGGTGGACTCTTAAGCATTCGTCGATTACGACCTCCCAGTTTGCCAAGAATACGCATAGCAGCATGACTATGAGTCTGGTTATAAGGAAGTGGTTTCAAATGACTCCATAAGGCATCCATTAATTCCTTCATCACTGGTGCCATAATATGATCTAAAAACTCTGGGTTCAAGTTATCATTACATAATTCCATGGTACGTAACCCTTGAGAAACCAATTCTTGATCAGCTTGTAAAGCAATCACCAATGGACGCATTAAGTAAGGTAAGTAAGGTAATAAAGTACTGAGTCGGACAGGAACAGCCAAACACAATTCGACAAAAAGATTACGCATCTCAGGCTTGTGTGCCAATGTAAGTAAAGAGTTGAGATTTTCCAATAGTATTTGCAACAAAGGTGATACTTCTTTATACAATAGTTCGAATCGACCTCCACCGATACTCTTAAAAAGAGCACGTAATAACAAAAAGTAATTGGCTGGTTCTTTAGCTTTGGCGGATAATTTGAAACAGGACATGACAAGGTTAGCGAGATAAGGTTGTAAAATGGATTCGTTTGCATCTGGGAATAAATTAACGGCCATAAATGCGAGTCGGAAAAGATGTAACATAACAGCTGAATAATGCATATCGTCATCGCCCAAACGTTCAATACGATCGATCAGGAATCGGAAAAGAATACCAGCAAAGCCTTGAGATGAAACTTCAGTCACCAAAAAGTATTGAGCAATATGAATCAACATGGGATTGACAAGCATACGCTCAAAAAAAAATCCAATTTGGGATGCAAAAATCTCTTGAAATACAGCTGGATCAATCAAAGTAAAAACAATTGAAAACATGTCGAGGATTTCTTTTTCTGCTGAAGCTTGTGTACCAAGTTTAAGTGAAAGTTCATTAGATCCAATCGATGAATCGTTTGCTTCGGCGTCTGATGATGACCTTCCATAATTGGGGGGTGAACAATCTGAATTATAATTGTCGACATTGTAGTATTCAAAACATACTAATCCTTCTCGAAATAATCGTAAAAATGTTTCGACGTCGTCTTGTGAGAATCCACGAGCAAATTGACCATAGGTTTGTGGAGTGGTTTCAAAGCCTGCTGGTGGTTGAGAATTACAATGCCGTAAACCAATAAATAATGGTTTTAGGCCAAGAGCAAGATTTCTAAATAAGAATCTTCCATCTAGTGAGAAAAAAAAAGATAAAATTGTCAATCAACCTTATCATAAATATTTTTTAAGAGATGACTTGGAAGAAAAATGATGGTATTTAATTCGGTTACCTTTGATACCATCATGTGATGAATCTGGAATAAATGTAGCAGTATGAATAGACCTCTTTTTATCAAAATCAAAATCTTCAAGTTCATTCGTTGTCGTTGTTGCTGTTGTATCCATATCAGTTTCTGTAGTTGTATCAACCCGTTTCTTCTTTTTATAATGTCGTAAGCACGATTTAAATTGAATATTAAGCGCAGCAAATTTACTTGCAAAAGCATCCAGTATTCGCATCAATAATGCACGTCCTAAAAGATATTAATATTATTCCCATTTCGATTATCAGTACTGTAATCACCAATTTTTTCTATACGATCTCCTAATCAAAATAATAAGCGGAATTAAAACAATTGATAGGATTCATTACCTTCTTCTTTACTAGGTATTTTAATAATACAGTCGATTAAATTAAGTAATAATTTCCCGCACATGGTTTGAATACTTGGAGCTAATGTAGCATCATGGAGATTACGTGAATATATACATACAGTTCGTAAAAGTTGCTGTGGTGTTAAATCGGATCGAATATGATGAACTAAATCGGCAAGCATACTGTATGCCAATGGTCTAATAGTATATAATAAGAGAGTTTGAAAGAAGAAACAAACAGTTATGAATAAATAAATTTAAATTTAATCATTATATGCTATAAATACATAATAACAAAGATGTTTTTACCTTAATGTGTCGTGTGAGGTTACTCCTGTTCCAATTAGTACTTTTTCATTCAATAATAGATCAATTTTGGAAACAAAAGATTGTCGGAAGTCTGTTGATAAGATATGGCGTGTTGCAACGAGTAATTCTTTTCGTGTAGCGGATGATTCTGGTGGACATTCTCGTAATAATCGAAGGACGAATTCAGGGATTTGATTTTGGTAAGGTCGAAGTACTTGATTATAACTTCGTAAAATATAAGCCAAGAATGACATGGTCTATATATATATATGCTCATTTAGTTACGGCCTATCCAACTCACACTATATCACATATAATTATACAATCCCAAAAAGAGAATATATACATTACCTTGACCTGAGCAACAAGAAAATCATTATAAACAGTTCGATTACGAATTTCTGGACTGACACCAACAAACACTTCTCCACGTGCTCGTGCTTGAGCGGAAGCTTCTTGTTGTGGTCGAGCTTCCAATTTTAAAGTCTATTTAATATATATTGTTGGTTATACATACAGAGTTGGAGACCATGACAGCACAAACAATAATGGAAAAAGGTAAGATTGAAAAGCTATCACATTCAACTAACCTGAAAAATAAGCGGTACGAATTTCATGATATTTTCACCAGCGTAACGACGATGTGATTGAAAAAGTAAAACGACAATTATTGGACATTCTGTCAATACTTTAAAGCTGAAAAGACCTTTTGGTAATACTTTAGATGGTGTTTCAGGTGTATCTGCTGCTGGAGACATCGGTCGCGGTGATGGTGCTAATAAAGGATGTGGTCCAGGCTAGGTATAAAAATAAGAAATTATTTTTAGTTACTAAAAAAAATACTTCTTTTATATATATTTAACTAATTATTTAAAATAAAAAAAAGGGATTACCGTTACAGGCCCAGCTGGTGTTGTAGGTGAATCAAAAGCATCTTTGACAGTTTGTTCCATGTTTTGGTATATTTCCTGAACGATATCCAAGAAGGGTTGAACTTGATCTTCAAGAACATGACGGAAGGAACGATGTAAATCAATGATGATTTTGACACATACAACAGCATTTTCTTCATTTTCCACTCGTAACAGATGCATTAATGTTTTACATAATTCACTAGCATGTTCTTTTAATGGTTCAGTTTGTGGTAATCGATAAATGATTTCGAGGATAATATTTCGTAATTTCTATTTTATATATTATAGTTCCATAGATGATTCATACAAAATATACATATACAATAAACTATTAGTAATTATGTTTTATTTTACAATAATATAAAAGAGAGTAAAGAATCATTACCTGTTCAGGTGCATTACTAATAAAAACTGGTGAACCGTTTTGTAATATATCAATGAATACAGGTATTAACGTTTGAAGAAACCTTGGATACTCCAAAGTTTGAAATATTTCGACTTGATCTCGTAATTCATTGGCAATCGTAACCTTTAAATTGACACCTATATTATTAAATAGAGTTTAATAAGTATATTTAAATAATGCGATCGTAATAACGATCTTTAGTTGAACAAGTTACTTTGATATAAATACGTTTATATAAAATAAAACAGGTTGTTTCAGTCAGTACCTAGTTTTGGGTCCCCCAAACGATGCGCGTATACTTCCAATGTGGTCATGTTTGTTAAAATTTATTATAAGGAAGATAATGAAGAAATAGAAAACGACGCTTCGTGAATGGTTTAAAGGTAGACCTCTCTTTTATATTGGGTCAAGAGCTGGTCGTATATAAGTGCCTAGTTATGAGGAGAAAGAGAGAGTCGGAGGAGAAGGTTTGATGGATAAAATAAAGGTGAAAAGGGAAAAAGTGGACGAACACAAAAATCGCGACGATATAAGTAATTTTGAGGTCACGTGATATGACTTGTTCCTTACAAACTCAGTTCTGCAAACTGAAAGTTTCCTCCAGATCTTATGACATGAAGAGGTGGTTTATATGGATAATTCACGCTATGAATAAATAATTTGATCATTAAAGATCTATATACACATTATAATTAAAAATATATGCAACTATGTTAATACTAGAAGATGTACAATTTCTCACAAAGAATAATATTGTTACATTGTATATTTATATCATTTATTTTTTTGAATGCATTACTGTCCTGTACCAAAGAAAAGAAAAGTAGAGTAACGTATTTATTACCTTAAAAAAGCAATATTTTTTCTTATAAATTGATATTACACGGAGAAAAAAAAAAGTTGCCAACACAACCAACCAGGGAGTAATTCTAGGCGATAATGTGAGAACGAAGGCCTTTCTATCCGAGTATAAGAATGTTTTGTTGAGAATAACACAAGTGAATCAACTTTATCCTTTTTCTTTTTTTTTATTGCTTCTTGGTTCTTAAGATATTGTATAATCTTTTTTTGATTATCTTTTTATCAAAATGTACAGCACAGCTACTAACCCTATGATGTCCTATTATCCTACAACACAATTTCAAAATGATTTTACCCAAGGTATGTAATTTATTTATATTAAACTATTGATTAACCTCGTAATCCATGAATATAACTCTATTACATATAAACATATAGGGAGATATACTTATAACGATGTACCCTATCCTCGTCAACAAAAGCCTACTACTACAGATGTAGAAATCCCTACAACACGACGAAAATCATGTACACGAAGTTTTTGTTGTCCATGTTGCATGTGCTTTCCGTATTGGATGCGTTGTATATGTTGTTTCTTTCTTCTTTTATTTATGGCAGCAGCTGGGTTGACCGCTTTTGTTGCTACTCAATTCAAGGTTCCAAGTGTTGATTTTTATGGACTCACTGATCATCCGTCAGGTTTACCGAAATATAATAAAACAAATGAAACTACATTTGATATCAACGTTGGGTTAAGAATCGGTGTTGTGAATCCAAATATGGCTGGTGTTTCATTTGAAAAGATTGAGGCGACGGTATTTATTATTAGTATTATCATCATTACTACCCAATATAAACTGTAACAACAACAACGACAACGACAAAAAAAACCAATTATTGAATATATATATATATCTATTTATTTATTTTAAGGCATACTATCCAACTGCTCCTACTAGATCAATCGGTGGAGGAGAGCTGAATAATCTGGTAATAAATTCCCATGGTACAACAAACTTTACATTTCCATTTCATGTCGAATTTGATGCTTCTAAAGATGAAGAACAAAATATGTTATTAGACATTTCTCAAAGATGCGGCTTGACAGGTGGAGAACAAAAGGATTTAGTTGTTAATTATATGTTAACACCCACAATCCGTATTATTGGATTTCCAATATCGGCAGTCATAAAAGATACAGTTCAAGTACCATGCCCACCTCTCGGTATGTAATATTACATATATTACCGAGAATATCATAAAAGCCATTAAATCTAACCTGTTACGTTTATATGTTTTCTAGATTCTTTGAACCTTTAGTAGCCTATTACTATCAAATGTAAAGATTAAATATTGTACTTTATTGTTGAGTCTTATAAATTGAAAAAAAGTGAAGCGAACTATTTTCTCTTGTGATTATATTATCTTTTGTATATGGAAATCCACTAATATTTTAACTTCTTCATAGAAGTAAATATATATTTACAGTATGTTTGAAACAATTGGCATCCGTATTGTTACTCACTGGTGGTGAAAATGGATGTCTAATTACAAAGATACGCATAAGAACAAATTTAGCCCTTAAATGATATAAATTAAAATTAAGTCTATTCGTTTTTTATCTAACGACACGATTTCCCCTTGACAACAATATTTATCCGTATATATAACATGTGTTACTTCCGTTGAAAAGGTTTGACATTTACAAAAAATAAGCTTCAGTTTGTTCGGAATAGTCTATTTCTTGTAATAAGATTCATTAATAAATTAGTGAATTATTTATGACAACTATTATTAAAATAAGTATGTTTATGTATGTGAAAAATAAAATGCTGACGAATTTAGCTATTTCTTCGTTACACGAGCCATTCGGTCAAAATGTTGTGCGGGGGAGAAGAGACGGATAGACTCGCTCTTCTATTTTCTTTTCTTTTTAGTAATAGAACTTCTTCCCACACCATGGCTAACGAACATTTAATTGACGATTGTATCTTCTGCAAAATTATTCGGTAAGGATAATAATAGTTTTATTTTCTTGCTTTATTAAGAAAAGGGAAAACGTTTATATTATCAAAAATGCAACAAGTCAAATTCACACAGACTGTCATTACCAATGTCATTCTTATTATAACTATTTTATTACCATAGTGGCGAAATCCCTTCTCACAAGATTGCCGAAACTGACAAGGCGTAAGTGTGACATATATGAGTAAACACCATGAAACTGATTAGGGACATATATATATGTATGCATATATAGATACTCGTTCTTGGATATCAATCCTATTAGCGAAGGACACGCCGTAAGTTTATATTTATACTAAATAAAAAAAGGCAGTTTTTTTTATCGTGTGGATAAAAGTA
Organism: Circinella umbellata; assembly: GCA_025093555.1. Lineage (NCBI taxonomy): Eukaryota > Fungi > Mucoromycota > Mucoromycetes > Mucorales > Lichtheimiaceae > Circinella > Circinella umbellata. The sequence continues at coordinate 349,443 of JAIWNF010000033.1, read as the reverse complement.
TATGTTTCTAATCTAAAAAATTGAAAATAAAAATGATAGTTGGTGATTCCAAAGTGTAAGTTATACTTTCTCTTTTTCTTTTAGATGAATCTTATTTTCTGATATTGGTTGTTTTATATATATAAGATCACGGCGAGTTTTTCCATCAAGTTCCTGATGACTACCTTGCTGATATTTTACCCCTTGCTAGAAAGGTTGCCCTTGCTATTGGTCTTGATGAAGGTCAATATAATTTACTTCAAGTAAGTAAAGGGAAAATAATACATCCTACTTTTTTTTTCTCTCGTTACTTTAGTTACTAACATTACTTTATTTTTCTCAACCTACACTAATTCATATAGAACAATGGTCCTATGGCTCATCAGGTTTGTATACAAGAATGGTTAAACGTAATGTATCAATCTTTTATTAATGATGTATCTAATGTTCTTTTCAATTTGAATTTGAAATAGGTTGTTCCCCATGTTCATTTTCACATTATCCCTAAGCCAAATAAGGAGGAAGGTCTTATCGTTGGTTGGCCCATGAAGGAAGCGAATCAGGATAATCTCAAGCAACTTTTGGGAAGAATTAAAGAAAAGTTGTAAAATAAATGTACTCTTTATATAACTATTATTTAAAACAATTATATAAATGCTGGGTTTATTTTTAGGTCTGTACATATAGGACTATTTCCCTTGTCAATTGAATTAAAAAGCCTAGAATATTCTTTAATATGTAATAATTAACAGATAATCTTGGGATTATATAATAGTACAATAGAATGAAATGTTAGGCATAGTGAGATCATATATAATACGTAAAAGACATGTTGTACTAGATAAATTGAAAATAATAAGAGTTTTTATTTAGTGAGCAAAATATGCTTCAAATACTACTACATGTTACAATATTATTATTATACAGGAAGTACGCGCTCACTCATAGATAATTGCTGTTGAGTTAAGCCTACTATAACTTAGTACTTTATTGCACTCTATTAGAAAGATCAATTTTATATATTGTATATATATACTCTTATTGAAGTTATACCATCATATACATATGTATATATATACTATTTGGTCTGTATACTAATAGCAATCATAACTATAGTATTTAATATATAAATCTATATAGAAAAAAGTAGATTTCATAATGTAGCTATGTATATATAATATTACCTATCGTTAGGGACTAAAAAGTGCTAGAAATAGGACAGTAAATAATAATAAATTAATGAAGGGATAGATGAATAAAAAACAACACCAGTCTTATGATGATTAATATAAAGATTCAATAATAAATTATGCTTCTATAGCAAAGCTTGTTGTATAATTCTTACCCTAACAATTCTCTATAATATATAATATAATATACTATAATATAATACTTTCTATTTTTACTTTAGAATAGTTTTCTAGTAATATTTTTATCTAATATATTATTAATACTTATCCATTATAATATCTTCTTTTGAAAAAGAGATATACTCTAAAGAGCTATATTAATTGATTAGTAGATATTATATATTGACCTTCCTCCTTTTATATCTTTTTTTATGAATAATTCAAGTAGTAAAAGTAATAAATAAAAAGATCACCATCATTAGTTTCTTTTAATAAGAGAGTAATACATATATAAATAGAAGATTAGCCTTTAGTAAAGAAGAAAGACTAATAACTACTATCCTTTGCTATAAAATATATACTCTATTTTTTCTAAGATAATATTATTACCACAAATAGTATTAATTACAGCAATAATAATTATAAAATTAAAAAAAATTATATCTTTTCATAGACTGACTTCCTCTAAATCAACTATACATTATTTAAACGTGCTGATTTTTCTCTATTTACTAGAAATGTATGATCAAATGTGTAATTAAAAGAAATTTTAAAAAATAATAAAAACAAAAATTAAAATACAATGCTTTGTGCTGATGTTTGTTCTTGATTTTTTGTTTAACAAGAAGCCTTCTTGGCTCAGTTGGCAGAGCGTCCGCCTAGTAAGCGGAAGGTCGGCGGTTCGATTCCGCCAGAAGGCATGATCAAACGTTTAATTTGTTTATATGTAGTCATCTACAGGTGAAACTTTTTGTTTTTTGTTTTTTGATATAAACGATTGGTTGTGATGATGAGAAGGAGGAGGAGCTGCTGCTTCTTGTTCTTCTTTTTTATTTTATTTTTGGAAAAAAGGCAATAAAAAAATTCCATGCCCTGGGAGAAATCCCCAGTTTAATAAAGGTAAGTCGCTGTAGCTGCTGTACCAGCAATCGAGGAGAAACACCCAAAAGACTTGGGTAGTGTTGTACTCAACTAAAACTCCTGGGGGCCTTTCCCCGAGGAATCATCCTCTGTCATACCTCTACCTAGAGGCTTCGACTACGCGGTTCATGAATCTGGCTGGCTCGCCCAGACATTCCACTATCTTTTTCATTATTCTCATTCTTCTTATTTTATTTTTTGTCGTAATTATATTATATAATATTATTAACAGTAGTAATCGGTCATACTTCTTTTACTCCTCTATTATTATTTAACATTATTATCACTTACTATTATATGCGTCCGCAGTAGTTTTAGAGAATATATAAATGGTGGTTTATTTTATTAAATAAAAAGATATCTTTAATCTACTCTACATTCTATTTATTACCTTTGTGGCATTTTTCTGTGTGGTTATTTATATTATTCGTCGTATTTACATTCTCTTTTTCTGATTATCTCTCCGTGATTTTATCAATAAAAAGTACAACACTTTTTTGTATTGTAATATTTTTTAGGGCAGAAGAACATATTATATATAGGAGTGTGATTCCAAGAAGCCAAATGAATTAATAACATATAGTAGAAGTAATAAAGGAAAGTAAAAGTATAACATAAAAGATAATATTGTAAGTAATAATAGTTCTGACCTTGGTGTTTCCTAAGAGCTGCATATTATTGTTATTGTTACCATTACTATGTTATTCTTATCATTATACATTATATTCTACAATACCTTCATTAGAAATCATAAAGTTCCCCGTCATGATTATTAAACAAAACATCACCTTTCCGGTATCTTTTATTATTCTATTTTAGCTGGCTTTTGATGTTACCTTCTGCTATAACGACAACCAGTAGTAGACTTATGCTGTAGCTAAATGATTTCACTAATCACTGGACCTAATAAAGTATTCTTTTTAGCCGGCTCAGACCGCATGTTTGAGCTAGTTTGAGCAAGCTAAGCTATTAGCTTGATAATATTTAAGAATAGTGATGTGCAAAACCGATCTACTCATAAGTGCTCAATTTAATTTGATCTTTATTTTGAAAAAAATTGAGCATGCTAGACCCGTGAGTTTAAGCCTTTGAGAGTGGCACGAGTGAGAGTATTCAATCGGCTTTAGCTCTCTTATTTATGGGTCACTAGATATACTAAAAATGTTTTATCTTTCAATAAAGTAATAAAGTATTATATTGTTGGGTTTTTTTACATATCGACTTACTTCTTTCAGACATTTTATAATTTTTATATGGTATTGGCTCAACATTCTTTCGAATCGATCATAACATTGCTTTTTATTTTCTCGTATGTACATAAAAAAGTATTCAATTTTACTTTTACTTTTATCTTTTATCTTCTTTCTTTTAATCTACAACATGAAAACTAAATTATTTGTTTAATTTAGGATATTACTAGCCTTCGCTTACCATATAATAAAACTAAAAGTGGATTGCATATTTAAGATGCCTTGAAATAGATATAACTATAAATGTGTAAAGCAAAATATGATGTAAGTTATCAATAGTATAGTGTTAGGGAGCTAAAAATATAAAAATATCAGAGATTCTAATTGTCTACCCCTGATAAAACTAAAAAAGATCTTCTTGAGAACAAGGCTATCAATCTTGAGTGTGTTAATTCAAATGTAGTAGCCTACTAATTAATTATGTTCTGGTAAAAGTCTGATTTCATTGATCTTTATCTAAACTGAAGTGGCCATTCGATGTCCTAGACTTCGACTATTTATAATAATTATCATTGATTATTTCGTCCAAACCTTTTTTTTAAAGGATAGGTTACGGATTTAAAAAATGTAAAAATTAAAATATAATTTTTTTTTATATATATAATTTTAATTAATAGTATCTTCTGATATTAAGCAATGTATATTTTCTAAATAGCAATTACGGATTAGGTCTTCAAGATAAAACTCTTTAAGATATACTTTTCAGATGGCATATCAGAATAAACTAGGCCTATAATGATAGTCAATTTATATAAATAGACCAACTCGCAGATAGAATAATAATAATCATCTTTATCCTACTTTCGATAATAAATACGGTTTCAAAGAGCTCATCACTTTTTTTTTCTTTATTTTTATTGTTGAATTAGATCATTATTCTGATTTACATTTGAAACAGTACAAAACAAATCTTAGTAAAAAGAATAAAGTAAATCCTTAAGATCCTACTTGAAAAGCCTTATTTAGATCTAGAAATATGCTCACAGTAATATAGTAAAAGCAATAGTATGATTCTGTGAAAGCCATCATTATTAAGAAACATAAAACGATTTATAAATATACCCAAAGAATTAATAGCTCTATATGAAGTAAACGCGGTCTGGTCATATAAGTACATACTAGCCAAATCCTCAAGTTGAAAGAGGTGTATAATTTAAGCAAAATATTTAGATATGTTAAATTTTTTTATGTTTATTTCACTCACTTATTACCAGTAAGTACTTTTGTATCGTTTTATGTCGGGCGTTAACGAAGCACGTCATTTTCAAAGTTCAACAAATGCTGTGTATTCAAGAGTTATGACAATGCTTATAAGTAGGTATATATACCTGATATCAATAAAAAATATTATAGAGACAAGTGAAGCAAGAGAAAAATATTAGCCACTACTATCTTCATTATCGAAGGATAAAAAACAATCATGCCATAAAGAAAAACGAGTAAGCCAGACGAGCCGACTAAGCATTAGTAATATCGGTATATACATCAAAACTTATAAATTAACAATAGAAGAAGATGATTGAAGATAAAAACAAGTGATAGAATTAAAAAGCGAAGATTATTGGAAGGAGAGTAAAAACAATTCACTCGCTGCGCATTTGAACATGTCTGAGAATCCGCACACCAAAAGATTGAGCAGGCTAGTTGCTCAAACCAGCTCATCGAACCATCTTTTTTTTACCAGTAATAACGATATATTATAATTTTAGTGATAGATATTTAAGACCAAATAAAAAACTGTTACAATCAGACACATTTCTTTAATTATATTATTGTCGTACCTGAGGAGTCTTTAGTAGCAGGAGGTTCATCATGCATAATAATAATCATCAGTAGTAATTTGTCGTAACCATAAATAGCAGTAGCTCTACTTTTCCTTTTTTATCCATTTGTGATACTTCTTTTGTAAACGTATTTTATTTTTATATTGCCAAGTAGTTAATCCATATCACTATCACTGTCACATCATCATAATAATTAGTCGAACACGTAGTCAACCCTCAGTCACGAACACGTATATTATCATTATTAGTTTATCATATACCTTATAAGTAGCTTAGAAAATATATAAATACTCCTTCACATTTCATATAATAAAACATCATCCTTCAACTTATACTTTATTTATTTATTATCTTTTGTTCTATTATTATTATTCTATTTCTAATTGGCTACTACTACGGTGTTATCCGCCAAAATATATTACGACAAGTTGTTTTAAAAAATATATAATAATAAAAAAGGACAAAAACAAAAAATTTCATCTGTAGATAACTACAGGTAAACAAATTAAACGTTTGATCATGCCTTCTGGCGGAATCGAACCGCCGACCTTCCGCTTACTAGGCGGACGCTCTGCCAACTGAGCCAAGAAGGCTTCTTGTTAAACAAGAAATTAAGAACAAAAATCAGCACAAAGCATTGTATTTTAATTTTTGTTTTTATTATTTTTTAAAATTTCTTTTAATTACACGTTTGATCATACATTTCTAGTAAATAGAGAAAAATCAGCACGTTTAAATAATGTATAGTTGATTTAGAGGAAGTCAGTCTATGAAAAGATATAATTTTTTTTTAATTTTATAATTATTATTTTTTACTATAATTAATGCTTAGTAATTATAAAATAAAATAAAGTGAGCTAATATTATTATCAAGTATTCAAGTTATTAGAGTAGATGTTATATTATATATATTTCTTAGTATTTTTTCTAGTTTAAACATATTAAAACATTTTCTTATTTAAATTATAATAAGGAAGGTATGGCATCTATTTATAATTGATCTTCTTCCATCTAGCCAGCCTCTTATTTATTTTTATACTCTAAGGATGATATACACATATAATATCCTAGTAGTAGAGAAAAAATACTTATTTTTATTATAATGTATCTGTAATAGCAATATAGCTAGTAATTATATAATGGTATATAGTGAAAAAAAAATTGAAAGAGGGCTTGAGTTAATATAGTAATAAAGTAAAATTTTCTAGATGTTGTTAAGGGTTTTTTTTACTTATATATATTGAAATATTAAGGCTAATAAAAAATTGTTTAACTAAATAATACATCTAATATTAATAGAGAAGATTAACTGTAGTATGATGGGGTGTAATTGATAAAGAAAGTATATCAGGTGCTTAATAACATTCCATTATTAGATTATTTTTTTCATATTCGTATAGTAGATATTTAATAAAGTAGTTTGAGCCGTATAGTCTAACAGAGCTCTCAGTCTTGATTTTTGTAGGTATCAAAAAAAAGATTTCTGCTTTATTTTTTTTTGGAGGAGGGGGGGACAGGAAAGCCAACACTAGCCATTTCAAGAAGTTTCTTGATAAATGATAATAGCGCTATTTTTATTTTCGTCTTTTTTTTTTGAAGTTGGTGAAAAAGCGTCCTCATAACTTTTAGTAACACCTGTTGGCAATGACGCGATGAATCGTAATGACACCATAATCACAGCAGTGCTATGGTATTTAAATGGTTGTATGGTCTCTTTTTACCAACAATCGGATGGAGAAGAACAAAAGCGTCCTCTTGAAACAGTCAATCTACCGTATCCCAACTTGTCATACAGAGACATCAACATTTTGGTAATTTCTTCTCTTTCATCAATGACTAAAAAAATGATTTGATATTGAGTGCCTAATCCCTTTTCTTTAAAATAGAAAATCACACAACCTGCCGTCAATCGTTTATCTTACTTGGCAACGCTCAATCTCCAAAACAATCAACTTACAACACTTCCTGCGGAACTATGGCAACTGACAGGGCTTCAAGAACTTAATATTTCCCGGAATCAAATCAAGTCAATACCACCAGAAATCGCAAATCTTGTTAGTTTGCGTGAATTTTATGCCTATAATAATCAAATCCAAGAACTACCAAGTCAGTTGGGTCGTTTGACAGATTTACGCGTACTTGATTTGACATCAAATAAATTAAATTATCTTCCGGTCGAATTGCTAAGTTTAAACATGAATAGAATCTGGGTAGACAAGAACGAACTGTTTAGTACCAAGAAAAAAAATATGGATGGATGGAAACAATGGCAGAAAAAAGAAGCATCTTCATCACCAATTTATATCCCATCAGCAGCAGATGATATTTTGTCATTGCGATCTACATGTATACAAACTATAGGGGAAGCTATATTGGATGATCCTGATCAAAAGGAAGCATTACAAGAGTCGTGTTTGACACAAGGAATGCTTGAACAGTTATCAGTCGATCCAAAATCAGCACCGCGTTGTTCCGTGTGTCAAAATATCATGTTTCATGATGGTCTTTGGTTGATACACTTTGATTCCTTTCTGAAACTGACATCAATTCCATTTCTACACCGTACGTGTAGTCATACATGTTGGACAGATATTAGACTAAAGTTGCAAGTAGAAAAAATGATGGCGTGTAATAATATAACTTAATTTTCTTTTTCATACTCACCTATCGACACCCCACTTCTCAATAATTTTATTTAACTCTTTGTACATATTTATCTTTCTTTCCCTCCCCTTTTATTCATTAATTTATTCAATATAATAAAACAGTTTGAAATATTTAATTTATAGTTATTATAACTTATAAAATGTAAGATAAGTCGAATGGAGAGGAAAAGGAAACATAAAAAAAAGAACAAGTAGTGATAATATTAAATTTCATATCTATCGACAATATACAAGAACATCACCACGGCGTCTCCAATCATCATGGAAATGACTATTAAAGAAACGAGCGCATTCACGATACCCACTCTTTGTAAGCATCTCTTTTATCTTTGCATTATCCATTTCCAACAAGTTTTCAAATAGGACAAGATGTGTAGGCCATGGACGTTCAGGTTGTCCAATCTCTTTTTCTAGAAACAAAGCTGGACTAGCATAAAAGCGATCCGCTTCATCGATATATTCTTCTTCATTACTATGTAAAGGTGGTTCACAAGTAAGAAACCACATATCGACATCCGATCGATGAACAACTGATTGCCAAGGAGTTGAATGACATGGCATCAATACACCAACGGAGTGTACAGAAGAATTATTGGCTTGTTCTCGTATCCACAACATGACATCGGTTACGCCCCGTTGATGCCAAAGTGACAGGTAGAGTGCCATAGGTACTTGTGTTACCATTAATGCAATAGCAGATAGTTTGCGCCACCGGGTAGGAATATTAGATAGACCATTAGCAACAAATATTAACATGAGAGGAACAACGGGAAAAATGAATCGAAACTCTTTATGTGACAAGAGACTATATGCACCTAGTACCCATATAATAAGGTGACCTAAGGATCGTGCGTCTTTTGCTTTGTCTGGGGTACAGCGATATCCGTAAAGTGCAAAGGGAAGCATGGTTGTCAAAATAACTGGCACACCCTGTGAAATGTACCAATGCCAAGGGTGAACACCATAAATCAGTGATATCGATTGTAAGACATTGATTTTGAAAAAGTTGATGGGCGTTAGAACTAGCTTTTCCACATTAAGTTCTTTAGAATAAATAAAAGTGTCCAGAGCGATATTGGCTGTGAGAATGATTGCCCTATACAAGGATTTTTTTTTAATTTTCCACATTAGACTATCCCCCTTATATTTAAATTACTCTTTGGTAACTCAAAGTATTTTTACTTACACAATAATTGCAGCATTTAACAAAACAGCAATCCGACGACCTGAAAATCGAGCCGCAAGTTGTAGACCGGAAAAGATCCATATTAATGCATTTGTTGGGCGCATAACGCATGCAAGAGATGCCCATAAGAGTGAAATACGATAATTTCTAGTATGTGGTATATTAAAAAGAAAGTTACACCAGTATACCTCCCAATATCCTTAATTTTATAGAAATAATCTTACTTTATCCAGCTATTATCGGAAAAATTTGTTACATTGGATGGCCAATAGTTCAAGGCAATGACAGTAAACATTGTTTCAACAGTGTTAGACAAAGTGCGTGCGGCTATAAAAAAATTATACCACGAACATAAAGTAATAAATAACTATATCGTATATAAAATAATGTCAATTGGTAATTTTCCAAATAAATTATATGCCTCTAAATGCTATTTTATCCTGTAAACAAACCGTAAACATACCAGATAGGGTGCAATGGTATTTCCCATAACACGCTTTCCTAATAAATATGTTGCATAATCTGTCACTGCCGCCATACTTGCTTGGAATAATTTTGGGGCTAGAATCTACTTATCAGTTAGCATGTTTACTTTTGTTTCTATGGTAAATATGTTGTTGTAACTTACCAATAGACGTGTCTCATCTAGCTGCAACCAAGCAAGTAACTTATATATTATGGCAAACATAATCGGATGAGCATAACTACGAATTTTAGAAGTCCACTCCCAAGTTAAATACCCATATGTGCAGTATGTTGGTTAAGGACTTTATCATCATTATCACTCTCTTTTTCTCTTTCTCTAGCTAATATTGATACTAAAATGGACTTTTTTTTTAAAAGAAAAGGATATCCAAAGACCATGCTGTGTGCGACCTCTTGTGATTGCCAGTATTCATCCGGATTATCATATGTACGTGTAAAATAGGCGTTGACAAGTCGAAAAATCAAACAAAGTGAAAATACAAAAATACGTGAACCTTTGGTCGATTGTTGATCGCCTGCGGCGATGACGGCTGGTGCAGGTTTCGTTAGTTCTGGAATATTTTGGGTATTGTCATTATCTTGTTTACTAAAATTAGGTGGATTGCGCCTTCGTATTTTTTGCTGATCTGTTGTCATTGAAAAGAATCAAGATGGAGAAAAAGAAAGAAAAAAGTATTAAATTGACTGTCCTGCTTATATGCGATTTATATACGTGTCACGTGTATATGAGAGATTCGCCTTGACCTAAATAGCTTCTCCGCTTTTTTTTTTTTTGGACACTGCTTTTTTCTTGTTGCATCTCTACAGAAACTTTTATTTTATTTCATTGCGATCGAAATCCGTAATCAGTAAATCTTCTTAATAATCATGGTTAAATCTAGTATTGTCGTACCGTCACAAACTGCAAATTCGTCATCACGAAAACGATCGGTAGATCAAGAAGATAATAATAACGGTAGTGCTCTCAATGAGCCCACAGCTGAAACAGGAACAAGCGGATCCCAAGAGGTATGACACTATTTTGTATTAAAAAAGATACAACGTAAACCAAAAAAAAAAAGGAATGGTTTATTACTCTTGATCTGAACCGATGGAATTGATATAAATAAAATAGAGCAAGAAACCACGTTTGGAATTGAATGCAGACAGTAGAGGGCGTGGCCAACGTATGTTTGGAGTATTATTAGGGACCTTGAATAAATTCAAAGATGATAGTAAACAGAAGTCGGACGCAGTAAGTAATAATATATATGTATATATTGATAAAGTCGACAATGTAATTTATAAAAATATATATTATATGTTTCCTAGGAGAGAAAAAGGGCAGAAATTGATTCGAAGTTACATGAAAAGCTTGCTAATGAGAAAAAAGAATTATCAGAAAAATTGCATGCTGATAAACAACGTCGAGATCGAGAAACAACGTTATTGAAAAAAAGAGAAGAGCGAATGATAGAAGAGAAGCGTGTACGTGTATAATATATATGTTGAACGGACGATATGATCTGGATGAATTCTTTTTCTTAACCCGTACATATATGTTTATATAGGATGCCACATGTGTAAAACAAAAAGAATATTTAGCGAACTATATTAAAACCAAAACAGAACCTCGATTATGTTATCGTCCAAAGAAACTTACAAAAGAGCTTGAAAAACAAATCGAAGACCAGATGGAATCTGCAAGGGAGGAACGTAAGGTATACGAATCTCGTAAAGAAGAACGTATGAAGGAAGAAGAATCAGAAAATGAATTAGCAGTAGAAGCAGAAGAGAAATCTCAGCAAGACGACGACGAAGATCAACAAAACAAGACAGAAGAGCGAGAAGAAGAAGAAGAAAAAGAGCTCACTCCACGTCTTGAATCCCCCACTCCAGAGGATGTAGTAGTAGCTGATCGAGATGATTAAATAATCGTAATTATTAACTCTTTAATATTTCAACTTTTATAAAAAAAAAAAGATTCAATTTCTTTTATGGGTTGTTATGGATACCAAAAAAAAAAAAAAACAACGACAAAAATTAAATAAATAAGTAAAAATTGAATTGAAAGTATCATCAGCTTGTAGTGTCTTTTTTACTGATAATGAATGTACAAAAGAAGAGAGAAAATAAGAAATAAGAAAACGAAAGGAAAAACAAAAGGGAGAAGAAAAAGGAAGAAAGCGAACAAAATAGTTAATAATTGGGTGAAAATTATTACAATTCACACAAAAAAAATATGAAAAAATGAAGCGAAAAGAAAAATTACTTTTTTTTGTGCAGTTCTTTTTACTTATACAAGTCGAGGTAAGATAATTAATAAAATTTGTTTCGACATGCATCTTGAAGTGTTTTAGATGATGAATCATGATGATTTTGTTGTGTTGTGTTGAATAAGAAATGTTGATTGTTTGTCATTGTTAGTTGCAGTTTGTTGTTTGTTTGTTGTATATGGGGTATACGTTAATTTTTTTTATTGATTATCTCCATTAATTTTTGCTGTTGATTGCTCTTTATTATTGTTGTCGTTTGTTGTATTATCGTCATCATCATTATCAATACCGTCATTACTATTATTATTTCTATTAACATCCTCCTCATCTTTATCATTATTTATACTATCATCATCATTATTGTTATTATCGTGATCACCACCATCCAGGGCGAGCAATTCATCTAGTAGCTTCTTGTGACCAGCGCCCTGTGGGTTATTAAGCAATGGTCGGATTTGATCACTCAAATGATCCCGTTCTTCTGTAGAAATAAACGAACTTGAAAGGATCTTTTGAATTAATGAAACACCACGTACTTGGTCGGCAAGAATTTCTTCCAATGTCTTTTCATTGGTCAGCCCAAGTAGGATTATTTCTCGAGCTTTCATATCATGGTTTTGGTTGAATAACTTAAGAATCATTTGGGACCCAAGTTTATGAGTTGCCATTTGGGTAAGTTGTGGAACAAGACGGTTAGCCAACATACTATAACGGTTTTCCAGATTCGATGAATCAATAAGCCAGGATAATAAAAGGGCACCATTGGCATTCATGGCAAGTGACACTGCATTTTGTATGAGAGCTGCTGCAACGAATTTCTATAATTATAAGGATAGAGTGAGTTTTTTTTCGTATAAGATTCAAAGAGGGAAATCTCGAGGGGAGAATGAAACATATAATTTACCTGCTGTTGAACAGTAATACTTTGATTTTCCAGTGTGCCACGCATGGCTCGAGCACCAAAGCGTCCTTGTGCCACGTTAAGCAATTTCTCCACGATGGCATCAAAAATAAATTGGTTGTTTCCATCACCGAGTCGCAAACAGCACTGTACAGCGTAATTTCCAAATTGATCTAAAAGAAGTGGTGGAACATAGGGTTTAAGGTGCAAGCAAACAAGACGGACCTAAATAATACATTGTTATTACACAAAAAGTAGTTATATTTTTAGTTTATTCTCTTTCTCTCTAGTGTTTTTTTCACTCAATTAGATTTGTTTTGTTCTTACCTGGTCAGGTGATCTAATTGTATCAATAATTTTTTGAGCAGCCCAAGTACCATTCTTATGGATACCAATGGCTGCTAAATGAGGAGCAATGTGTTCCAGCATTGCTGTCTTTGTTTCTTCCGTACACTTCTCAAATAAACGTTGAACAACAGTGTTTCCGATATAATCTATCGTAGGTATAATAGTGGGGCAAAATTAGGAAAAAAATCTTTTTTTTACCCCCAACCCCCCCTTTCATCCTCCCTCTTTTAATATTTAAGATCGATATCCATTGGACACAAAGAGCCGAATAGAACTTACCACTACTAAGTTCTGCGATTTCATCTAAACAATCATATGCAATTGCTTCCACTTCTTTAGTTCCTTCTGTAGCATTATCAAGCTTTTTCCTAATTTCGCGTAATCGGCTTGCGTCGAATTTTCGATTAGCTCCTAATTCAGGCACCGGTGGAATAGAATCGAAATAATTAGAAGTTGCCTCCAGTGCTATAAATAATAATATGATAAGTTAATATATATATAGATATTTCAACAATGTACTAATGAATTATTTTTCCTTGTTCTTTCTTTCCCTCCTCTTTATTCCTCTTTTTTTTCTTGTACATATATATTAACTCCTTCTTGATAATTAATATATCTTCATCGAGAACCATCATATCATCATTATTATTCTTACCTGTTACAAGATTAATAGATGATTCATCGGCACCAAATTGTTTCATAATATCCCAAAGATCCGCAAGCCAAGACTCCCCATCATTAACTGTCGCACGGTCATTACTGGTCTGTAATTTAGTACCACCAGAACCGCTGTTTGAGGCACCATCGGCTGAATTAGATTTGGCAGGTGGAACCTTAGCGAATCCAACCCGAATACCGGTAAAACCTTGTACACCGATTTCATTTTGCAACAAAGCATCGCGTGCCTTGGAAGCGTTTTCAGCATATTCAAAGTTGACAAAGCCACAGTTCTTATGAGAAAGGACACGAACTGATTCAATAGTACCAAAGGATGAAAATATATGAAGTAAAGTGGAAGGTGCTGTTCCTGGTGGTATATTGCCCAACCCTAAAAAAGGCAATTGCACAAATTAATAAACCCTTATTTTTATAATAATAATAATAATAATTTTTTTTTCGTCCCGTCCCCCTTTCTCTCGGCACACGCATTCTTTTGTCTCCTTTTTTACTCTTCACAAGAAAAAAAAGACAGAGAAATAAAACCAATCACTTACAAAGAGCACGTGTAGGTTGATGAGCTGTAGTATCGGGTACAGCCGCATCTGCTCTTCCAAAACCAATGCGCACAATACAATTACCAATACGGCCGCCGAGTCTTCCAAGCACTTCTTCTTTAGCTCGAATAGCATCTTCAACATGGAAAAAGTTAACAAAAGCACATTCTTTTTCCAAAAGTAATCGGACACTTTCAATGTGGCCAAACGATGAAAATAGATGGGTCAAATTATCAACACTGACGGTAGCATCTATATTACCAATCCAAAGAGAACGTGTTGCTGCTTGAGTAGGTGTGCTTGTTGATGGTGCCATTTGCACTTGATGGTTACGGAAAGTAGGGGTAGACTGACTAAAATGCAAATAAGGCTATTGTAAAAAATAATAAATAAGAAATTAGTTACCTTAACTAACTTCAAATAAATAAAAACTGTTTCTTTGTTTTTTTACAACACGGATAACAACACTCCAGTCCCATTTAGTTGAATAAATAATAATTTTTGTGGTTTACCTCCGCAGGTCCATTGCCATTTGTAAACGCACCGGATTCTTGATAATGATCGGCTGCTGATGTCGACGTATCGGGATAGGTTTGTTTTTGCAACATATTGGCGAGTAATTCCGAATCACCAAGTGATAACGAGTTATCTCCTTGCTGTGATTGATTTTTAAGTGAATCGCCATAAGGAAAATCACTTCCTTCATCCGACAACGTTTCTAAACGTTGCATTTGCCACAATGAAGATGGTACAGGTGGTGGAT
The DNA here is from genome assembly GCA_025093555.1 of Circinella umbellata. Taxonomy (NCBI): domain Eukaryota; kingdom Fungi; phylum Mucoromycota; class Mucoromycetes; order Mucorales; family Lichtheimiaceae; genus Circinella; species Circinella umbellata. The sequence continues at coordinate 334,341 of JAIWNF010000033.1, read as the reverse complement.
TGACTGAACGTCCATAATCCATACGACCCATACTGGATGCTCGAGGTCTATTTTGTTGTTGTACTACTGTAAGATTATCCAATGGATTGGCAAAAGTGCGAGAAATAGTGCTTGCGCGTGTTCGGGTAGCAACATGAATAGAAGGAGACGATACAGCAGTTGTTGCAGGCTCCTGATATCTTACTGTCGCATTAACTGAATAAGAACGGCTTCGATTCCCTGACAATAGAGATCGTTGTGCTGGGATATGTATTTCGGCCGACTGTTGTTGCTGTTGCTGATGATGGTGTTGTAATTGATCCTGTTGATGGTATAGACCATTGTTGGTTCCTGTAGATACAGGAGTACCATTACCATTTTCACCTCCCATAGCTCTATCATCTTCTAAACCTAATGATCTAAGTGTTCGTGCAATACTAAAGTCATTGTCACCACGCAACAGCTGTTCAGTCGAAGGGGAAGGTAATGATGAATTTTGTCCCTGTTGCCCTTGCTGTTGCCCTTGTCGAGATCCATTGGTACCCTCTCTATCCATTGAAGACCATGATGAACCAAAAACAGAATTATCAAAAGATAAATTCATGGGCGGTGGAACTGGTAAATTCAAAGAACCAGAACGATGTCGTGTATCTACAGCAGCAGCAGCAGCTGCAACAGCTGATGGACGTAAAAGCGGAGATCGGTGAGCTCGTTCTTCGGGCATGTGTACAAGCGACGGCATCGTTCCTGCACGCGCACGTCGCATCGGCAAGGTAGGTCGACTATTATCCATAGAAGAAGTAGTTGGGATATCTGTATGGTGATAAGCGGTCGTTGAGGTTGTTGTTGCTTTTGTATGTGCGTTTCGTAAAAAACTAAGTGAACTAGGTAACGATGGGTCTAGAACCTGGTCCAAGTAGCTCATGCCTGGTTGTGACATTGAAACGTTGCCTTCATTTTCTTCTAGTACTACATCTAAGTCTCTATAGGTTCAAAAAATAAGTATTATTTATGTCAAAAAATAAGTAAGAAATAGGGTTTTGCCGTAACGTTCAAAGATGAGACTGAAAAAGAGTTTTTTTTTTAAAAAAAAACTTGCCTTGATGTGGCGTACGATTGCCGCATAGAATTAGCTTCTTTCATCAGTGTTTGTGTAGTTGTAATGGAGAGCAACGTTTACAAAAATCAAAAACAAAAAAAAGAACGGTGTGTGTTTGTATATGTAAAATTCGTCGTGTAATAGAAGACGAGGTTATAGTTAAAAAAAGGAAAAGAAGGTCGTAATAAAATATTAAGGGGAAGAAAAAGTTAGGTAAAGAAAGAGAGAGAGGGGGAAGGCGAAAAAAAAGGGGGACGACAGACTAGAATAACCCCTTTCGCGGACGATCAATTGGCATCAGGTGACACCACCGAATAAATAGTATTTACATCTCTCTATCATGCACACACTCCTCAGTTTTTTGTTATGAATCCAGCCTTTTCACCCCTTGCAAAGCCATTATATTATTATTATTATTATTGTTATTTCGATGATGAGAGTTGTTTAATATTATTTATTTATTAAGGTTTTATGTATACAATATCAAATGCAGCCAACACTATTTGTTATAAGGACATTTCATCATTTTTTTTCAGGGACACATTATCACTCTGTCTTTTTTTCTACATCAATTAAATTAGCCTCTTATTAAACTGTCAGTGTTTCCAAAGCAACACAATTGGTCTCCTTAATAATATAAAGAATCTCTCTCTCTCTCTCTCTCTCTCTCTCTTTGATTTAATTATACGTTTTATAACAGATATAGCAATATCAACTTAATAGTAACCATGAGAATATATTATCATAAAGAACTGGTTTAACTAGTAATGATACAGAACAAAAAAAGGAAGCTTCTACCATGCATGACAACAATGATATAATAAACATCACGCATTTTCTTTTTATTATTATTACTATTATTACAAAATAACTCTATTTGTTATACGAGTAAAAACCTCGTCCGCTTTTCTTGCCGTACCAGCCAGCATCGACATACTTTTGCAAAAGGACACTAGGACGATACTTGGAATCACCAGTGTTTTCATGGAGAACCTTTTGAATAGCCAAACAGGTATCAAGACCAATAAAATCAGCCAAAGTCAACGGACCCATGGGCATATTGGTACCCAATTTCATGGTGGTGTCAATATCTTTTGCGCTGGCAACGCCCTATATCATATAAGTACAATTTTTTGATTTATTATTGAGTAAACAATTAACTGAATTAATAATCACCCCCTTTTCTTCTTCATATATTGGTCCCCCTCTTTCTTTTGCTAAACACATCAACCCCTTCTCTTTTTTTCCTAACTTACACCTTCCAAAAGCATAACGGCTTCATTAATGTAAGGCATCAACAAACGGTTAGCGACAAACCCAGGAATATCTTGAGCAACAGTAGTAGTCTTGCCCATTGCCTGGGCAAGTGCAAGAGTATCCTGAAGAACATTATCAGCTGTAGCAAGACCTGGAATAACTTCAACCAGCTTCATTACAGGCACAGGGTTCATAAAGTGCATACCAATAACCTATATTTAAATATATAATGCAATAAAAGACAATTAACTTTTTCTCTCCTTTATATTCTATCTGCATACGGTTCGTGTCACCCATTTTATTTTAACATTATCATTATCCCCCTCATTTTATTTATATTACCTGTTCAGCCTTTTTAGTGGCAGCAGCAATCTTTGTAATGCTGATACTGCTAGTATTGGTGGCAAGAATGGCATCTGATTTACAAATAGCATCCAAATCACGGAAAATAGCGCTCTTGATGTTCAAATTTTCAGAGGCAGCTTCAATAACAATGTCAACATCGGATAAAGCTGACAACGAGTTTGCGGCAGTAACCAGTTCTCGGGTACCCTTAGCATGTTCGGCAGTAATCTTTTCCTTTGCCACATCCTTTTCGAGGAGACGGTCTGTATATAATTTAATTGAGTGAGATAACAGTTCAATGATTTCTTTTTTTCTCCTTTGTTTTTTTCTCGTGTTTTATATATTATTCGATAATTAACTTACCCATAAATTTAAGCCCCTTATCGGTTTGTTCCTTGCTAATATCCATCAATGTGACAGGCAGACGCGAAACGTTGGCTGCAACGTAAGCAATGCCCAAACCCATTTGACCAGAACCAATAACACCAACACGCTTAATGTGGCCAATGTTCTTTTAATGTGGAAAAATGTTAATTTACTCGTACATGTTTTAAAAATGAAACGTATATGACTCAAAATGAAAGCTAGAATAAACTTACAGCGGCAGGAGCGCTCATAAAACGCTTCGAGATCTGAAAAGAAAAATAAATAAATATAATATGTATATATTATGCATATATTAGTATTTCAAGAAACTGATAGCGTCAACGTGATAATTATTGTACCTGAGCAGTTTGAAGAGACAAATTTGCGTGCGATCGGATGGCTGTACGGAGCATTGTGTAATAAAGTTTAAACAGGGGTTGAAGCAAAGAAGAAGTAGGAAAAATGCAAAAGTTAAAAGACCACACAAGCAATCGTCGTGGGAAAGTGTGGGGAATCGGGGCGTCAGCAATTCCTTTCTCGTAAGCAATTTCATAAAGGTATAGAACTTCAAAATTCGAGTTCCGGTAATTTGTATCATCTACGATATTGTTAGCTTTTCTTTATTATACTATCTGACTGTTCTGTTTTCTGCGTGCCATTTTCATCTTTCCGCCAGTAGCTCTTTAGACTCATAGCCATATGAAGCATATGACACCAATATGACCAGAACTATTTCTGTTTTTCTTGCGTACTAGTGATCCTAATTAGTGCACAGGTTCATAAAATGACACATATTACCAGTAATAATAGAACTCTTGCGTTTTTATGTAGAGAAAGAGCAACCATAATAATTTACGGGTTGGTAGTCTAGTAGCTGAACATAAAGATGGTCGTCGTATGCTTAGTTAATATATGGAGAAGTCTTATAAATGAAAGCCAAAATCAGAAATATTGCTAGGAGACAAATTTATATTCATACCGTATCTCTGAAAATTTTTCTGACAGCTCATCTGATTAGTCCAAAAAAAAAGGTTGAATTCAGTTTTTGTACAGCGCCAATTTCTTTGTTAGACATGACTTTCTATTCCCAATCTCTAAGTAAAAAAACTATGATAATGTGGGTTAGTTATCATGTCTAAAAAATATATATGTATAATTAATAGTATAAATATAGCAAGCATTGTCAAAATTATCAATGTTTTTAACCACCATCCATAATTAATATCTACTTTCTCATTTATTTTAGGTGTACTATGTAGAGTTACATAGAGTCTATTATGTAGATAATCATTTGGTATAATATAGTGCTCCTTCTTTCAATTGGATGGTATGTAAAAGGGGGCTAGCCAATTATTGTTGTGTAACGCTGATAACATATTATTATATCAGGTTTCTGTAGGTTTCTGTAAAGAGCAGAAATGTAATGTATTACCAAAAGTAGATTGTTTTAAATTAGGGCTTTTTTATTTGAGCATTCGTAGCATTGTTAAGTTTAGTACAGAAGACCACAGTATTGTTTTATCCAAGTTATATAGAAGCTAATATGTAATCAATTTATCCAACATTCCTGACACCCTTATTGTAGCTATTATAGTTTTTGTCAAACAATAGTTTGCTTGCTACTAAACATAATCCTCTTGAGCAAGTAATTATTATGATTATTTACTAGTAGTATGGGGACATTTATATTTTATGAATTAAAAAAGGGTTAGTTACGTTTAGATATACGATGTTAAATCAAGCAAAAAAAAAAAGTGAGCCAATAAGTATGCTGCTGTATCACAGAACATAAAAAAGTAAAGCACGGGTGTTCTATGTACCAAAGTTAAAGGATAACCATTCTAGCAATGTCAAGTAGAGAGAGGTGATATAATTAATTTTCTTAGGAGTCTTTTAGGTTTTTCATTTATTTATTCGCAATATGGTATCACATGATGGATAAAGGGTGAATAAAAAAAATCAACAGAATCAACAGCATTTTTTTTTGGTAAAATCATTTGATATATAAAACGGACAAATAAAAACGGCAATAAATATTTTCTGCACTTTTTTTTTTGGTATATTCTCAAAGAAACCTAACAAATGAGAACATATACCATAACGCTTTTTATCGCTGCGATTTGTGGATTATCTAATGCTAGTCCGTATTATTACGCACAGCAGCAGCCACCAAAAGAGATCCATATTAACAACTGTGAATGTATTGCAAAGTCGCTCACCATCACCCAATGTTGTACTGAAACGTCAGGTGTTATTGAGGCTGCTTCTGGCAAATGTAACTTCAGCGATGAATCCAACTGGAATCAATTTACCGAATGCTGTATCAAATACAATGGATCAGCCTCGTGTGAAAGCAGAAATATAGTTGAAGGACAAGGGCGCTATAATGGACAAGGTGGCTACCATAAAAAAGGTTATGACGAACACAGACAGGAGAACGATCACGAAGGCAAAGGCTACCAGTGAAAGAGTCAAAGAAGGCGCAGTAGAAAAATATAATTTTGTTGTCGGTACACCTGTCTTTATTAGATAGTAGATTTTGTTTATTATAAAACCACTTCCTTTTCCGTCCTTTACATAATCTTTCTTCTTTATTTTGATATATTGCTACTAAAAGCACTTAAGTTTTTCAAATTACTTGCAACTAAATTATACCAAAAGTAAATATTGACAAAATAAAGCAAAATGTTGTCATATTACTGTTATCATAGATGGGATATATGTAAACGTCATATAAGTCGATAGAAAAAATAGACGACTTGGCGTCTTTAAACTAGTACTTGAAAGTACCACTATTTTTGCAATTTACCAAGAACTGAAATAAAAGGATATGTGATTAATATATATAAATGGGGTTTTAATACAATACAAACCTGTTTTTTTCATCGACATAATATAATCAACACGGTCACCATTGAAAAAAACACGACATAAGATTACTGATGGGACTTTTTGTTTTGTCAGTTCAGGAATTCCGTCATGATCAGTCTTATTTTAGTAATTTATGCACCGAGTCTATTAAGTATATGGTGTTAACTCATCTAAGAGAGCATTATCTTACAAAGTAAGGTTAAATATCAAGCATAATAGAACCATCAGCGAAAAGTGAAAATTTGATTCCTGAATCCTTTGAGAACATTATAATGAGGAGTAATTGAGCGCAATCGACTTCGGAGCACCCATTCCATTCAAGATTTAGTTTCCAAATACCAAAGTCTCTCAGGTACCATAACCGAAAAGCCGGTACATAGGTAGCATAATTGCCTTATATATTCAAAGGTCCAGCTAGTCAGAAAATGTTTCTATTATTAAGAGGACTTCAGGACAGTGGATTCCATACATTCACATTGTGTAATAGAATATTAAGAAGTATGATCTATTCGTATAATTCGATATAAGTATTTTTTCAATTTCTTTTTATTAAATGCTTACATACACGGAGGGTTAAGGAAAGACGGAGAAAGGTATGCTAAGCAGGAAAAAAAAAGCTTAAATGCATACCTTTTGATAAGATCAGTGCAACCAGTCATTTCAAATTCTTAAAAAAGCTAATAATATTAGCGTTATTAGACATAATGGTTTATTATCGGTGTTGAGGCATTTTTACGACAAACCACATTTTTACTGTAAGAAGTATTATATTAAAGTTAATTCCTTGCTCAGTAGAATTTTATAATAGTTAAATATAACAAAAGTTTTATATAAATGTACATTTATTAATAGATTATATCTTTACAATCACAGATATTTACACACTATCATTATTGCCTTTTTTCTTTTAAACTTCAACTCTCTCTTGATGAGTTACCACGGCCTTTTCGCCCACTTGACCTCGTTCTGCATCTGCTTGAATTTTGCTACCAACATCGCCACTACTGTCGTCATCATTGGAAGGAGTGGTTACTTTATCATCCTGGTTTTTGTCAATCCCGGCCCGCGTGGCATTTTTATTCTTCAAAACAATGAGAGGGCCTGTGAAAATCTGGAATAGAATAGTTAAATATAATAAGGTCAGAACAGTTTACCTTGCTATATATTTTTAAATGTATACTATATAATATTGTGCGTTTACAAGTGTTTAAAACTTACTGGTTCCATATCCTCCAATGAACGATTACGAGTTTCAGGAATGACTATTCGTTGATCAAAATAATTAGTTGGGACTCATGAAGAAGTCAAAATTGCATAACAGAATAATACAAAATTAAAATTATAACTTCATACATAACCAAGTAAAAATTGTCATCGCAAAGACTGTAGTTCCAAAGAAAAAGTATGTTCCGTAAGTTAAGTTGGTAATCATTAGTGGTGTCACTTTTGCAATTACAGTATTCATGGCCTAAATAGAAATAAGGTAAAAGGCATGATTTTAGTAAGTATTATTACTGTTAATAAGATTGAAAAATAAATATATACCCAAAAGATTGCTGTTATACAGAGTGAAATAAGAAAACATTGGTTAGAAAACTGATATATCATGTTATATGTGACATTATTTCATTATTAGTTTTTTTCTTACCCATTGTAATAGACATGCAAATAGCTCGAATGCGTGTTGGATAAATTTCGGCGCAAATAACAAATACAAGTGGACCTGTAGATAGATTGTTTGGTTAATAATTCATCTTTTACTTGAATTGCTCTTTTTCCAACGCTCATAATCTATGGTATTATTACCCCAAGAGATTTCGTATCTAAGAAATAACACATTATGCTTGTTAATAATAGTATCAACAGTCAGAAAAAAAAAGTAGAATGAAAAAAAGCATAATTTACCCAATAGCAAAAATAAAAAGCATAAGCATTGCTGCGTATCCTTTTCCTCCCACAGGTGGCTCTACACCTGGCGGAACAGCAGCCTGTTCTATTTCAATATGTTTAAGAAGACCGCCCAAAATATAAAATGAGATACACATAACAATTGAGCCAGTGAGGAGAGAATTTCGCCGGCCAAAGAATTTATGGTCCACCATGAAAAAGAAAATGAATACAAAAACGACTTTCACTACACCTAAAATAACAGTATATAAATTAAAAGAAGGAAGATATAAGTCTGAGCACATATGTAATTCTACTAAAGTCAATGGCTTATTAAGCAACATCATAATCAAAATAACTTACCATAAATGCCAGTTGCAAGAATATCAACCGTTTCACCTGTGATGCCGATCTGGCGAAACATATCAGGGGCATAGTAGTTCTAAATGAGATGTAAGAATGCTAATTAGTAATTATTAATATAGTGTACTTTTTTACCGCTTACCCAGCCCAGCTGCTAGTTATTTTGGTAGTATACATACAATAGCATTTGTACCAGTCCATTGTTGACATACACCGATCATTATGCCAATAATAAGACGTCGAATATTTGATGGTTGAAGCAATTCAGACCATTTGCTTGCCCTACTAGCACGTTCTGCGAGAATAGATTCATGAATTTCAGTCACTTCCTGAACAATTTTTTCATTATCCTCGGGCAGACCTCGCAGGCGAGATAGAGTAGTTGTCAGTTTGTCGATACGATCTCTGTATGTTATATTATCGTGAAAATTGGCGTTAGTTATCAATCTAAATTCTTACAGGATTCCTTTTTTGTAAACTATTAATCTATTTTACCCTTCCTTTTTTTTTCTGCTTATATATTACCTGCTTGCAAGCCAGCGTAGAGATTCTGGAAGGAATACTATACCGATAAGCAATATACCACCAGGAACGATTTGTAGTCCCAGGGGGGTTTTCCATTGTTTATCGCTCTCCGGCATATGCTTAAGACATGCATAATCGACCCTACACGGAGAACGTATTATTATACTGAGTGTTTAGGTACTACTATTATATTATAATATATAAACTATATTGTTCAGATTAAAAAGACAAAAAAAAAAAATACCAATAGGAAACCATAATGCCAAGTACGACCATAAATTGCCAAAGATTTGCCATTCGTCCCCTGTTAATGGTATTGTCATGTTAGTCAATAATACAGATTATCAAAAGATAAAAAAACAAACAAACAAACCTCAATTCTTTTGGCGCAATTTCAGCAATATAGACAGGTACAATGTTGGAACACCCACCAACACCCACTGTATTAAGTATATAAAAAAGTGTAAAAAATTAATTTTCCTTGTCAGTCATATTTTACTGACAGGTTTTTCAATCTGACGAATGGCAAACAGCAGTTTGCTGATATATTGGTAAACGCAAGGTTGGGTTCAGCCCTTCTGCCTCATACTATATCGATCTACTCTAGAAGACCTTTTAACACTACTTACTTCCGCCAATAAATCTGCCTGCCATCATCGCTCCGACTAATTTTGTATTATTCAATAGAGTAATTGAAAATTAGCATTGAATACTGAAGGTACAATATGATTGTAACTAAATCAAACATCCGTTATAAGCTCTGTATAGATTAGCTTAATTATTTATTAATTTACCTGAAGGTGCTAGCACTTGAACGACACTCCCGACAATAAAAATTATTGCTGATAACATAATACCAGCCTTGCGACCAAACGGATCTATGTTTATTTATCGATGTATTGAGGCATCCAGAAAACCAAATAAGGTTTAGTAATAATTTTTTTGCAAGATCATTCTAAGAATACATTTAAATCAAAGAAATATACTCCAGACTTAATATTTACCAGCAAAAAGATTTATAAGTAATCCACCAATACAGCATCCTGCTTGAAGCATGCTGACAATATTTCCTTTGACTTGCGATTGATATTGAGCGTCTCCCTCCATTCCAAAATGAGGTGCAAATGTTGGCATAATTAATACACCTACATAAAAAGTTTATCAACTGTTGATTTTTTTTGAAGGTGTAGGTATGTGTATATGTATTAAAAAAAAGACAACATCTGTAGTTATTGTTACCTGAGATAACACCAACATCATAACCCATCAGCAGCCCACCCATGGTTGCTATGGTGATTGTCAGCAGTGTTAATGATTTCATAATGCTTTTAACTATAATAATAATTAGTTAATATGAAAAAAAAGAAACTGTAAAATAATTGCAAATCAGTTTCTTGCAGAGTATATAAATGAATCTTGAATCACGCATGTGTTTGTTATGCATAAGCTTTAACTCTGTTTGCACCATAACACCCACGCTCCTGTTATATTGCTGTTATTATGTTATCTTGCGTATTCGAAACAGAAACTGCCAAAATATCGTTATTATACCACAATCTACTTTTAAGTTAACTTCCCATATGCTTAGAGTATTTACCTCGGTGTTACAAAAAGGAAAAATCCGAAGTCTTCGGGCTGTACCAGTAGTTCACCTGTCATCTGGTGTTTATTCATTTTCATGAAAATTCCCACCCCAAAGATATATGATCCCTTATTTTGGTCGTGGGAGATCATATTTAGTAGAACTAGATTTCATTTAGTAGTAATAAGGTTTTTGGTTTCACAGAGCACATCCATTTATATTTCCAAGCAGTATATCCATTAAATCTCGCATTTTATTAAAGTGTGTGTCTTTTATTCAAATTTTATTACTATCAAAAAATACTAGTATATGCATATAAAATTCTCCTATGACTATCTTGCATAAGGACACAAAAGAGCTTTTGTTGTCAAAATTTTCCTAAAGATGTCCGCCATGTTTTAACGATTGCAGAATATCTGTAGACGAAAGTTTATATAAGCTACCGATAGGATATTTGTTAAATGCCCACGTTTTTTTTAGTCTTTTTTTTTTGTCATATAAGCATTTAGAATATGATAGTAAAAAAAAGAAAACATATAGCTGGGAAATTCAAAGAGCTTGTCATATAGATCCGGGGTTTTTGCAGTGTGACACCAAACACTCAAGACGAGTTAAGTGCTTTTTGTATGCTAAGCTAAGCTCATACGTACGTATAGAAATTTACTGTGTAAAAGAGTAATGTTAGGACATTATTATCCGCACAACCACCAGCGCTAAAACAAAGAATGAAATACAAAAAAAAAAGATATCAATATAACAAATAATTATTCTCTTGTGGTAAGAGGTGGTCGGTATTAAAGTAATCAAGAAGAGAAAAGTGATAGCTTATCAGACCAATGACAATGTTGTAATAAGCTTATAATAGCGTTGATAGTTTGAGCAACATATATATAAATTTCTTTTAATTGCATGCCAACTTTGATTCAGTATCTTGGGGCTATGAGGTGTATTGAGAGCAATTTATTACTTAACAAAGTGATATTGTTTTTTGTTTATTATATATAGAGGGCTTCGTCGACTCGTAAAACCAACGACACTAGTTAACAAAAAATATTCTATTTATTTACCCTAGCTGAAACCCCATACTGTGGCTAGTAAAGAAAATGTATAAGCATAAGTAATGCAGGCACCTTGTATGACCAAAGTAGAAAGTGATATGTGATGATTACAGTTGTATTGATCTCAATATTTATAAATGTTGCTTGATTTGCTTAATTTGTTGACAGAAAGTGAAAGTGGCTAGACAGCCTAAAAAAGTACTGCAAGTTCTTGGACTCCCCTTTAACAATAATTTATCTCATAACTGTTAAATTACACATTAAGACCTCTTTCAACTGCTTTCGCTTTACGAAAAATACTCAATCTTTTCTCAAAATACATCAATGAGCTTAATCTTGGATGTATACGCGCGGTTTTTAAACCTTTAACATCAAGTAGAATCAGGTGGACAGTTATTTACGTCCGAGCCGTAAAAGTACGCTACGTTTCTTTACATAAATTACAATTGATTGGCCACATGCGCATAGTTACTTTTCTGAAAACTTGCCAATTGTCTTATAGGGTAATAATATAACCGCAAAAAGTACAACTATCAAGACAGATCATTAGATAGACCTGTACCACGAAAGATGTTTTATAGCGAATATAAAAAGTCGACAGCAACAGTATATAAAGATTTAAATAGAATCATGGTTGTCATACAACATAGCATCAACTTTATATAGGATTCCCACACTATTTTTCTGTTACGTATACTGTTGTTGTCTTTATCTTTAAGCAAATGTATTATTATTATATTTTAACTTGCGATTTTGGATTGATTTTCCATACTTATAAAAAAAATTGTTAAGGTGTTATAAAAAGTGAAGTTAGAAAGCTCTGATTTCTGTACCAGCATCACCATGAGAATTTCGACCACAAAGAAAAAAAAATAATCTTCTATTTACATTATCAAAAACCATGTTAGAATAAATATCACAGCCATCAAATTTCAAACTCGAGCTTGAGTGTACAAGTGACTTTTATACATGCTAAAATTAAAATCAAAGAGAAAAAAAATACAGATGAAACATGAATAAATAGGAGGAAAAATTGGGGTATCTATACAAAGTAATAATAAAAAATGTAATAAAACAAAACAAAACAAAACAAAGAAAACGAATGCTCAAAACTATATTACAAAAAGGAAAAAATAAGAAGAATAGAAATAGAAATAGAAAAATAAAAGATATCAATATAAATGATCATTTTTCGTCTGATAACATATCTATTTGATTGAAATAATTATTAGCTTTGAAGTAAAAAGAAAAAAAAAACATGCAATGAAAATGATAACTTACCAGACCAATGGCTACGTTGTAACGAGTCCATCAATGACTCTGCTAATTCGGGTGACATATTTGAATTTCCATCAATCACACGCCAATTTTGACGTATTATCGTGGGGCTATAAGGTGTGTTTGGACTAAGTGCACCATTTAGGAAAATACTATTGTTTTCTTCTTGCTCGTTTCCAGGATACGGAGAACCTTGTGGACTCACTGTACCAATGGCGACGTTTAATGAATCTATTCCATTTGTCGTAAACGGGGATCCATATTGGTTTTCGAATGAATAGTTGGACATGGGTGATACAGGCACCGTGAGAGAAGCTGGTGATGGAATACAGTCTGAACTGGGGCGTGGAGATAGTGGTGCATCTTGAATGATAATGGTTGGTACGGATGATCTATGCTTCCACTTTTCAGCAGATGATGAAAGAGTGGCCCCCTTGGGGGAAAGTGTGGCAGGAGATGTGTCTAATTGAAGTCCACTCCGGGTGTCGACGCCTAACTTGTGCATCTCATCGTCATTTTTCTTTTGCCATAAATCATGCAAATATCTCTTTCGTTGCGCCATCATTAAAAAGAGACCGCGTGCTTTTTCGGCAGCATATGCTTTGTGGAGCCGATCCAATTTTTCGAGACGTTTGATTAAGGGAACAATTCTATAAGTCATGGCGAGCAGTATATAGTTTAGTATAATACTACATCACAACATTCAGATCAAACGCAGTTCATGATAAAGAATATAATATATACTTACGTCAATGCATCTTCGATATCTACAAAACGATAAGACATAATAGTTCGTACATCTTCAAATGATATCCCTTTAGACGTTGCAGCATCAATAATTTCCTGATCAAAAAATGAAAAATATGGTTAATTTTCTTGTCTGTCTCTGGTTAGCTTATACACACATATAAATGACTTTGAAAAAAAGACTTACGAGGTAATAAAGGTTATATTCTCTGCGTCTTCCTCGTAAAATTTCGGGATCCAATTTGGATAGACGCTTATTAACTGCTTGTACATTGAAACCCATTCTTGCGGCAATATCAGTACCAGTTGTATAACCGCTAGTCTTTTCAATTGGTTTTTCTGTCGTTCTCGGAGACGCAGTTGATATTCCTTTTTTGCTAATTGTTTGCAAATGCTTAACACTATAATTATCATCGTAGATGGTCATTTTTAACCTTCCATCTAATAGCTAAAGTGGAAATATTAACATTTTCTGTAAAAACTAACTTTTTTTGTACCAAAAACTAAAAATGTATTTACCCGCAAAAATTTGGCCACATTTTCTTTTTGAATGTATCCCGTACCAGCCGGATCAACAACAGACCATGCATATTTGAAACTAGGAAATGTTCAATGATACATTTTAATTTAGAAATTATACACACAAACTGTTAAAAAACATCATCCGCCTTGTACAGCATTCATTACCTTCTCAAATCATCCTTTGTCAATCGTGTGAATCGGGATCTCGTTTCGTAAGCATATTCAAAATTAGCAATAACCGTCTGTTCCGGTTCAAAAAAGAAGAAGATATCACAATTAGATTTAGTACACACGCGTCGGTTCGTTCATAGTACAGAAGAAAAAAAAATCATACCGCAGTAAACAAGTTTAGAAAAATATGTGTACAAATCAAATAGTATAGATTGAATAAAAAGTAAGCCCATCCAGGTGAACCACAATCTGTGTAGAGATAGTCATCTGAATAAACGCAATTTGGCGGTTGAACAGTATTATCCATCATGACAACATTCCATGCTTCGCCAGTTGTGATTCTCACTAATAAAAGTAGTGCATTGCCATAGTCACGGAAGTTCGCATGGGTACCAGTTTCTAAGCCGTATTTGGTCAAACCAAATAGTTCCATGAAAACCATCGCAAACAAGCACATCACAAGAATAAAAACTGCAGTAACGCGTACAATGTTTGGTAATGAGAGCCTATGTTTTTTTTATCAGAGTTAGTTATTTCACCTCTTTTAGTACTTCAAAACATAATAAAAATGAATATTCAATTTACAAAATTGTATGATATAAAGTTTGGAGTGAATCAATGCCTTCACCGAGACGGAATGCTGCCAATACCAAACAGTATCGCTCGATACGAAGTGTCCAAAGCTAATAAGAATTAAACAAATCCGTTAATATACTCATCACAGTAAAGAGAACTGTAATAAAAATACTTACATCAGGTGTGGCATACCGTGAAATGGTCAATACAAGAGCACTTAAGGCAATAAATGCATCGTACCAGTTCCATTTGCTTTTACTCCACTACATATATTACGCTTATTTAAAACTTTCATATTTTTTTTAATATAGTAATTAACGATTTAAAACTATGTATACCTTTGCCCAGCCTAATCCCAAATACTTGATCAATACTTCAAGCATATAGACACCACAAAATGCAATATATAAGGAGTCTAAGTAAATAACAAAAAAAAGTGAGAGACTGATAACACAAACACACACACACACACACACACACACACACACACACACACACACACACACACACACACACACACACACAGAGAGAGAGAGAGAGAGAGAGAGGAGAGATGAGAGCAGGGTGGTTTATATACAGTTTCTTTTACCTTGCATTTTTGTAAGCCAAGTGGGCTCATTTTGAAACTCGGTTGCAATAACGCAGATATTCAGAATAACAACTGTCATCATCAATTTATTGAAGGGACCGCGTTTATTTGCCACAAGTCCATAACAAAAGGAACGTATTTTTGATTTAGGTCGTTGAGCTTTTGGTGTTGGTTTGATCTCTGCAAGTTGTCGTTGTAAATCAGCATATTGTCGTTGACCAGTAGTCATGGTCGTAATTCCTGCACGTTGCTTGAACTTTTCGATAATGACCTGTACAGATATAAATATATACAGCCCCATAAATCATGTATATTAATCATTTGTCGGTTACTTGGTAATAAATAAGTGCAAGAAGCGGGGGGGGGGTTCAAACAGTAAAAAAAATACTTACACCAACGAAAAGCTGCAAAGTACCATGAGAAATCACCATAAAAACAACATAGTAAATTGAATGATAGATAGATGATGAAGTCCAATCAAACTGTGGTTGGATATCTGCATCTGTAGGTGCACTCATGGCAAAGAATAAAGAATCGATCTATAAGTAATTTTAATAGCAGTAATAATAGAAATAACATATTTTAGTGTATATGTATAGGTGTTCACATTTCAAAGTAAATTTTTAACGAATATCTTACCCATCCTTCAGTAGAAGAAAGACTGAATAGTTGAGCAAGTGCAATTGGAAAATCATCATAACTAAACAGTCCACCTTCAGGAATAGCCCACACTCTTGGTTGCAAAATTTCGATCGGACCATCTGTACCAACATCATTGCTAAATTCACCCACACATTCGGCACGCCCCGAAACATCTGCATCATTACATGAGACCATACGACCACCAAGAATATTAACACCGTAAATGGAAAAAAAGACCATCACCAAAAATACCAGTAACAAGGCATCCATCATAAAGGGAAACGCATGAAACAAATCTACAAACACATCGCGTACGCCTCCAAAATATCGAATCAAACGTAATACACGTAAGCTTCTTACAGTGCTCAATGCACGTGCAAAATCTCCATCGCCTGCAAAAATAGTTCCAAAGTTCAGTGCCACAACGACAAAATCTAACCTGTTCCATGAGTTACGCAAGTATGCATTGGGTGGTAAGATAAATCCGTCAGCAATAATGCGGATAATGATTTCGACTACAAAGATAATACTAAGCCCAACATCCACTGCGTTGGCAGTGGATTCCATATACGTATCTTGTCGTGTTTGACGTGCTGATGGTTCATCCATAATGACCAGTAAGATGCTGACAACTACACATGCCATAATAAACCAATTGAATAGATTACGTCGCTCGGTACGTCCGTCCACTGTTGATCCGGCAAGTATCTTACACCAATGGCGAATTTTACTGCTTGATGAAAAGATTAGTAATGATTTAAGTGTGGGCATATCTGCTTGTTTTGCTCGACGATTTTCTTCTTCGACGACAAGTTCATAGTCATCCACATTATCATCATCATCATCGTCAAGTAAGGGATCAGTATGCCGTTTTTCGCTAATCATAAATATATAAGTTATTATTTATAATATGTCATTATGGTGTTGGAAATATGCAAACAGTTATATATATATGTATATACCTCTCATACTCAGGTTTTTGTTTCTTTACTCCACGCAATCGAAAAATCAGTCTATTGAAAAGACTAGATGTTTTCTTGGATTTCGTGGTAGGTATGTTTTCGTCAAGATAAATGGGCTCCTGGTGCCCAACAAGTAAATCAACTAGTGCATTTCTGTCCATTGTAGCGGTTAGACTTGTGGGTAAACGAGGGATTTGTACCACACTTTTATCCGATTTGACATAGAGCGATCCAAGAGTTCTAACAAAGTATTGTATTAAGTTACCATTGTTATTATTAGTCATCATTTTCATAACTACTTCATTGAGAATATATATATATATATATATATGAAAGATATTCTTACTTGTTGACAAAACTTTGTAAACGATCATCACCATTAGACACCCTTCTTTGAATAAATTGTCGGATTTGATATTGCTTGATTTCTTCATCATCCAGCTCGAAATTTTCAAGAATCACAGCAATATAGAGGCCCGCCATCACATCTAAAAAATGAGATTTGTTATTGGTTGTTTATTTTCACCCATTCATATAAATCATAATAGAAGAAAACTGGCTTCAGTATTCGATTTATAATAACACTTACACCGTGCAAAAGCAAAATAAAATGATGTGATCACAGCAGCATAGAATGACGAAAAATGGGGTTGACTATGCATGGCATTATACAAAAAGTCCTATAAGATTTCAAAAAAGTTAAAATAAGTTGATATATTCTTAAAATGGGAATACTGAAGATTAAAGATTAATGACATACTGTCCAAGTTTCACTGGTATATAACTAATATAAACAAAAAAAAAATAGAAACATTTTAGTCAAAACCTGGAGTGCATCTATAACAATAGTAGAAAAATGTCAAAACATTTACCATTATTAATGTTAAATAAGATTCCCAAAAGGTGTCACAGCGGAGTTCACTTTCATCTTGACCTATAAATCCAAAATCACCACCGAATAATTGCATAAAAATCGGAGCACATAATGCAGTACATAAAAGCAAAAATGCTACAACATAAATAACACTTTCTCCATTTCCTAATGCTGAAGACTGTAAAAAAATGACAAGACATATTAATAAATAACAGCGCAGTAAATTTTCAGGCACATATGAACGAAAAAATAATAATAATATTAATAGTACTGACCAGAAGGTTTCGTACTCGTGGTATACATATAAACAATCGATATTGTCGAAAACATTGAAAGATAGTTAGATACTTATATGCATGTGAATCTTGAATCATAGGTAATTGAATCACACATGTCACAATAACCAAAAACAAATCAAATTTGTTTCTGCCCGAAGCCCAGAATTGCATCCAACCAGGTGCACCAATCATTCGGAGAACAATTTCAAGCGCGAAGATAAATGTAAATGCAGTCTCCACATTATCTGAATAAAAAAATTACTCATTTAATTTCGTGATGTCAACAGTAAATCTTTTTATCTATATCGAATATGAAATCTTACCAAGCATCTCCAAAGTCTCTTCAGAAGCATGAACAGAGCGTACACACATGAACGCAGTATCGAGTAGAACGAGTAATCCACCAAAATAAAAAAACTTTGGGCTTTTCACCATCTTAATTATCAATCGTTTTATATTCATCCGTGTTCCATTGCCTCGTAGATCTGGGTTTTCAGGATCATCGTATTGCCATATCAAATCATCTTGTTCGTCATCTACTTGAACAGATCGTAACATTCGAGTTTTCTTTTTCTTTCCAGTAAAAGCACTCACGCGGTTGGCAGCACGTACGCGTGAGAATCCAGATGTAATAACGGCTTTTTTAGAAGAAAACACCAATTAGTAAAAATTATACAGGGAATGCTTTATAGTCCACTAATAATAGTGTAGTACTTACCAAAGATCAAAAATATAAGCAAGAAGCTAATAACATAAACCACCAAACAGTAGAATAATGCAGCACCATTCGAATCAGCATCCTGATTTTGGTACATGAACTCAGTCCATAATTCCAAGGACATGGCTGTGTAGACTGCTAATGAAGCATAAAGAATATTATCATAGTTTACAAATCCGAAATCTGGGTTATTTGCTTGATCTTCAAGACATATTTGATTATTAGTACATATATATCCACCATAACCAGGATAACTATGAGCTTGTGTTTTGACATTGAAGGCACCCATAATAGTTGATTCGTTGTTATAGTACCCAGAACAGTATAATGGCGGATCGACAATGGTTTCTATATACAATTGATTTTTTTCAAAAAAAAAAAATGAGTAAGTTGCTCCTTGTGTTACCATGACCATCAAAAATAAATCTTTGTCTTTACGTTCTCCACTAATATTATTAATTGCATAGCAACGTCTTGAAAATACGCCTTTAAAAGATATCAGGCCGATGAGAGCAAAAAGTAATGTAAAAAATAGCACAAATCCAATTACATCTTTGAGCATATCCCAGCTCACAAGAAGAGATCTCAAAATTGTCTGTAAATATAGAGGTACAGTAAATTGATCTTATATTTAGCGGCCAAAGAAAAATAGATTTGAAGCACGTTGATTATTAATTTACTTACAGCTGTTCCACGGAAAATTGACAACAATCGTAGTGGTCGCAATGCACTTAATGCCTTGAATAATGAGCAATAAGGATAATGATGTACCATCAATGCAAGATCAATCCAATAGGAAATAATCGCGATAAAATCGAGGGTGTTTGCAAATCCACTGAGATAGGCACGATGATGAAATTTCCTTTTGATTGCTGTTGTACTTCGTTTTTCAGCATTCGTGTCGTCATTAAAATTTTCTGCTGGAGATTGTGAAATAATGAATCGCCCAAATATACAACGTGATAATGAACTGGTTGTTCGATATATCCAAATTTTTTGTCGCTGGTCTCGATCAGGTGGTATCCAGAATCCATAAACAATAATTTTACAAATGGCTTCCACACTAATATGTATAAAGTACTTTTTTTGTCAGTATATAAATTCACCTCATCTGCCATTTTTTTACCCACCCATCCTTCTAACTGATTACATACGTATAAATACATTGTATACATAAGATAAGATAATGTGTCCATTGACCTCCAAATATTGTCTTTTCTTCATTTTCGTATATAGGGACACAAATTAGTACATAATGTAAAAGAATAATAAACATTAAAAATGTTTCCAAATATCTAAAATTATACAATTAGTTAGTTGGTTATACATCGTGTTGTTGAACCTAATTTAAACAGGATATTTTCCCTATTTTCCTTTTTTTTAATACCTCGAACATAACAGGTTATTCCATATACTAAATCGAATAGAATTATCCGGCGGCAGAAAGAATAAGCTAGAACCAGCTAATGGACTGCTTGGAAAGCGTATGATATTTTGTTTCTGATGTGGTTGTGGTTGTCGTTCTTGTGATGATAACGATTGCTGATCCATTATTTGAGCAGTTGTATTGTGTGAAGTGTGCCTTGTAGCCGACGGTAAATCGGAGAACAATGATCGTTTGTCAAACCGTGAAATCGATTCAGCAAAGAGGGAGCCAGCCCGACTATTTGTTGATTGTTTTTCCAATGGTGTAGAAGGAATATTCAGTGGTCGTGAATTTTGTTGTGGCGAAATATCGTAAGGTTGTTGACTACCTTCAGCATCCTCTTTGTTGTTATTACGATCCGTATTGATAGATGTCGCATTTTTTCGTTGAGATTGATTATTATATGGATAATAAGTTGTTGTTGGTCGATCCATTGAACTGTCTTCCAGTAATTTATCTGCTTGTTCACACCCACGTAAATTGACCACTTGTGCAGCAGCATCAAATATATGTTGTAGAAATTTACGTGCAGTGCGTTGTTGATAAATAAGATCATCTGGATAGCTGGTTGTAGAATACCGGCTATAAGGCGGAGGAAGAGATGAAGGTGGTGATGGATAATGATATTGATAATGTGACTGATGATGTTTTTTTTCGTCGTCATAATCACTAGGAGGAGACATCTTTTTAGAATTAGTATTATTATAAACAGAAGATCCAGTATTTGATGTAGCACCTATTGAGCCAGAATAAAACATCATGGGTTCTTGAACAGAAGTGTTGTTGTTGTTGTTGATATTGGGTGATAAATTTTTAAAGTCGAAATCATAGTTCCATTTATAGTGGGGGTGAGGTTCTAATGGTGATGGAGGAGGTGATTTCCGATTTGCCCCGTTATCCATGATGGCAGTTGCACTGGTCATTAATGAGGGGCGATGTTGATGCCTTCGATGTCGAAGATTACTGGTTGTATTATTATGAAGCGTGTCAGTCCCTGTCGTTGCGAAAGTCGGTGATGGTGGCTGTGATGTTTGCTGTGGGGATGGGGTTGATATACCAAGGCCTGCAGTAACTCTTTCGTCAAGTAAAATATTACTATCTGCTCCAAAAGTCATTATCAAGGGTGAGGGGGATAGTGGTTGTTGTTGCTGTTGAGACTGACTTGATTTTCGTTTTTTGCTATTTTCATGCAAAAGCTTATCTAACGTATTTTTTCGTTGTAATAAGTCTCGTGTAAGTGGTAATGGAGGTGGTGAAGCATTTTTTTGGGGTCGATTAAGGATAGGGGATAGTGAGTTCGGTGATTGTTGTTGTTGATGCTGTTGTCGATCAGGTGAAGCAGTAATATTGAATTTTGGCGATGAAGGTTGTCGTTGGTGCTTTTCTTGATGTCGGTTTTGAGAATGGGCTGATGACTCGGGTTGATTATCGTTTGCTTTGGTTAAAGTGATTTGCGGAAGAGGTTGAGGTGAAGGTGGTTGAGAATGAGATTGATTATTATCCTCACCAACAATAATGTCAGGTGCTGGAGGAGGTGATTGCGATTTCGCCTCTTCCTCGCAATCTGACATAATTAATACTCAAATATCAATGAGAAATAAGGAAAGGAAGAAGACAAAGAAAAGAAAATTTACAAGAAAGGGTAATTGTATAAAATGATTTTTATATATTGAAATTGTGTTGTGTATAATAGCTCGGAATCTCTTAGAGAATATTTAAAACCATGACCTGCGTTACTTTTTGATGGTTTCCCCGATATATTTTATATTTTAAATTGATTTGGAGTAAAAAAAAGCAGAAAGAAAGGAAGAAAGATTTCTTTTTGTGGTGACTGTGGTAGCTACGCTTTCTTTTTTTCTTTCTATCATCTTGAGACAAAGCAATTTATCAGCTCACTCCCCAACCAATATTTTCTTCCAATGATGGATTTCATATAAATGTTTTAGTCACTTTTGGGCAAATGTTTTGAGCAAATTATTATTGCATCAAAATAAATAAATAAAAAAATTAATTGATCCCACTATGTTTTAAGTATAAGGTTCCGCCACGTGCAACATGCATGTTTTTGTGCCCGATGTACCCATTTTTCCATCTTTAATATAGGACGAACTTCTACTCTAAATTTTTAGGTTCAGTTTTGCTCATGGATTAAGCTAGCTTTTTATTATAAAAAAAAGGACAATCGATAGTTAAAATCTTATCTGGAAGAAAGCATACAGCTTTTGCCAAGAATTCTTTATTATAAGTATTTTTATCAGCATATGGCGTTGTTTTGTTTTGAAATCATGCGGCCATTGTTTAATACGCCATTTTATTAACAACACAGACATTATACAATTGCGTTTAAATGGTTACTAGGTATAAACAACTCATGGATTTCTTATTAGCATTATTAATTAATCGAACTACTAAGAAAATATAATGGGAGTGATTTTTTTTTATAGTCTTGAACTTGTCGGAAATGCAACGCTCTTACTTTTCATATCTCAAATATGTACTATCAATCTAGATACATCTACACCTACATGATTATTAATATATATGGAAAAAAAGTTTAAAGTGCTACAAACTATTTGGTAAAATTTTCCTACACAAAATGGGTATTTTTACTTTTTTTGGAGTTTTTTGTTTCCCTAATTTCCAAAGCTCAAATATTCTCTAACTCATTTTGTAACTACTTTATTTTATAATAGAAAACCATGGATTTATGTGTAATATTATACTACAATTTTTTTTATTTCGAACGGATATTGTAGCTATGGTTACTATTTCAGCTATTAATGTAATTAATTAGTGCTTTTTTGAATATGGGACAAAAAGCTATTGTTTGAGATTGCATTCTCAAAAATTGGTTGCCAAGGATTACAAATATTAAGCAACTAAATAGCCTCGCTGCATGGAATTCGGCTGATCATCAATGAATGAATGAAAAATACAGAAGATTGTACGTTGGCCGGTCATATATTGCACTTAAAGTAAATCTGCCTCAAGGTCGGTTCATCGAAATTGGAAATAAAATGTTAAAAAAGTAGGAGGGGAGAAAAAAGTGGGAAAAGTACGTTGTCATTGGCAAATAAAAGTGCGGTGCATTAATGTGGTAATAAAAGTGCATTGATGTGCATATACACTCGCATTCTTTTTCTTTGTTTACTGTTAAATTTTTTGTCGCTATCTGCCACTATATTTTTCTTCCTTCTCAAATAGTAATGAGCTATTTAACATTCGTAAACTTTTATTCACTACCAGGGGTTTCCATTGGAGTACTTTTATCCAGTGGGCTGACCTATCAAGAGACAACCGACCATTGGTCTTATTTAAATAGTTCATCGACCGTAGAATTGAGGTAGGTTCAAAGTGTTATATATGCTCTGACATTATTGCCTTCTTGTAGTTGGATCGATGGCCGAGTATTCACCCCAGTACCAAGAGCTATAATATGGAGATCAATTTTTAGGAAGAGGAAACATCTGGCTGTGTTCGAAACTGCGGAAGCCATTAGCGTTTGTGCACCGAACAGAAGTCATTAAGGATCATTCCTCATGCACGCACCATTTAGTTGCACATTTTACATAGTAGGTCCCCATCACGAATTGACATTCAACAAGACTTTGATAGAAACGCCCGATTTATCCTTTCGTCCGCTCGGTGGCTTCAAATCAGATTCCGTATCTCTCTTTGTTTTTGACTACCCAACACCAATCTTGATGCCATTAAATCAAGCCCTTTTCTCATATTCCAAATCTGCAGCGGTTACATTTTTTAGGTTATTACTGGTAGCTCTGTAGAGGTTTAGCGTAGGTATTGAATGTTTATTTTTTTCATGTGTTCCCTTTTATTGTGTTACTTTACTTCTACTCATAAACTTTTCCCAATAGTATTTATAAATTTTACATTTAAGATTTTTTTTTTGAAAAGCACACACACCCTATTACTACTATTCATTATAAAACATCTTCACCTTATGTTTATTATACATACCCTCTTGTTAGTATTTTGTCTTCTTAGTTAATTTGATTTTCCAATAACAGAAAATCCATTGTTTGAATATCTGATATCTATTATTTAATATGTAAATAAGGAAATAATAGTAAAAGAAATACAAGACTAACATATTATTAAGCACACTTTTTATTCTTTGTTTTTCCCTGCTTAATATAATACATAAGAAAAGTAGCCTTAAAGTAGTATTAATATTATGTATATAATAAGAATAATGTTATTTTACGAAATGTATCAAAGTGAATAACTTAAAATTAATATCGCAATCTGCTTATTTTCCAAATACCAGAGTGTTCATAAATAATTCGAAAACTAAAATTACCGCCTGAATAAATAAAAAGTCCTCTTTTTTTTTTACATATCATATACAAGAGCTGTGTGTTTTTTATTTATTTAGAAGACAAATAATAAAATAAAAGAGCAAAGGCAAGTATCGTAAACTTGGGGTGAAAAAAAAATGGATATCATTAATAAGGTACAAGAAGAAAATAGATAATAGAAAAATAAAGGAAAAAGAAAGAGTTGTAGGTTATGTGCTTTGTATGTATGTGTAAGGCTCATAATTTTTTATTGCTTTTGTCCAGCCTTAGCAAGATCAGATTCATGCTTGGACTTGCCGTTTACATCATAATAAGGCTTCTCTGCTTGAGGGGTAACCCGGAAACCGTGACGGCTACCTACGTCAAGATAATCAAATATAGCATTGTGAGCAGTAACTCTATTATCCCAAACAGCTACTGAATCTTCTTCCCATTTAAAGCGAACTTGGAAATCATGACCAGTTTCAATGTGGTTAAAAAGAAAGCGAAGGACAGCGTCAGATTCGCGCTTAGTCAAACCCACAATGCGCTTAGTAAAACCAGGTTGAATATACAATGACTTCCATCCAGTAACAGGATGGACACGAACAACAGGATGGGTAGATTCCCAATGTTGACGACGAACAGCATGGCCAGCTTTATTGGCTTCATCTACTTGCATTTGACCAGTATGGACGGCTTCCAAACCTTCTACGAACTTTTTCAATGCAGGAGAAAGGCGGTCATAGGCAGAGTATCCACTTAACCACATAGTATCACCACCAGTTTCCCCAGGGAGTAAGTCAATCTTGAGCAAAGTCAATCCTGGGGGCTGCTTTTCATAAGAAACATCACTGTGCCAACCTGGAACAATTGTTGTAATGACAGTACGTTTTTTTAATTAGTATATCTGAGCGCTATAAAAAATAAATAACAAAGATGGGAAAGTATACATACCATCGCCAGCACTAAGATTCTTAAAATATTGCTTGGGAGTCTTAGTATCAAAATAGACAACATGAATTTCAGGAAGCTCGGGTGGATGACCAAAAGTATTATGAATGTGGAGAGGGCCATAATGTTTTCCAAGCTCGATACCTTCGTAAACGTTAATGTCTTGCTTGCGGAAGAACACAACACCACGTTCCGCGACCAAAAGTGCCAAGTCATCCTTTTGTTGCTCAGTGAGCTTGTTAAGCTGCAAACCATGAACTTCAGTACCAATTTGAGGTGTCAAGTCAAAAATCTTTTCCGCATTATCATATAAAGAGGACTTCTTCGCGTCAGCTCGATGACCAGGATCCTTGTGCTCGAATTCAGCGATTTCTTCGTACTAATAGTAATTGATTATATATAGCATAGTTAGTAAATATAAAAGAGTATCACGCTTTATACTACTATCAAATAGTAGATATATAAGTAAACAATTAATAATTATAACACCAAAAAAATTACCTTAGTTTCCGGAAAGACAGTATAGCGACCTTTTTCACGAGCAAGGTGCTTTAAATCAATCTTTTCGACTTCTTGGGCAAGAGTTTCAGCATTTGGAGGGGCCATTTTTAATGTTATTGGTATAGTTGTTTTTTTTTTAGAAAAAGGAGTAATAAAGTTGTAAGTGAATGAATGAAACGCTCGAAACACTAAAAAATACCTACTTATATATATACCTGCAAACAAGCGTAAGCGCTCGCGATTTTGCGAAAGTAGAGTCACTAATGGCGTAATCTGTAATTTATCTCACACACTACTTGCTAAGTGTATATAAAGATAAAATTAAGGCAAGATGCGTAAAAGTAATAACAGCCATTTACAGAGAATAAAAGCATTCCTAGCCTGGTTATCGAGAAATTGCGTAATATGTTTCAGCAAGTCGCAAATAATTACAAGTTAAATTATTTGGTATCAGTATCTTGTGCTCATGGGGACAAAATGGCGCAACATGGCTCATATATGATGAAAAATTCTTTATGATTATTTTATAATGTGTGAAAATATGAAAGTCGGCAGCAGTAATTATGAACAAAATAATTACAAATGGATATATTATAATATAAGTAATTCATATTATTGTATAAGATATAAAATAATTTAATTTGTTTATTTCCTTCGATAAAATATTAATGCTAATAAAGAATAATATTTGTGTATATATGTAGAGTCTTTGGCATAAAGTGTCTAATTTTTTTCTTTTTACCAAGAGACGATAGGACCCGAGGTAATTTTACACGGAATACCAAGGTCCTTTGAATCGTCGATATTATTGCAAACGTATTTTGCATCACCTTTGGGTGGAGTTACATTAATATTTTCGGCATACAATTCAGAGCAATGTGTACCTTCTGGACAGTCGAAAATGACTACATTGTTATTATAATCCCCTGTGGTTGTGCCGGTAAATCCACTAAATTTAATGTTGCTAACTTCAATACGAGACGGACCGGGATATCCTTTACAGCCACCATCTTCTGTATAGTCCTCAGGATTACAAGGATAATGTGAATGAATCCATATAGGTAAACGTACGTTCTTGACTGTGTAAAATATATTATTTACATACGTATAGAAAAAAATAAGCATAAAATTTAGTTCAACGGGCAAAATGTTCTTATCTTTCGGGGAAAGATTTACACATAAAAAAAGAAAGAAAGATCTAAAAGAAGTCAGAGTAACTAATAATGATAACGAATATTTACCAGTGAAGTCAGTAGCAAAAAAGTTCTTGATGTAACCCGATGAACCACCTGGGTAGAACTAAATAAAAATAACATTTGAAAAATCATGAGTTGGAAATGTGAGCATAAAGCAAGGCATAATTACGTGCTCTTGTGTTACCAGTTATTAATTTCACATACTTTGATTTGAGCAACTGCCCAACAGTCCTCACAAGTCATTCGTGTCATTGAAATATCCGAAACTACATTAAAATCAGCGCCTTTTCCAAGGCTTCCAACAGAAAAGCCATGGCCACCTTTACAATAGACATCTTCAGCAGTAACAAATGTCGTACCTATGTATAAGAAGGCCACGGCAGTATTATTAGAAAGATTAAAGCAGCAGCTAAACTCCACTTGTTATTAAAGGATGTAGGGTAATTTTTTTTTCTAAATTGAAAGTTGATTATACCATTTTTGAAAGCAATACAATCATCCTGATTGTAAATATCGACATTACTGAAATATAACTTTGTGCTATCATGCAAATCGAAGCCATCTGTATTTTTTGGTGGGTTATCGCTTGCACTTTCGGCTGTAAGTGTCAAGTCTGTAAAGTTGACGTTCGCACAGTTTCTATATTTTTTTATTGTTTTATCAATGACAATATAAGTATTAGTATTATTATAATGTAACAGCATATTTATCGAAAAATTGATTTCAAAAAATAAATGTAACAAGACCGTTTAATATTTACCGCACATTGAAAAAATTATTACATGGTTCATCGAATTTTATGTTGCTGATCACTGAATCTTCCAATGTAATGCCCAATAACGCAAAACGATCATCCAGCTCTTTAGAATCGTACCATTCTTGACCATTACCAAGAATGTGACCTCCTTCTCCTTTACCATTCGCTTCACCTTGAAGTGTAACACCTTTACCTTCGAGCCAAATCCAATTCTTAGTTCCAGCGGCCTTTTGATCAGCCATTGATTTGGGTAATGCAAGGTTACCAATTAAGTTAATTATGACATTATCCAACCCTTCCACTTCAAGTGGTGTCAACAACTATAAAATAAATAATTTTTAATTTATTCACTTATTTATTTTTCTGCCTGATAGTTTTTCTTCTCTATCATTTCGCGTTTTATTATTTTTACCTGAAATTCTCCAGAAGGAATTGTTACTGTGCCAGATGTACCGCAATTTTTCAACGCTTCAGCAAGTTGTGGGGTGTCATCACCCCCGGAAGGTTTGGCCAAAGTACATTCTTTAGCATTAGCTACGTGGCTCATAGCAAATGTTGCTAATGCAGCCAAAGAAAGTAGTTTGAGATACTTTATCATGTTATTTTGTCTTGGAAATCGTATTCTTTTTCTAGAGCGAGGAAAAAAAACCATTTATATAGATTTTGATTCTTTCGTGAGTTAATAATTGCCATGGACACTTAACCCACTTTGGATACTATAATTATAAATTTAGCAGCTTAGGTAAGAAAAATAAAATGTAGAAAAATGACAAGATCTTTTGGTAATCTCGGACTATAGGAGCTTATTTGATATGTAAAGTGGGCCTTAATTTGAAAAGCTATCCGAATTTATGATGCGTCAAAGAGGAATAATTAAGTAATAAAAATCGGTGATAATACCATGCTAATAATAATGTCAAATATACTAGTGAAGCCCCGGTATATATTATAAAGTCCAATGAATATTGTGAGATGAGCAGACAAATGTCGTGCAATTGTACTTGTCATACAACATCTTAAAAATATGCTTTTCATTATTTCCGTCAAAAAGATACTAACATTTACGAGACATTATGTAAAAACAAAAGGAAAAACAAGCCGATGCACAAAATTACTTTATAATATTTATTCAATATTTCAAATAGACCCAAGGGGAATATAAATGACGACTTACTGCGCGATTTATTTTTCGTCAATGGACATCTCTATTTGGCTAATATATCTTATTAGATATGTGACACAAGATGTAAAAGCTAATAAATAATTTGATTAACTGTAATTTACACGGAAGATACTATTATATACGCCGTAATACCGTGATTTATTTTTGTGGACGCAAGACACCAATTGGTAAGTGCTATTAAATTAAAACAAAATACCATTTCTCTATCAATAAAGTCAAAAAAATATGTAGATTATATCATATATAAAGTTACTCCGTAAGTTTTCTTTTCCAAGTATTAGCAGCTAGTAGCTTATTTGCAGTAGTAATAATTATTATAAAGTAGCTAATTAACAGAGTGGCTGTCTACTACAATAGAATACTGTTAACGCATATGTGTAAATCAAACTATTGAACCTGTCATACAAATATTCTGGCGATTATAATATTGTAGTAAAATCAGAACTTTCTAATTTTCAATTCGAATACATACAAGCGATAGTCGTGAGACAACGGGTCTGACAGATTAATCACTACTAATAGTGTGAAAGAATCGCGTCGGTATTGACGAACACAAAAAACTATACTTTTTTGCCTTTGACGTTTTAGAAAGTGAGTATGAATGAAAATAGCAGCTTTAGATGTGGCAATAAGAAAATGCAGATTCAGTGCCAACCTAAGCTTTTTGTATTGGCTTAAAATATATCCAAAAAGTAGTGTTTCATTATAGCATATATCAAAACAGAAGAAATTTATATAAGGGAATAGATATTGTTGCTAATTATATTGCAATTTTTTCTTTTATTTTTTCTTAATTATCCCATTCATTCTTTGGGGTGCAATCCAGCCCAGCGGTTTTACTATTAGCAAGGTTTTCACAAAGATATACAGGTTCGGAGCCATCGTAAGGAATCAAGTTAATGTTTTCAAAAGTGAATTCTTCACAAGGTGATTCAGAAGAACAGACAATATAAGCCATCACTTGACCAGCCTTTTTGCTACCACCGCCTGTAATATTCTTGAAGGAAAGGTTAGAGATTTGAAGCTTTGCTGGGTCAGCTAAGCATTCTTCTTCTTCGATATTGAAATAGCATTGATCAATTTGAATAGGATTGTCTAATAATATTTATTAAAGAATATAAGTTAGCTTGATGTATATCATGATAAATGCTGTATAATGTTTTAAAAAGAATAATAGTAATTACCAGAGTTAGTGACATGGAAGTCGACATAGGATACATTTTGGACATAACCAAGGGATGAACGCGGCCACTATCAAGAAATCAATGATGATGGTGTTGTTTTTTAAATATAGACTAGGTTAAGCTTGGTTATAAATTAATGTATATTAACTCCCTTACCGTTTTGATACGAGCACCATTTTGGCAATTTTCACAAGTTACATTTTTTACTAGCATGTTGGAAACGTAGTCTGGCATTTCAGGAATATTTCCAAGCGAGCCCTAAAACACTTAGTTAGAATGGTTTAATGAGACGCATTACCGTGATAGTAATACTAACAGCAGTTGTAATTAGTACTTACGACAGAAATCCCATGAGAGCCATTACAATACACGTTTTCAATATGAATATTGGTGGTATCTATTGCAATAGATATCGCTATAAGTATACTATAAAATCTGTCACTATTACAATTATTTTTGTTATTATACGTACTGGTCTTGATCGCAACACAATCGTCAGCGTTATTAATATGTGAATTTATAATAGTAATTCCATCCACTTCGCTTGTATCCCATCCATCCGTGTTATGAGGCTATTATATACACATATATACAATTCAATAAGCAAAAAAAAAACCACATTTTATTTTCAATGTCTTTTTTTCCTGCATTACCTTTACACCATATTTATTATCAATATCCTCGATAAAAATGTCTTCAAATTTTACATTTCTGGACCGATGAACATAAAAGTTCCAATTAGGTGAGTTAATCAACTTCATACCACGAACATCCAACTTATCTACCATGAATGCCATCATGACAGGTCTATTACTAGGCAATGGGTCCAGATGCCACCATTCTTCACCACTGCCATAAATCTCACCACCATTTCCAACAACCTTCACGTTTTGTCCTTGAATAGTAAAAAAAGCACTAACGTCTTGTACAGCTCCAGGTACAGGAGGTGTTGTATCGTTGTATACCCTATATATACATTATAATACCATGATTAGTCTAAAAAAAAGAGAGAAAAGAAACTGTACGTATATATTATTTTTTAGAAAAATTTATGCAAATTACTACTAATTGGCTTACATGTTGAAAGGATAGGTCAAACTACCATCAAAAACAATCTCAACATTATCAAGTTCAGGAGTCACAACTACATCACCTAACATATACTTTTTGTTCTTGCTAAATACAACTCGACCATTACTTTTACATTTTTCAAATGCATCCTTGATAGCTTGAGAATCATCCTCTCCATTATGTTTAACAGAGCATGTTCTAAGAGCAGATACTGCTTGTTGCCCAACGAGAAGCAGGAACGCTGTCAATGTAGAAAGAGTAGTAATTGTCTTCATCCTTTAAAAGTAATAGTAGAATTTAGAACAAAAAATGACAGATGGCTGTTTTTCGTTCTTTATATAGAACATCAAGAATATAATTAGCCAAGACCTTGAAGTGGATCTTTTTCTTTTCTGTTCTCACGCAACATCACCCTTTTTCTCGTCTTTGTTTTGCCAAATTTCAAATTACTATATATAGCTATTTTCTGTGCGATCTGGTCATACCAGGAGCCAAAAAGTTTATGATCGTTCAGCGTAACTTAGAAAATCCCATTATTGTCGTCATTTCCCTAATGTCCGTAAAAAGATGCGGAATTATTCCGTTTTATATAATAAACCCTTTTTTCCTTCTTTGTGTATGAGAAATATTCTTAGCTTTTTCACTAGTTTACTCGATGTTTAATTGTAAATATAGTCCCTAAGCAAAATAAAAAAGAAAAAAAAAAAGAACTACCCCAAATATTTATATACTTTATCTGACGTCAAATATAACCAAGAAAGTTCTAACATTAGCAACTCATATTAACGTCGTATAACAACAGTATTATTCAACTGAGAAGGAAAGTTAAGTAACTCATGTAACATATTATCAACTTCACCAAACGTAGTGACCTGATAACCTGGTGTTTTTGTATTAAAAAAAAGCAAACTCTGTTTGACAGTATGATAGACATGTATATTTTACAAAAAAAAAAGTATTGATCGGTAAGATGTTAAGGAATTTTTTTTTGAAAAAATACGAATTTTGATAATTTGCTAGCAAGCAATCACTCCATTGAATTGCTACAAAAACTTTCACATGTAAAAGTATCACCATATTATTTTTTCAAAACAACAGATTATAACATATTGTTTTTAACGCCTATTTTCGTCAGAGAATCTTATCATTTGATGAGTTCATATTAAAGTAGAATTTATGCCGATCTAATAATTGGTTCTCAGAATCCATCCATGTATGACCGATAGGATAGTACAAGATGATCTTATCCGAGTAATTGACATTGATGGACATTTTTTTTTCATATCAAAAAGACAATACGAATATTATATGGGTAATATAAAAAAAATTGCTTTAAAAAGTGAAGAGAAGAAATTTTGTACAGTCGAAAAAAAAAAAAGAATGGATGGATTTATAAAGGGGAAGGGGAAGGGGAAGAGAAACAAAATCATATGCTACAAGAAAAGAGAAAAAAAAAAGATATGTTGCATATATACTATAGGGGGAAAAGAAAGGGTTAAAAAAGAAGAAAAATTATCAATTTTTCAAGTGTAAAAGTGGGTTTATTTATTTATTTATTTTGGACCATTTTCCTGCTGGCCTTCTTATTGGTATCGATTCAAATTATCCAGATGATCAAATAGCATCATATTTGCACTAGAAGATCCATTATCATTTGATATATAACCTTCCGTAGCAGTTGTTTGCAATCCCATCGTGGGATCTCTTAATCCTTGACCCGCAAGAACTGCTAAAAGATCTTCTCTTGTAAATCCTTCCGATAAATAATCGTATGCATTCTCTGGTATATTTGCTATATATATATATATATATATATAAAATATAACAGTTACAAAAAATGTTGAGTAAGGAAAAGAAAGAAAAGAGCAATAACTTACCATTTTTCAGAATAGAAGTAGATCCACTGTTCGACGTATCTATACCTTCCATTTTGATCGGTTCGGATGCTGGTAAAGAAGATGCTGTTGGGTAATCCGTCATATTCTCTTGTTTGATATATCGTTCATCCTGTTCCGATTTGATATATTCCTGGTCTTCCATAGTTAAATCATCAAATGGATCACGATCATCGTCCCGATCAGGCGTTGCAAGAGCAGAAGATGTAAACGGTGCATACGATTTCGGCCTACCGTTTGTTGTTGGAACATATGCATTGATAGGGCGCGAACGTCCTGTGAATGACGATGATAATGGTGAGCCGTATGTAAGACTATTAGGAGATGATGACAATGCATTGGTTGGTACAGAAGATGAATAATTGGCTTGTCTCTGCGGTTGTAATTTCGGCGATGCTGAGTTCATGCGTGGTGATCCTGGGGTCGCATAAGGAGAATAACGACGTGGATGCTGAGGTGGTGATCCAATATGCATGTTCGCGATAGATCTGTTGAGCGAAAGTGTGACAGATCCTGGTGAGCCGGGAGGGACAAATGTATTTGGCATAGATGAGGGACTACTACCAGCAAGTAATGGGGATTGTGGCTGGAATGAGGCAATATTTGCGTGGGGTGTCAACGGAGACGAGCCTTGATACGATCTGGGCCTATTACCCTCATTTAATTTGCTCGTATAGGATGCTGACAGTGGTGGTTGTGAATGTCGCTGTGCCGTACCACTTTTTACAGCGCGAATGAAATCCCTTTCGTCTTGAAGTCGTTGAACAAGAATCGCTTTTTTACCCGTCGCTGGTTTACCACGTTGCCGTAACATATCCTTTAATTCTGATACAGTGATATCATCAAAATCGACCTTTTCCAGCTGATCATCTAACTTGCGTTGATGTTGTTCAACATCTACTGGTTGAGGAACAGATGCACGTTGTACTCGCTGAATTTGGATAGGCATGGTTCGTGAAGGGAAATTAATCGGTTGTTGGTGCTGAGCAGATGGACTTTTCGATGTTGCCCTGACATTATTATTTCCACTTCCTGTTCCTGGTGATGATGTTGGTAATGATGATGATGATGATGCTGCTGCTCCTGCTGCTGCTGCTGCTCCTGCCTTTGCATCCTGATTTTTACCTAACGGCGAAGAGTTTTGTAATGAGGGGTCAGGGGTCAATGATATTTGCGGACTTGACATAACCAAGTCCGTATCAAAGCCCTCCATGTTTGACGAAGGCATATTTGGAACTGACGCGCCAAGTATAGATGATGGTTGCACGTGGGCAGCCGAACTACCCGAAAATGATGACGGAGTTGCTATAGCAGCAGAAGATCGACCTGATTTTTGCATTTGTTGTTGCTGTTGCTGTGGTTTGCGTGCATATGTAATTCTAAACCGAGCTTGTAATTCATTCTGCCTTCGTTGGTGATCCACTTCAGATGGTACCGAAGACGATACTGGTGAATCACTGCACGATGTATCCATTCCTTTAATCGGGATTGGACTGCTTATTCGCTTTGACACCCGTGCATTGTTGTTTATATGTTTTTGCTGCTGCTGCTGGTGCTGCAACAACTGTTTTTCAATAAACATGGCTTCCTCCCACGATTGTTGTTGCTGCAATAATTGTTGCTCTTGCTGTAGCTGTTGTTGCTCTTGCTGCTGCTGATAGTTTTGCTCTTGTTTAATTTCTGGTGCTGGTGTGCCTGGTGAATAAGGAAGCCGGCTTGTTACAGTAAAGGAACTATTGTCAAGTGACGGCTGAAGTGAGGTCACATTTGGATCGGCTTTATCATCCGATGAAAACATCGCCGAAAGATTAGATCGCATCATCGTCTCTGTGGTATCACTCTCCATCATTCCTCCTCCTATGGTTGCAGTGTCTTCTTCTTCTTGACGCATGTGCATCATCCGTTGTTGCTCTTGTAAAAGGTGCTGCTGTCGTACAAAGTTCGGGTCGGAAAGAAGGATTGCTTGTTCATCCTGCTGACCCAGTCCAGTGAACGCATTTAGTATAGCATTTTCTGCTTCCTTATGATGCTGCTGCTGCTGATATTTATTATCGGGTGTCACTGTCAAGTTGTGATGTTGATGTTGTTCATTTTGTATGTGCTGTTGTTGTAGTTGTTGTATTTGCTGTTGGGATAAAA
The DNA here is from genome assembly GCA_025093555.1 of Circinella umbellata. Classification (NCBI taxonomy): domain Eukaryota; kingdom Fungi; phylum Mucoromycota; class Mucoromycetes; order Mucorales; family Lichtheimiaceae; genus Circinella; species Circinella umbellata. The sequence continues at coordinate 299,048 of JAIWNF010000033.1, read as the reverse complement.
ACATCATATCGTCAACCCCACTCCCACCATGATTATTGTTATTCAAACTAATATTGTTGTTGTTAAGTTGATTCCAACTTGTCCCAAAATAAGCTGAAAGATCTTTATGTGTATCAAAACCTTCATTTTTTTGTAAATGATGTTGCTCGTCTAGCTCTCTTGACACTTCGTATTCTTGACCAGCAAGTGTTAAAAGGGGATCGTTTAGGAATGAAGAATCGAATGTTTGTGAGTTTGTTGAGTCATTATACCCAAAAAATAGTGAACTGTCATTGGTAGCAGATGGATGGTGCTGTTGTTGCATTGGAATATTTTGAGCTGTTGCTGACGATGGATTAGACTGTTGCTGTTGTTGTTGTTGTTGTTGTAAATAGACTGGAAAAGAATCACCAGCAAGAAAAGAACTAGCTTCTATATGGTTATTATTATTATTGTTGCTGCTGTTTTGATTATGGTGATGACTTTGCATTGTTTTATTATTATTGTTATCATAATGATCGTCGTTGGAACTAGTGTTTCCGTAATAGAACATTTTATTAAAATGTATATAAATGGGATTTTATTTTAGAGCATTCAGATCAAAAAGAATGAGATTCGCGAAAGAGATATAAAGAAAATAACTTATTCAAGCAGAAAAAAAAAATACACTTTTTTTCCCATTTTTTTTTTTCATTTTCCGTTTCTTATTTCTTCATAACAAGCTGGTCCGAGGAAGGAGTTGGAAGTGTTTCTTACTACAACACGTCTTCTCTTACCTTCTTATTCTATTTCTTTGTGTGCTATTTTTATTTTATGTTTTTTACTTTAATATTTCAAGAACAACTGAAAGTGATTCACCTTATACATGAATTAAGCTTACTGTTGCTTCTCAACAACGAACATCTCGTACCACTTTATTTGTAACAATTTACCATAACAGCATATAATAACAAGGTAACTAGGAATGTAAAGAATAAACAACAAAAAATAGCCTTTTATAACTTTCTGGGCATATCGATATATACATTATAATAAGAGAACATATATGGACATTATTTGTTATTTACTATCTGTTGGCTTGCTATTGTTCTCCATAACCTGTTCCATTTTTTTTTTCTTTCCCCTTGCAAGGAGGCAAAAAAAAAAAAGAGTCTATTAGTATATCCCTTGAATGATTTATTCATCATGTTGATTTTTTGTAAGCAATTTAATAATTTATCATCCATCAAATGGATTTACCCTTTTGGACCATTATTATATAAATATCATACACATGTGACTAACAGGGTACAAAATAAAAATAATAATAATTTGAGTGTCTATTGTCAAAAATTCACTTATATTCTGTCTTCTTTATAAGCAACCCTGAGAATATACTTGTCTTAATAACCTTCACATGTCATGATAGTTCTTCCGGTTAAGACATCTCAAACGGGACTATACCACCCGTACCACTTTTTGTTCGATAAGAATCGTTACGTTGTTGATTAGACAATAGAATTTTTTTTTTTTTTTGAGTACGCAACTAAATAAAATATATATATAAATATGTTGAAAATTAAAAGATTAGTAAGTTATATCAAATGTCAAAATTGAACATAAAAAGTCATTGTTATTTGATATCATCACATTCACCGAGAGAGCTGTGTAAGAAAATGAATTGCTTATTCTTTTTCAAATTTACCTCTGCCTGAAATAGATGAAATTCAAATGGTAACATAATACATATAAAGTAGACTTTAATATTAATTCATTTTCTAGTTGTAGTTGATGGCAAAATATCTTTTACTATATCAACAGAAACGAATTTATTTGGGAAGAAGAATTAAATAATCCAAAAACAAGACATTTGATTTTCTTTTGATGCATAACAATATCTGGTAATATGGGGTAATGCCTTTCTTTTTTCTTTTGACCAAAAAGTAATTTATTTTGAATTTCTTTTTATACAGGAAGGATGTGGTTGTAAGGGTCCAAAGGGTATCTGGTTATTTGTCTGTTTGTTGGACGTACTATTTTTACAATTTTGTGATATCTATATGACAATAATAATAACAATAAAATAACAGCATAGAGAATGAAAAAAAAAGGTTTAAAAAAAAAGAATGTGTAGAACTATAAATATTAATAATTAAATCTATTATTATTACTAGTACACTATGGTTGTAAAAAATAATTATTGAGATCTTCGCCCTAATAAAGTCGTCAAACTTGACCATGGAATACGCGATCGACTTGACCGTGGGGATGTATTGTTATCTGTTTCAGCCGTTCCATGATATGAAAAGCCTTCCCCTCCTGCATTTAGTATATCATTATTTGCTTCACCTGTTCCCGGAAATCCACCCGGTGCAAAACGTGTTGAAGCATTATGAAAATCGGTTGACATTCGGTAAGGATCACCATAAAATTCTTCCTCATTTTCTGACATAATACTTTCAGGACTTCTTCTTCTTCGTTGTCTTTTTAATAATGTTCCTTTGAGTTTTCTTCGTCGCAAGAATAATACTGATACAGCAATAATCAAGCCTAATCCTACAACACCACCAATGACACTGCCAATAATAATGGGTGTGCTTTCTGCTGCCGATGAAGAATTAGCATTATGATCGTCACCACCGGCAAGTGATGGAATAATAGTACTATATACATATATGATTAATCAGTTGTTTTAATTTACTCGTCGTTGACGATTTTCAATGTATAGATGTGACCTTGAATGTATCTTACTTTTTTTTTATACGTCAATTCTGAAAAAAAAAGTAATTCAATAAAAGCTAAAAGATTACTTACGTAGTTGGAATGACAGTGGTGACCATTCGGGTCGTACCATCACTAACTATTGGTGAAATGGTAGTTATACTGGTAGTTATTGTGATCATTGTTAACCCCTGTGTACTTGAAGTTGGAGGTGGAGGTGGAGGATCGCTGGTGGTATGTTCTTGAACAGTAGATGTTTGTTGTTGAGTTGAAGATATGGTCGGTTTATCGATTGTTGAAGAAGTACTTGGCACAGGAGAATCTGTTGAAGAAGAAGGAATGGGAACTGTACTCGTTGATTCCACTATACTACTTTGAGCTGATGTTGTTATAGGTGGTTTTAAAATACTGGTCGTAGTGGAGGAAGGTAAAGGTGAATTATCGAAAGAGCTACTAGACGGTAGCGTCAACTCGGTGGTATCGTGTATGGACCTATTTTATTTTTTGAAAATAAATGCTTTTCTGTTAATATTTATTTTTTGGAGCGTGTTGTCACAGACAAGTGGTTTTGCGCAATAATAATGAGAAAGTTTTGTATGGGTATATATGTCTACTCACGTTGTAGGAGAAGGAGCATCAGATGTAGAAATACTATCATTACTATTACTGGCTGACATTGTGTCGGTTGTTGAAGGTGATAAGGGTTCTTCTGTTGTCGGTGATGGTTCTTGAACAACACTCGTAGTGGCACTCGGTATTAGATTGCTATTGTTGTCCGATGTGGGAATAGGTTGCTCACTGTTTGATGAAGATTCTGGAACAGCAGTAGTCGTGTCGCTTGGTACTATATCGCTACTATTGTTATCAGCTGGTGTAGATGTAGGTTGCTCACTATTTGATGAAGGCTCTGGAGCAATAGTCGTTGTATCACTTGGTACTATATCGCTACTATTGCTATCAGATGGTATAGGTGTAGGTTGCTCACTATTTGATGAAGGCTCTGGGCCAACAGTAGTCGTGTCACTTGGTACTATATCGCTACTGTTACTATCAGATGGTATAGGTGTAGGCTGCTCGTTATTTGATGTAGTAGGCTCTGGAGCAATAGTGGTTGTATCACTTGGTACTATATCGCTACTGTTACTATCAGATGGTATAGGTGTAGGCTGCTCGTTATTTGATGTAGTAAGCTCTGGAGCACCAGTAGTTATGTCACTGGTAGGTAGTAAATTGCTAGTATAAGTATTAGACGGTTCTTCAACCGCAGTAGTAGCTGGTAACGAGTCGGTATTATCGGGCGAAGGTGTACTTTCTTCGTTGTCTGATGTTTGTTGTGAATCTGATGGTTGACTTTCTGATGGTAGTATAGGTTCTACCGTGGTAGTAGGTGCTAAAGATTCTTCTTGATTCGGTGTTGTTGTCGGTATATATACTGGATCGCTGGTTGATAATGACATTAAAACAAACAAGAACGGAAAGAAGAAAAAGGAAAAAGAAAATTGGAAAAAAAAAAGAAGCTGACAAGAAGAAAAAGGAACAAAAAAAAAGACAAAAAAAAATCTTTTTTTTTTGTTTTGATAGAGAAAATGTAAGTTAATGATGTATTATATAAACATAATATTATAAGTCGGATAACAATGTGTGTCTGAAAATAAAGATCCAAAAAAAAAGGGGGGGGGGAGAGAGAGAGTGACAACTGTTAATAAGCATGACAACAACAGGCGGAGACATGATAATGGAAGTATATATTTTTAGCTTTATTTTTTTCTTTTTCCTTCTTTCTCTGGATTTTTTTTTGTTTTATGCTGGAATCAATTAGGTATTACCATTATTATTGCTAGCACGTAAATGTTTATTCATGTATTGTGGGGTGATAATCTAGCCTGGAATGTACATTATCATAGCGTATCATTTCACTATTTATTTATGTACTTTTTTTTTATTTGCTATAGTTACAATTGTCTTATAACTGGACTAGTCTAATAAAAGACTTTAGTTTCATAATCTTGATGTGAGCACAAAAAAAAAAGTTCGGTGTTCATTAAAAAAATCTATTCATCAATAAGTTATTGTCATCAAGTTACATGTCGTTATTAATATGAAACGATGAATTCAGGGGGGGACAGGTATAAGAGATAAAAGTAGTAAATGCTTTGTAATATATATATATATATATATATATACTTCAATGAACCAATTACCAAAATGATATAATCAATGATCATTTTTTACAAGACAAAAAAATAAGGTCTTATGGTCCCAAAAAGATGACTATGATACTATTTTTACATAAATCATTAATAACAATAATAGAGGTAACTTGTTTTTAGTACGCATCCGAAAAGATCTTTTTTATCTTAAAAACAAGAAACCTTAAAAAAAAAGGCAGTAAAAAAAGAATTGCTGATTTCATTTTTGACTTTATTTTCTAACACCAGCATGGTTTATGTGGTGATACACTATTCTTTTAGAAAGAGGAGGACGAAAGATGATAAAATAGTAATAAAAATATTTCTTGTTCAATCTTTTTTGACATTGAGTTACACAATTGGTACCGGTAACTTTTAAAGGAAATGAGTAAAAGTATAGATATTATGATAGCCATGAGAAACTATGGTTTTAATATTAACTACAACTACAGCAGCAACAAATGTAAATATCTCCTATTACTTGGTAGCGAATCTTGTATTATCTAGAAACCACCACTATCTGAATGTAAAAAGAGACATAAGCAAAATGCAAAAAAAAACAGAAAGGAAAAGAAAGATAAATATGTGGTCAATGATGTTTCTTTTTTTAGAGTTCTTTTGCCCAAGTAAGGTACTTCAAAAAAAAAAAAAAAGAAAAAACTTCAAATATAGCAACCGATATGGTTTTTTTTTTAAGTCGTGCTCTGATATTATAATACTTCTAATAATATAATACTATTTGAGTTATTATGGTTCACACAATAGCTTTCTTAATTTTTTTTTCTTTTCTTTTAAACGGTGAAGCATCCAAGTATCTGGAAACGATATACCTGATGATCCCTCTTGGTCTATTTATAGTTTACGTCCAATTTGAATCTTTTTTTGTGTCACCAAAATGAAGAATCCATTTATGTTGAGGTGAATAAAATGTGGTTATGGTTAATAGATTGATTTCTCTTGACTAGTTTATATCTATTTATTCAAAAGCTATTAGAACAAGAGTAAAATTAGAGTATATTAATCTAGACCTTTTAATGACAACAGATAATAACAAGAGCTTATCACACAAAAAACAAAAAGGAAACTGAAATATTTGGCACATTAAGTACAAGATCGACATGGGAGCTACGTATCTCACTCTTTTTTTTCTTTCTTCTATTCATAATATCTATTTCTGTTCCCAAGTATTTACTATTATTAGTTTTTTTTTGATGTTCCACTATTATTTCCCTTTTCATATTAATAACTTATGATTTTTTCTTTTTTTTTTTTTAAAAAAAAAGACATCATTCGTGTTTAAAATAGAACAGTTTTTTTAACAGTGGGCTTTTACTACTTGTAATATAGAAAACCAGTCAACAAGAAATCATAGACTCTTTCTATCGAGACCGATATATAGAATGTCTTTATTACATCTTTGTACGCAGAAAAATCATTTTTATCAACGGGATGTCAAAAATATATAAGAGTAAGATTATTGAACTTTCACTTGGTCAGCATCCAAACATTACTAAATCGGTATTTCCTAATTGTCGAACAGAAAAAGAAAAGAAGAGAGAAGGAAAGATTCAACATACAGTAAATTAAAAGGCAATGAGTGTATCAAAGTTCACATTACAATCTTATATCAGATAAGTTAATTTTAAAAGTACTGTATTTGACTATTACGTATTCTTATTATGACAATATAAATAATACCTACAGCAGAAATTTGTATATATAAAACTATATAATAGAAAGACAGATCACTCATCCCCATACTTCACAACTTATGAAATATGAGTGAATGAAAATCATTTTCAAATGTCGTGGATTTTATTGCACAGCAACATAAAGCTGATTATTACACACAAAGAAAGGATAGACATTTGAAAAAGACCGAAGAAAGAATGGGCTTTTATCCGTCGCATAGCAGAAACGTTCAACTCTAATCAATACAACTTTTGCTGGATGTATATATCAAATAGTGTCGCTTATAATCCAAGGGGCTATACTTTTGAGCTGTTATAATTATTTCTTCTTACTGAAAAAGTTTCGGCTATATTGTAACCCCTTATTAAAAAAGCATCTCCATGGTTACCTCCATGTTGGAGGGGGGGATCGTTGTCAGGTTATTTGTTTTCTCTTATGTCAAAAGAAAAGCTCCAAGAAACATAACTTTGAGAATAAAAGGCCATTTCAGTAGCTGTTCTTCATAGTATGAAAGTAACGAACGTTAGGGACGCTTTCCATAAATATTATGAAAACTATTTATTGAAATGCTCACAAAAAAAACAGTTATATGTTTTCGTTCAGTTTACACACAATTGTTTTTCTGTATTTGCTTAATATGTTATAAGAGAACTACCCATAGACAAGACACATTTCGTCTTTCTATTGAGTATAATTTAATCTAAAATTTTCAGCTCCTGGACTAGTATAAATGGTCCGGAAAAAAAAATATATTATAGTACTATATAGCTCGTAATTTTTCATCATTCATCTAGGTGATCAGTAATAGTTATATTAAATTAATATAAGAAGTTCCCACGAGAAGAAAGTCGAAAAAAAAACTACTTTTGTATTTTAAAATCACAGCATTTCACCCAATTATATTTTATTATAGGATGAGACTGTATCTAAATGTACATAGTATATATATATGAAACATATAAATGATATTATCATTTTTACGGGATAATAATGAAAGTAGCAACAGTGGTAAAGCGCTGTAGGTCAAAAAGTATTAGTTTTTGACGGGCTGATTAAATGTTTATAATATCTGAATAGGAGATCATCAACATGATTGAGTGTCACCTTCTTCCTTCATACGCAAGCTGGGGAAAAATATTGGTTAGTAATCAAATATTGCCATGATATATTATAGCTTCTCGTTCATACGCGGTATTCTTTCAAAATTTTTTTTTTTTTTCTTGATAAATAATATAATATAATAAGAATAACTTGATTTTATACATACCATATTTGTTTATCTATTCAAATAATAGCAACCAACTTAATTAACTTATATTTTATTATATAATAGGTTGGGTACAGTTTTCTTGGTCAGATAATAGATTTCTTATGTACTAACTCGGATTTGCTCACGTGTTGTTATGCATACTCACATTGACGTAATTGTATTATATACACACGATAATTTTAATAATTAACATTATTATGAAATCTATAATAGAAATATAAAAAAAGGACATTAAATCATTCATATGGATAATCTATAATACTATCGTAGACTACATAATTTCATCATTACAAGCGGAAAGCTATATTCTATTTTTTCTTATCATTTGATAAAATAAGTTTTGGATGTTATCGGATAGCGGAACTAAAAAAAAAAAGTTACCAGGCAACCTGTCACAAAGAGAGCAAAAAAAAACCAAAAATTGTGACACGAAAAGAAGAAAAAGAAACGGAGGGGATAATTGATATATAAAAAGTAATCAGGGAATTGAAGATAAGAAAAGGGTTTATCAAATTTGCATGAATTCCTTTTGATTATACAGGTTATTATAAGAAACTTTCTCTTTTTTTTTATGCGTTACAGTACCAATATGAAATAATTCACTCATATATAACCTTTCTCAACCCCCCCTCTCAATTCATCCAAAAGAAACATTTGATGATTTTGTTATATATCCAGGAACCCATTTAAACCAAAAAAACCAAAAAAAGTTTTACTTATATCGGGGATATAAACATATTTCAATTCCACTTGTTGATAATTGGTTTGGGTACTTTACGAACGATCAATAAACAGAAAAAAAAAAAAAGTTTTTTTTTCTTGTCAAGAAACAAAAAAAATGGTTCAAAATATAAAGACTCCGAAGAAATAATACCGTCTACATTCATCATTTATTTATTTATTATTATTATTATATTCTGTTACTTCCTTTCAATTGAATTTGTATTCAAAGGAACAAAAGAAATAGTACGTGTCACATGAACTTAGTAAATGCATTAAACTATGTGAGAAAAAAGAAAAGATGTGTTACGTACTTCTTTTTTTCATAGTAAACCCTATTAGCTTTTTTTATCAACAAATAATAAATAGGTGGTATAATTGAATCAATGTAGTAGCTATTATGTTTTTTTGCCGGATCAAAAAAAAATAAAGGGGGAAAAAAAAAAGTGTGACTTTTGCGGAATAAAAAAATTATAAAAAAAAGTTTGCTTTCGAATTTGTTTGAGCTTTTTTTTTTTTTTTTTTTTTTTTTTTTTTAACCTTTTTTTTTTTTTTTTTTAAAACAACAAACTTATAAAACATAATGAGCAATTCATATACCTTACCTTCTCAAGTTCAGTTGTTGCCTCCAACTCCTCAACTTAAAGGTCTTATGACCATTATTCGTGCCAAGGATACTACTCGTTCTGATTTCATTTTCTATGCTGATCGTATTATTCGTCTTTTGGTTGAAGAAGGTTAAATGTCAAAAAGAATATTTGTGTGTGAGAGAGAGAGAAAAGGAAATGGGAGAAACCAGTTTTTTTCTTTTTTTCTTATACGTTGTTTTTTTTTTATATTATTACTAGGTTTGAACCATTTGCCTTGTATCGGTAAAAATGTTGAAACACCTACTGGAGCAACCTATAATGGTATTGATTTTGAAGGTCGTATCTGTGGTGTATCCATTATGCGTGCTGGTGAAGCTATGGAACAAGGTCTTCGTGAATGTTGCCGGTACATAAATTTTTTTTTTTATTTTTTCTTAGCGAATATGATAAAGGTAAAAAAGAAAACACACGCTAATTTATCATTTGAATTATTTTTTTTTCAAACAGGAGCGTAAGAATTGGTAAAATCTTGATCCAAAGAGATGAAGAAACACATCAACCTAAGGTTTGTTTTTTATATTATGGAACTTTTGTCTATCACTTTTATATATGTGTAACTAACCTAAAAAATAAAAAACCATTATATAATAGCTTTTCTATGCAAAGCTTCCCAAGGATATTGATTCTCGTTATGTTTTATTATTGGATCCTATGTTGGGTAGGTTTTATTTTATTCATTGTTGTATTGTTAAAAAAGAATTTGATTTTTTAATATTTTGGTTGTTTGAAATAATGTTATTTAGCCACTGGTGGCTCTGCTATGCAAGCTGTTCAAGTGTTGCTTGACAACAATGTTCGTGAAGATCATATTATCTTTTTGAACTTGATTGCTTCTCCTGAAGGCATCGAAAATTTCGTTGCTAAATACCCCAAGGTTAAAATTGTTGCTGGTGAAGTAGATAGTAACTTGGATTCTAACAAGTATATCGTTCCTGGTGTTGGTGATTTCGGTTGCAGGTAAATAAATCTTATTATTATTATTAACATGAACAATTTCCGTGAGAAGAAGTACAAATGGATTAATTAATTAATTTATTATTATTATTATTATTAGATACTTTGGTACTGATTAAATTATTTACATGTACAAAAAAAAAATAATAACCATAATTTAAGTCATGCTCATTTTTATATAATTTCCTTTATATTCACCCTATTTTTCAATCCTACCCACTCTATTACAACTCGTACATATATACATTTGTATTCAACCATTCTTTCTTTCTTTTTTTTTGTTATTACTTCATTATTTACAAATAAACCCAATTCATCAATCATCATAACCCAATACTTTTTAAATATTATACGATTTTTTGTGTGTATATGTGTTCTCCAAGAAATGAGAAAAAAAAAAGAGAGAGGGAGAGAAAAAGAAAAAAGATATTATTGTTGTAATTATATATGTACATATTTTTATATATAAATGTATTCTTTTTTGTTTTTTAACTATCATATTCCAATGCAATAACAAATTCTGCACCCCATGGAATTTTACATCTACTAATTCCTATCCTTCGCCAACTAACACTAGGAATACCAATATCTGCCAAAAAGAGTTCACCAGTAATTGCACGGGAAGTACATCCTTGTTTAGGTGCTCCGAAACATAATGTCCATTTAGGTTGAATATGATGCATGACATGGAATGGTAAACCTAAATATAAAACAAAAAATATTTAATTATAGTCTTTTTTTTTTTTTCCCACTAAGCTTATATTTATATGTAACTTACCATCACTAGCATTAATACCACTTGGAAAATCAAGACTTAATACAGGTGCCTTATTACTATTCGCCCAATCCATTGAATCCCATAATAATTCACGAGTGGTATAATCACCTCTTAATGATGATACAGAAAATTCAGATCCCATTAATCCATCAATAATCAAATCTACTGGCGTTTTTTGCTGTTGTGGCAAATCTAATAATAATAATATCATAAATTGAGTATATTGAATTCTCTCTCTCTCTCTGTTTCCTTCTTCTTCTTCTTCTTCTATGCCTATGCGGTTTGTCTGTACCTTCAATATTATCAACAATATGAGCTCCTGCAAATTCAGCACATTTTCTTTGCATAGTAACACCTTCTGAAAGTTTGGCTTCTTTACGGAAAGCAAGCATTACATAAACATGACAACCTCGATTTGCCAAATGACGAGCAGCTGCTAAACCATAACTGCCAGCTTTTGTATTGCCTGCAAGAACTACTACTACTGGTGCAGCATTATGATTAGCAGGTTGTATTCTACGATGTCCACCTAAAATATATGAATTAGAGTTAGACTAAAATCTTAATAATTTATGTATATATATATATATATATATTGTTTACCAATTGCCTTGAGTGCCATTACACTTGTTCCATGACCCGCATTTTCAATCATCATTTCTTCATTAGGTCCAGTTTCTGATACTAATTTTTTTTTAAAGAAAAACAGAATATTAATTTTTCATTTTAAAAAAAGAACATAAAGTGGGGAGGGGGAAGAGGAAGAAGACCAAAAAAACTATATATATATATATACACATACCACAAATTTCTTCAACCTTTCGCATTTGTTCAATAGTTACTACTGGACATCTTGCACCATTACCCACTGTTTTAATAATAGGCATAGTACCATCATCAACATCCTTTAATTCTTCTTGTGTTTTTTCCACAGTAGGTAATACTACTGTACTTGCTTTTTCTTTCACAGATTGTTGTTTTTGTTGAGGTGAAGCGATGATCTCTTTGGGTGAAAAAGAAGTCTTTTCTTTGACAACATTTGATTTTTCCTTTACTGATGAGCTTGATGTTGGTTTCTCTTTAGGTGTTAAAGTAGGACTCTTATTGTTCTTTGGTGCTATTTTCTTTTCTTTAGGTGAATGATGAACCTTTTCTTTCTTTTCCTTGGGTGTAGGAGGACTTGTCTTGGGTGATGATGTTTTACTACTTCCATTGGATTTTGCAACCGAACGAGCTTTAGGAGGTATCAAGTTGGCAGGTATTTTGAAACTAGTTTGAGATGAAGTAGATGAAGAAGAAGGTGATTTCATGGATTTTTCGGTATCTGTTATTTCTGCCATTACTATCTCTTCTTCTTTTGGTGTTGTTTCCTCTTGTTGTTGTTGTTTAGTTTCTTCTTGGGGTGGATCTTGTAAATGAAGCATAGATGCTAAAATAGCAGATGCTTCTTGATTTATAACTTCATTTGCCTAATAAGTCAAAAAATAAAAATAAACATCCTATTCATTCTCACTAACCCCCCCCCATTTCTCTCCTATGTACAGTCTTCCCAGAACCAAAAAAAAAAGATACATTACCTTAGATGATGACTTCTTTTTCTCATCATCATCATCATTATTATTAGTATCTGTTTTTATAAAAGTATCCACTGTAACAACATTCTCTTGTTTCTTTTTTTCTTGTGGTTGCTGTGGTGATGTTAATACTTCTTTTGGTTCCTTTTCTTTCTCCTTGGTTGTCTTGGTATCAGCTTTAGTTTGTTTTTCAACAATAACTTTATGTTTATTTTTGGACGATTTAGGAGTAGACGATCCAGTAGCAGCAGAAGAAAATCCATATATTTCCCCAAAATCAAGTACTTCAGTTTCAATGATAGGCTTACGAGGTGTTTTTGCACGTGTGCTAGCAAAAAAAGGAAGTCTTGTTGACAAAGAAGTAGATTTATTTGTCTTCCCATTTATTACAGGCGAAGATGTGGATGTAGATCTGGGTGAAGCTACTTCTAATAATACTTCTTTTTTCTTTTCTTCCTTTTGTATGATTGTAGTTGCTTTTATTGAAGTCTTTGGTGAATTCATTGATTTAGTAGATTTTGTACTTGTACTACCAGTAACAACTGATTTATTATTGGTTACAGGTTTTGGTAATGCTGAAGGAGTTGTTACTTCATTAGGCTTATTAAACTCGGGTTGTTGTTGTTGTTCTTGTTGTTGTTTTGGTTTTTTTTCTTGGAATCTAATTAATAAATAAAACAATGTGGTTTACAAATGAATAATAAAGTTTATAAAATAATAAAGCTTTTAAAAGAGATTATTGATTATAGACTACTTTACTTTTTCACAGGCGTAGCAGGACTTGAAGGCATACTCATCTAAATAATATCATATATAAATTTCAGTTTATTGTCAAAAAAAAAAAAAGAAAGAAGAAAAAATACTTTTTTTTTACTTACACTGATAATAGCTGGATCTACAAATTGTTTTGTCTGTGGTTTAGATGGTGTTTGAGAAGGAGGAGCTTGTTGCTGTTGTTGAGGAATGGATGGAGGAGCAGGTGATTGTGAAAGTGGTTGCTGTTGTTGTTGTTGTTGTTGAGGAGGAGGAGGAGGAGGCTTTTGAATAACTTCCAAATGACGAATTTGTGATCCATGAATTACAAATACAGGAAGTTCATTAACCATTCCTTCTATACCACGAATGGTAACTGTAATTTATAATGAAAAAGATGAGAAGTTTTATTAATATAATTTATATTTGTATGTGATTTATTTAGTTTAGACGCGCGTATATAATCTTTCCACCCCCCCTCCTTTTATTTCTTTTTTTTTTTTTACATGTTTATAAAAAAACGATAAATAAAAATCCTTACCTGAACTTAATGTCATATAAGTTGTTTGTTCATCAAGTGCAGCCACAACACCTGTAACAACAGAACCATCTGTTAAATTTATTTCGAGATGTAGGCCAGTATATTGTGCCATTTAAAAATCTAAAATTATTAAAAAAAAGAAAGTTGTATTGGCAACGCGCGTCAAAAAAATGGGAATTGCTCCCCACATAAGCAAAAAATTTCGCTTGACTTGTAAAATAAAAAGTCAGTCATTTATTCTCACACCCAAAAAAAAAGATACTGGCTTTCTTTTTCATAGATAGAAAGAAAGAGAGACAGACAGAGAGAGAGGGAGGGAGGGAGGGAGGGAGAGAAATACATCGATAAAAGAAAATGTGTTTAATAAAATGCTGTGCAACTAGACATATACATAACATATATATATGTGTATATTGTAAGTGTAGATATGGAAGGAATAAAATATATAGAATTTGGAGGATAGTAAAAAAACCATCCATTAACTGTCAAAAAAAAAAAAATTCATATTGAACAAATATGGAAACAATCTACAATAATTACTACAATTAGTATAGTAACAATCATTATCTTATTCATTATATAGACTCTCAATAATAAGCAGAAAATCTACTATGTAGATTAACGAGAGAGAATTATAATAATTGATAAACCCTTTTTTTTTTTTTTCGTCACCATGACAATCTATATCAATTTAAAAGATTGGATAAGGGCAATGAAGAAGAAGATCTTTCAGTAGAACTATTTAGTAGATCTTTTTTCTTTCTATTTATGATTAAATTTGTTGATTCAAGAAAATGATGCAGATATATATAATGTTTTTCTATATTTGAAATTAGTGGGGGAGGATCACCTCCCTTCACACATATAGAATGAATTTAGTAGAGAGGATCTAAGGATTGCCCTTTTTTTGCCGGAATTTTAATATCAAAGATTTGAGTCATGTTGATCCATAATTATATCTTGTGACAATCATAAATCAGTTTTGTTGCAGGATAACAATTAAGGGGGGTCTGGGAGAAGAATACCACTGAATGAAAAAGAGAGAGAACATGCACCATAAAAGAAAAGTTTTGATTCGTTCAATTGTTTTTTTTTTTTAAACAAGGATTTTTCTTTTTTAGTTTTTGCATACTTAAAAATAAAAAATAAACAACTTATTTTTTGCTTTGATTTCAAGCGGGCATAATTAGTTAATTTTGCCACTATAAAGAAAAGAAAGAAAGAAAAAGGCCTACTATTTTTGCCACTTATTTTTAATAAGTAAAAAAGAATTGAAAAACGTGGGTTGGACACGTTTTCTAAACATTTGAAAATAAAATAACCATTTAATCGCATGAAGATCGCTTGATTATTGATCGGAGGGAAGGTTGGGGGGGGGATGAATGGAAACTAATAAGTAACTAAAAAATTGGGGAGATTGCTTTATAATCAAATCTGAAACTAAAAGGGTAAAACGGCAATACTTTTCATCCATTATTATTGTACTCCGCTTTTATTTTCTTTGTTAATCTCAAAGAGTGAAGAAGGATTGGGGAAGCTGAAATGGTTTATATAATAATAATAATAATAAGATTTATTATTGGTTTATTTCAGATATTAAAAGTACCCTTGCTGCGGTTCATAACAATTCAACGATAATATAATCATAATAAATAGGAATCTTTTTATTTTATTTTTTCAGGTCTGGATCCGTGCACGTGCCTCTTCCCTAAAGATGTTGATTGTTTGTTATGTTGGTCGGAGAAACATGAATGAAAAAAAAAAGTTTGTATTTCGAAATGATTCTTTTTAAGAGAAAGTAAACAAACTTCTGTCAAATGGAAAAGAAGAGTGTTTTTTCTTTTACCTTTGAAATAATATTCATTTTGTTACTATGGTTTTATATAATATAATAATAATATAATAATAAAAAATATACATGTGATTCCTCCCTCTTCTATGTGCCACGTGGGGATAGACCTCTATCTTCCAAGAAGAAAAAAAAACATGAAGTTTATTGTTAATAGTTTGATACTGGGGAATTTGTTATTTATAATGCAAAAATAAAAAAGAAATTAGAATCATCCTCGCATCTTTTTGTTGTTGTTGTTGTTGTTGTTGTTGTTATGCATCAAGCAAACATTATTTAGAGAAGAAAGAAAGCAAAAAAAAGGGGGGGGGAAGGGAAAAGAAGAAATGTAAAAAAGGGGTAATAATGCGCGGGAAAACTACAGACCGAAAACGGAAAAAAATTATGGCCGCAGCAAAGGTCCAAACCAACATTTTTTTGCCGAGGGTTTTCTTTAATAATTAAAAACCTTTTCATTTTAAAAAAGAAGATTAACTCTTATATATTATTAATGGTCTTCTCTCTCCCCCCCCTCTGCACCAAGAAATAAAAAGAAGGAAGAAATGATAATTTAAATAACCTTTGTTTTTTTGTATAGCATAATAATAATATTAATAATAAATTACAGTGAAAAAAAAAATAAAGACAGGTTTCAGTCCAATCAACTCGATAATCTAAAATAGGAAATGATCTGGGTTCAATAAGTTTTTGATACGGGTGCAACCCTAAATAACTAGTTGTAAATCTTTTTTCCATTTTTAACTTCTCTTTCACTTTTCTCCTTTATTTTTTTAGTTTTTTTTTTTTTATTAGCTTCTTCTTTCTTCTTCTTCTTTAACAACATTAAACTCTTTTTTTTTTTTCATTATTTACTCCCCATTCAATTAAAAGTATATGACACAATTACATCCCAATACACATCATTATAATGAAAGATCACGTCCTTCATCTTTATCACAAAAGGTTTTAGTTCATAACCTGGGTGATAGACTTGAAGCAGCAGATTTTGATTCTCCAGCCAAGATTTTTCAATCTAAACAGCATCAACAACGTGGATTTCAATTTGAAAATGTAACGCCAGATGTTTCTATACCCGGTACACCAGGTTATCATGATCATCCTTCTGATGATTATTTTACAAGTCATGATGAAGAAACTATAACACCAACAACACCTCAGCCACAACATCAATCATTTACAGGTGTGGATACACCTACTTCTTTATCACCTCGTGAAAGTGGTGAAAAGAATAAAGAAGATATTGATCAACAAAAGAGACCATCGCTTGTTTTAAGAAACCCTTCTTCTGGTACAATAGTGACATCCACTTCTACTTCTCAATATCGTTTATCTTCACCACGTATTGTTATTTCTTCTACTTCTTCACCTTCTACTCCACTTTCACTTTCACGTCCTGTATCCAAAGAAGATGAAAAGCAACATGAATCTCATACTTCTTCAGAAGATGATATTGATGATAATGCTACTTTAAGTAGTTCAGGTGATACTGCTATACATCATCGTCATCATGATCCAACCCCAAGTGCTAGTACATCGGCATCTATTCCAAGTAGACCTTCTACACCTTCTCAATTTTTATTTAAAAAACCAGAATATAATTCAAAACATTATCAAACTCATTTCCATCGATTGGAAAAAGAAAAAACATTATTTCATGGTTTAAAACGATTTTTCAAGAATGACAAGAAAACCAAGAAGAATAAAAATCAATCTAAACCATTATTAGTTTCGAAAAGTACTAATAGTAGTGTAAGTGATTTGTCATTTGCCAATGAATTTAACAAAGATATTGAAGGACGTTACGGTAAATGGGGTAAGTATTTTTCCATTTGATGGTAGCACTTTGTGTTTGTGTGGGGGGAGGGAGGAAAGGGAAATCAACTAAAATAAAATAAATTTATCCGGTCGGCCCGGGGTTGGGGGGTCCAGTAAAAAAAAAAAAAAAAAAACTAAATTACAATCTTAAATATATATATATATATAGGTCGTTTTGTCGGTAAAGGTGCCGGAGGATCCGTTCGTGTGATAAGAAGAAGTACAGATAACAAAACATTTGCTGTAAAACAATTCCGTAAACGATTTCCTAATGAAAATGAAAAAGAATATGTAAAGAAAGTTACTGCTGAATTTTGTATTGGTTCTACTTTACATAATCCTAATATCATTGAAACATTGGATCTTATTCAAGAAAAATCTTCATTTTATGAAATTATGGAATATGCACCTAATGATTTATTTAATATCGTTATGAGTGGTAAAATGACGCGTGAAGAAATTGCTTGTACTTGGCGACAAATGTTAAATGGTGTTCAATATTTACATTCCATGGGTATTGCCCATCGTGATTTGAAATTGGATAATATGATGCTTGATGAACGTGGTATTGTTAAAATTATTGATTTTGGTTGTTCAGTTGTATACAAATATCCATTTGAAGATAAAATTCATCGTACAAAAGGTAAAAAAAGAAATTTATATATTTATATAGTATATCTTTATTTTAAACTTGATTACTAATTATTATGCAATTACGTATACATTTTATAATATAATATAGGTATTTGTGGATCTGATCCTTATATTGCACCAGAACAATATTCAGCACCCGATTATGATCCTGCAGCATCCGATTTATGGTCGTGTGCTATAGTTTTTATTTGTATGACGATTCGTCGATTCCCTTGGAGGATACCTAGAGCATCTCAAGATCAATCTTATAAAAATTTTGTTAATCCTAATTCACAAGGTGCACAACGATTGTTCAAGCTCCTGCCCCGGGAAGCTCGTGAAATATTCTCACGTATCTTGGAAACTGATCCTACTAAACGTTGTTCATTACAAGACATTTTATCAGATCCTTGGATTGCTAATATTCCCATGTGTACACCTGCATCACCAGCTCATAATCACATGCATCATCTTCTTGTTCGACCATCCTCTCAAGAAGTAATGGATCGTGATAATATCAAAGTTTTAGATATTGAAACACCCGATCTTTCTGGTGAAGAAGATTTCCCTACAAGCAAGAAAGAACGACGTCGTCGTATAAAGAAGCATTAATTTTTTTTTTATATATTCACTCTTTTGTTTTGTTTATCATTATTATTATCATTATTTACTACTATTATTCATACCTTGCTTTTTTTTTTAACAATTCCAACATTTTTGCACTCATTTTCACTCACTATATCACACATACTCACACATATATACTTGTCATTTCATAATCCTTCTTTTTTCTCCCTCCTTTCCATCTTTCGTCATCTTTTGTAAATTATATCCATAAAAACAAGAAATTCAAACAAATAACGCACTAAACAATTTATATATATAAAAAACATTTTCTTTTTATTAACAAAAATAAAAGATATTTTTATTAAAAAATTTAATCTTTTGTTTGAACTCGTTCATTAATAAGTTGTTCAATATCATTATCATTAATAGCTGCTTTTCCATTACTCCAGTCAACAACAATAGGTCGAGTTAATAAACTTGGTTCTTCATGAATTTTTTGAGCAATTTCTGACCAGTCTTGTAATTTATCAGGGTGTTGAACCATTGAATACCAACTTGATTCTTCTTTTCCTTGATGAGGTAAAAAACTGGCTACTTGTCTTAATTGTTCAATTGTAGGTGGTTGAGAATCAATAACATCAATACGATAAGCATCGTTTCCATTTTTTTGTGGTGCTCTTTTTTTTAATAAATCAAGTGCAGTACGTGATCGTTTGATATTACCATTATGAAAAATGGAAAGAATAGGTAAAGTCTTTGGTGGGCGAAATGACATTTTTTTCTTTAATAAGCAATTTTCACAATACAAAAAAAAAAAAACGTGTTTACTTTTTTTATAATCCACGTAAAAGCAACACTTTTCGGAAATTTTCGAACTAAAAAGAAATCAATGACGCATAATAATGGATATCAGACCTTTATTTAACTGCGCAACTATTTTAGGTATACTAACAAATATCCTCTTTTTTTATAACAACTAAAATTCAAAAAGAAAAATAAAAACAGACTTTTTTTTTTAATGTATCATTATGCTAAGTAAGTAAGTGTGAGTGTGAGTGTGTGTGTGTGTGTGTGCGTGTTGTATATATATATAAAAGAAAGGGCAAAAGAGAGAAATTATTATATAGGATGTGAATTTTAAAATTTATCGATATATATATATATATATATGTATTTACTTGCGTCCAGTATTAGATCTCTTCTTGGCACGAGGAGATTCCTTAGGACTCTTTCCAAGTTGTCCTTGAGGAATCCAAGATTCATCTAAAATCATTTGACCCTTATCATCACGATGAGTAGGTTTGACAGCAGGTTCCTTGGAAGCTTTTTTAGCTTTAACAGGATTGGCACCACCAAAGAATGCAGCATTAATAATATAAGCAACACCCAAAGCAACAGCAGAAAGAACAATGTATAAGAAAATTCTATTATAATAATAAAATTTTAGTTTTCTTTCAATTTTCTCCTACCTTCATGCCCTCCCAAAATAATAATAAAAACTTACAATTGAGGGTCAAACCATGAAGTTTCAGGATCAACAATAGTAATAATACCATCATAACCAATAACACGAAGTAATTTTTCCTATATATTATTTTAAAAACATTAATTTTCTTTTTTCTTTTCAATTATCATCAGAACAGGATATGGAAAACAGATAACTTACATCACCCAAAACATCAACAAAGATGGTCAAAGCATGATCACCAGGAGCGAATTCAGAATGGAATACATAAGGAATTTCAACAGTACCTTCGGGAGTAACAGTCAAATCATAACGAAGAGCAGTCAACTATATGGAATATATATATATAGATTGGGTAAGTGAGTCCATATAAAAAAAAACACGGTACACAAAAAAAAAAACGATCGTGTTTCTTTTCCTTTTCAAAAAACAAAACAAAAAAATAACTTACATTACGATGAATCTTGTCAGGTTGATCAATAAGAGAAATCTTTCCAGAAACAGCAAGAACCGAGAAATCAGCTTTATCCTTGTTAGCGAGAGTTAAAATAACCTTGTTTCTTTGGCCATTGGTAATATCTATATATATAATATTTAACATCATAGTTTCTATACTTTCCCCCCGCCTTCCCCCATCCTTCTTTAAATAAAAGGTAGTGACAAGTCAAAGAGAAAAAAAAAACTTACGTCCAAAAGGATTGTCCGGGAAATCAGCAGTAACTTCAATATTAGCAGACGCGTATTCCTTTTCGTCTTGTTCCTGTGCAAACACTAATCATGTATGTATAAACAATTATTTAGTCAAAAAAAAAAAAGAATACAAATACTCGAAAAATAGTCTCCTTTTTCTTTTATATCTTTAGGTGTTGAATAGGTCCTCCATCGTGATTTTTTTTAAAAATAAAATCTCATCGTTCTTTTTTTTCCTCTCCAAAAAAAAATGAATAAATTCCCATAATAAAGAATACAAAAAAAAAAGAATAGCGTAATGTCCTATAATTTTTCTATGGTATCTTAGCAACTTACCGAATGAAACACAGGCAACTAAAAGTAAAAGTAAAGTCCAGAATGAATTTAACTTGGCCATAGTTAAAAAAAAAAAGAGTGTGAAAGAAAGAAAAAGAAAAAAAAGCTGGGTTATATTTAATGAATATATATAAAAAAAACCCCCAACTTCTTTAATTCAACCAATGAAAGTGCGAAACGCACTTTTAAACAGCTTATTTTATTTTTTCTTTGCTAGAATTATTAAAGTTCTTATCATCCCCATGCTATTTCTTTCTTATGGAAATCAAAAAAACTTGTTGAATTAATCAAATATTATTCAGATTGAGATAATATTTTCAAGTTTTGAATATGTTTCCTCTCCCCTCTCCCCAATGTTTTTATATTCCCAACTGAAACATTTTTGGATTGCTCATGCAAGAAAAAAAGAAAAAGAAACGCGAGTTGTCGCGTCATAAAAAAAAGTAAAACATAAAATAAAAAAAACACGCTCATTTTTTATTTTTTTAAACTTTTGTGCGTTCCTTTTTTAGTAGACCTACCCCACCTTTTTCTATTTCTTTTTTTTTTTTTTTTTGTTCCTTTTTTCTGTGCATCCAATAAATGGAACGATTGTTGTCAGATCTTATTACCAATACAACATTACGACAAAAATTAGAAAAGTCTGGTTATGAAAATGTTACTGACATTAAAGACGTCGGTGTGGTTCAAGTTACTGAAGGTTCGGATAACCCCTCCCTTCTCCATACTTTATATATGTTGAAGTATTCAAAAAAAAAAAAAAAAAAAGCTTATCGGTTCATTACTTTTTTTTTTTTTCAATTCAGAGTTACAATTATCCAAAGAAGAAGTACAAATTATTTTAAAGCTTGTTCATGGAGGTAATATATAGAAAGAACCCCCCCCCCAAATTTTCTTGTTGTAGTTAACAACAATTCAATTATTATTAGGACATATCCTTGCTTCACAAACAGCAGAAGATCGAATAAAATCTGATAATCAAAAAACAGGAATAAGCTTTTCATGTAAAGCTTTTGATGAATTATTTGATCGATATAAAGGTGTTCCTCCTTCATGCATTACTGATTTTTGTGGAGAACCCGGTTCTGGGAAAACTCAAATATGGTAAAATGAAACAGTCTCGATTCTATTATTATTTTTGAACTATTCAAGAATAAGTTAATTGATTTGTTATTATTATTAGTATGCAATTAGCAGTAAATGCACCTGAATGTATATATATCGGTATGAATAGAAACAAAAAAAAAATACTTATTTCCAAGGGTAAATGGTTATTAACATATTTTTGTTTCCATAGATACTGAGGGTAGTTTGTTTCCAGGACGACTACGGCAACTTGCCGAAACTATCGTTATTACAAACAAAAGAGAGGAAAGTGATAAACCTTCAGATGGTAACTATGGGCTAACCTTTTTTATCAATTAATATTATCTGAAAAAACAAGAACGAAAAAAAAAAAAGGTTAAATTTACTCATTTTATTTAGTGGAATTTATATTGAAAAATATACATGTATTTCGAGTATGTGATCATGTACAACTTATTGCACTTATTCGTCAACTTTCTGATATTCTTGATGAATTTAATCAAGTACGTATCAACATATTATTATGAACTATTTTTTTTTTAAAAAAAAAAAAAACAAAGGAAAAGAAATTCATTACCGTTGTTGTTGTTTTTCAGGTCAAACTTCTTATTTTAGATAGCATTACATACCCATTACGGACAAATATTGATATAAAATTACGAAATAATATATTAGCTTTTGTGGGACAAAACTTGGCTCAATTAGCGAGTCGACATAAATTAGCAGTAAGTTTTTTTTTTATTATTATTCATAAAAAATTGATTTGTTGTTTAGATTTTTTGAAATCATGGAATAGAATGGGATGAAAAGGACTAAAGTTTTTTTTTTTAGGTAGTTGTAACGAATCATGTTAAAGAAGATCATCTTAATATAGCAGTAACACCTGCATTAGGTAAACTCCCCCCCCCATCAAAAAGCTAGGAAAATGTAACTGACTAGTTGGATGGCCTAAAGAGAAAAGATTTATAGCTAACCTTATTTGATGACATATGTTTAGGAGAGGATTGGGGTAAAAGATGTGCTAATCGATTTTTCTTATATCGAACACGAGAACAAAGGTAATTTTTTTTTTTTTTTACTTTCTTTGTAATACACGGAATAAGTGTCTACTGTTTATATATATAGTATTATTATGCCCCTCATTTATAGCTCACTTTTCAATCTAGATATGCAAGATATTATAAGTCATCATTAGGCACCAAAGATACAACTGTTCATTTTAAAATCACTGTAAGAAACTTGAAATACTCTGAAACATTTGTTAATAGTAAATCAATTTTCTAAATTGTTTTTTTTTTCTTTCATCTATTTATTCTTTGAAACGAACGAAAAAATAATAATATAAAGAATGATGGTCTGAAAGATACATTAAAAGATGAAGAACAAAATCACATAATACATGATGATGAGAGTAATTCATTTAAACAGTTTGAGCAAGAAGAAGAAGATGTTTGGGAAACATCCCATTTTACAGATCAAGTTATATCGCAAATACCTTCACAAGAAAATAGTCAAGAGCAAAAACAAACTAATGGTCAATTTATATCAAATAATGCATTATCATCATCATTACATCGATTAAAGCGAAAAAGGGATAAAGGCGAAGAACAGCAACTATCATCATCGCGGATTGTAAATATCAACCCTTCCGTTACTATCACTAACGATAGTAATACAACAACGACCATTATATCAAATAATCAGGCAAGAGAAGAACAACCAGAAAAATATGATGACGATGACGATGATGAATTTGGTTGGGGTAGTGAAGACGAAGAAGATGCATTGTTTTTTGCAGCTTATGATTCTCCATAAGAATAATATATATGTATACATTGAATGGAAGCAAAATTTTACCTTCTTTTGTGTCTCTGTAAATAATAACAAAAGCTCGTTGATGAGTGAAATTGATAATAACAAGAATTGAAATATATTTACTATTACAGAAATCTTACTTATTTATTACTTTTGGGACTCAATATTTTAAAACCTTGACTTATTTCTTATAATACTACTGTCATGGATTATTCCTGTATATCATAATAAATTTTAACATTAAATGCAACTCGAATATAAAAAAGAAAAATTCAAATGAACCTCCCTCCTTCCACTGTATGATGTTAAAAGAGAATAATAAAATAAAATGTAAAATACTACAGTTTAGATGCGTAAATTTGTTATTCTGATGGATATATTCAATATAATCTATTTCCACAATTTTCTTCTTTACTATCTATATCTTAGTCATTAAGTACATGAATACGTAGTATGCCAAACTTGTTAAAAGTAAGCACCTACTGAAAGAACGACATTTTTACTTCCACCTTGAATAAAAAGTTTGTTTGTCAGAGGAAAAAGGTACTATGAGTTCGTTTGAGTAATAGAGATAAATCAGAGAGTAATAAACCGCAAAAAATCGCATACGTACTTTTTTTTACGTAAAAGAAAAACCTTATCTGAAAGGCTAGTTTGCATATCGAAATATGTATCAATTATAGTTAAAATAAACTCAAATCTATATACTCATACACATATGTTGCCTTATATTACTTGTATTTTGTTATTATTGGAGATGATACACACATATATATTCGATCTATAATACATCAGTCGTGCCACCAGAATCTAGCAAGAAGTAAGAATGCTACCTATGACATAGCAAATAGAATCCAATCCAAAAGTGTTGCGGATCGACAATTACAATTTATTTCAAGGAAAACCCATATCTTTTTTTTTATACTAGCAAAAAAAAAACTTTTCATTAAAGTTAATGTAGCTATATATCTACCAAGTATAATATAAAATCACCTAAAAAAATTATGTTTACGTAGGTATGTGTCTGTAAAACATGGTATTCTTGCTTTTTCAGGTATTGAACTAGTGTAATTTTTATTACGGAGATGTTGCACATGGACTAGCATACAAAGTAAACCAGATAATTATATTGCATTAGTATTTTTTGTATTAGTTTCTAAAACTTGATTCTTTTTATACTTTTTTTTTATTTTTTCAAAAATAAAATAGCCACCACTAGTTACCTACCTGCAAAGCTTCGCTCCATAATGTTACTATGATATATTCGCATACGTAAAGTCATCAAAAAATATACAAAATTTATTGATAACAATTACAAACAGTCTATATAAAGTCTGCCTTTAATTATTATTATTACTGATATATGATAAAACGTCATTCATTCCATTTTACTAGAAAAAACTTTACAGTTCTTGGATAATAACTGAATTATTCGGTTAAGTGCTCTGTGTGAGTTGATACTTAGTAGGTAGTATTACCTTGGGGAAAAAAGAAAACAGTGTATAATATTTATCCTCATCCTCGAGGTTAAACGCCTCCTTAAGAATAATAATACTACTGAACCAAGGCAATAATAGCTTCGAGAAGATCAGCTAGAAGTAGAGCATGAGTTAGAATTTCTTTTTTTTAAAAATATATATATATATTTATATTAGAGATCTTGGTACTCCTGTCTATAAAGATATAGATCTTCTTAGCTGATGGAACTTTTCATATCGTAACAATAGCGTCTTTTGCTTTACTTGAAACAGTAATTCAGATTGGTGTCATGAACACTCATACACAGACGAAAGCCGAAAACGTGCCTGTTGAAATCGAAATAACTTTTTAAGGAGAAATGACCCGCTAGTATCATAATATTTCTGATTGGAGAAACAAAATAAAGGGGTTCAAGTGCACTGACCCTCTCAAATATAGATGTATCCCCTCTATATTCTAGGGATTAGTTACTACCACTGTTGATAGGGGAACATGAGATATTCAATATTTTAGCAAAATATCAAAGAAAATGTGGTTTTTTTTTTTCAATAAGTTCCATATAACAGTTTTCGAGTCATTGGTTATTGAGACCCATAAAAACTTACTGTATTTTAAGCTTTAAGAAAACGTAACTATGACCAGTTTTGAAATAATAACCAGCTGAAAAGGAAGAGATGAAACTTCTTTTCGTTTAGTTTATGATAAATAGATGAAAAGGTATCAATATATCTACGTATAATATATATATATATATACGTACATATTTTATTTTATATTTGAAACTTTATTACAACTTGACCTACCTTCTAGTAGCACCCCCTGTTCTTTTCCTCTTACAATAAAAGTACTAATATGGGTGGTATATAAAAAATGTAAAAGAAAGAAAGTATATATTAATTTATATATTGTTCGAATAAAAGATAAAAGGTGTTGGTACTTTACATTCCGGATCTCTTAGTAGCATCAATGAATCGAAAAAAAAAATTGTCGAGATGCTGTCATAGGGGAAGGCGAATTTGAAAAGTTCTATTAATACTATTTGTATTGATTATTACAACATAATAATAATATACTGCCCAATCTACGTACTTGGGCTAATAAGAAAAACTCTTGTCCTAATAATTCTTGTTTAATAAAGAAGAACCAGGTTGGTCTATATTTTTCTGATCACCCCAAGTGCTCGAGTCGCGAATGATTACTAATAGTTTAGTACCTGTTAATGTTAAAATAAATAAATAAAAAACCCTGATTATCATTATATATTTATTCACTATTATTGTTTTATGCAAAATTCTGCAACAATAACAATATTAATGCATTATGCATAGTTTGATTTTTTTTTTCTGTTTGTTTGTTATACTAACGTAGAACTATCATGCAAGTCCTACATAATGCACACGCTGTTCTTTTTATTTTATGCAGCACAAAGCCAGAATAATGCAAGTAAAAATCATATCTCTTTTTTTGGATTTTATCCCAAGCGCTCCCTAAATAGAGTTTCTGATTGTGAAAAGGAAGAAAAAAAAAAAAGATCCATTTTCTCCTTCATCTATTCCGAACCAGCCCACTCACTAATTTAATCTGGCCTCGTAGATCATATATTATAAAGCCATATGCTTCTTATTAAAAAAGGGAAATAGTGTATATCAATAACAACAAAGAATAATCTTTTTCGTTTCTCCCTTATGTACTATGAACACATTTATACACATGCTGCAAAAGCTAAGCTGATGTTAAAAGACAGGAGAGGATAACAATAACATTATTCAGTAATAAAATAATGCTGTTAATAATAAAATAGTTAGTACTAACAATAATGTGGAGTCTATTTCTCTTTAAACTACCACGAGAAGTAGTACCAGACTTTTTTTTCTTCTCTTTATAAAGTCTGGACGATAAATAATTGTGATAATTAACAGAGCGAGTAATTCATAGCTTTCATAATAAACTAAACATTGGACAAAATGGCGCGAATGATAATTAAGTATCATGTATTTAATTATGTGAGCCTATATTATATTAACATATGAAACGTGTTATAGCCACAAGCTCATAAAATAACCTTTCTTACTACCACATTAAAGTACAGTCTCATTGGTGTAAGTACACCATTTTGGAAATTTTAAATACCATTCTTATCAGTGACCATCTTTATTTTTTTACACGACTCATTATATATAAAACTTCTCCTTATAATATTTATAGATAGTTCTTGCATTGACTCTAATTCTTCTAACAATATCTTCGCCCATACGTAAAACAAAAAACATATAAGCTTTGCCCCCGCTTTTCAAAACCCCCCTAAGATATTCTTTGTTACGCCAATAATACTATTGTAACGTTTATCATTTCAACAAAAATAATAATTGGCAACTACATATAAGCTTTCAATCGACAAATTGTTGGAAATATACGTATGATAGGTTACTATTATTTTTTTTTCGCATATAGACCCAAACTATTGCATGTGAAACGCAGTAGCAATTAAGAGCTAAAATATTGAATGAGATGAGGTCATATACAAGTGCATTATTATTATCATATATTATATAGGAACTTTATAATCAGCTTGTAGTTATCAAGAGTGAAATTTGAAAGATATTCCTTTTACGTTAGTAAAGGAATGACGACAAAGACTCACTGATTTTTATTTTTTTGAGCGGGCACAAACTTAAACTTAAAAGTATATTATAAGACAAAAAAAAAAAACCGGTTTTTTTTAAACATTCTTTTTGTCAATTTTAACAACAAAGTAAAGAAATAATAATTTATAAGCGCAGCAAGATTTATAGGAGATGAAGACAAAGGAGAAGCAAAAAAAGAGTAGTACTTTGTGGGTTACGCAATGAACATTATAATGATTTTAGAAAAAAAAAACCAGACTCTTGCCATTCGTACGTATGGTACTTGTTAAAACAAGAAATTATACCTTACTAAAACATATTTACGTAGATTACAAGTGCAAAAAAAAACAAACCACCTTTTCTGTACTTTTTCACGGTAATGATTTATTCAAAATACATAATACAAAATTAAAAAGTTAGTTAAAGAAGTGGCGTGTTACTGTAGTGATAAAATTTCAATTTGCACAATTTTTAAGAGTAACTTGTTCCCCGTTTGTAGTTGGAATTAATAGAAAATGGTATTTTGAGGCGTACTTTTTATTACTCCTTTTTTTTTATTTCAAAATACGTTTTCAAAAAATCACATTTTTTTGTATGTGCACAAACATACATTATTATGTTTCATTTTTATCATTATTATGACCAAGCGCTATTTTTGATCATCATCAAAAAAATAGCTTAAAGAAATCAACTTTTTTTTTTTAATAGAATAGAATAATTGAAATTTTGCTTTTCTTTTAGAAAAACAATATTGACATTGAAGAAGAAAAAAAAAAGCATGGTAACACAGTAGATTGTTCTATGTACGAATATGTCGTTGGTAGTACGAAAAATAGTTTGCATGATTTATTACTGTACCCGAAAAAAAAAGCCAAGTTCCACTACGAGTTCTAAACTATACACGAGGGGAAGAAATAAATCAGCAATTCAGAAAAGTAAATAAAAGTAATGCCTAGTTACTTTTATACAACAAACAAATAAACAGGATTCAATGAAAAAACCTTTTTTTATACATATTTCACTGTCATCAAATTAGCTAACAGAAGAAAAAAGAGTCCAAGGAGGAAATATAATCTCAGCAGGGAGTAAAAACGGAATGCTTTCTGTTCAAGATCTTCGTTAGAATAAAAAAAAAAAGAGAGAGAGAGAAAAAATATCCCTTGTTTTTGTCTGATTTTGGCTCGACGCACTATTTCTTCTTGATAAGGAAGAGATATTTTTCTATCAAAATATAATGGGAAGGAGACAATAATGCTTGGGCTATCATTGGGAGAGATAAAGAGGGGAAGAGAAGCATAATAGATGATGCTTTCAAGCTACAGGACACAGACCGGATTCCTTTTTCGCAAAAATCTCATGCAGGTTTTTCCAATAAGTTGGTTGAGTATTTTTATTTATAAACAGCTGGCTTTTTTTCATCATCAACACTTTTTTTTTCTTATTCCTTTCTCTGTATCCTAAGATTATAGTTTTATTCTCTTAAAAAAATCAATCGCACTTATAATTTTTTTTTGCTTTACTTTCTTTTCTACTTCCATATCCCATTTATATTTTACTATTACTACGACGAAAATTTTCAATAACATAATTCAATAGTACTATAACTAAAATAATAATGATAACAACAGCAGCTTCGTTCAAACAATTCTTAGCCAATCCAAATGTTCTCTTAAATATTTTCATCGACAAAGATTCTATACAATTGATTTCAGTACTAGGGTTTGGTGCATACGGAATTGTTTATCAAGGACGACATGTAGAAACTGGAAAAATGTACGCCGTTAAGTTACTATCACAAAAAAAGGAACGATTCAATGAGATTGAATTACATCGTCGATTATCCAGTCACCATAATATTTTGTCATTTGACAAAGTCGTACAGCATGGGGATTGGACTTTTCTGATATTGGAATATGCATCCAATGGTGACCTATTCAGCGCCATCACACAACCTGGTAGTCAAATTGTTGGTAACAATGATGCGATACGTCAAATCTTTTTACAAATTGTCGATGCTGTCCAATACTGTCATTACCACGGTATTGCCCATCGTGACCTCAAACCAGAAAATATTCTTATGTTTCCAAACTGGCAAATCAAATTGGCTGATTTTGGTTTGGCTACAACCCAAACTGTATCAGCAGATTTTGGCTGTGGATCCGTATTTTATTTTTCACCAGGTAAATGATAAGAGTAATAACAATTTATTTCTTACTGTTTAATTTAATAAATAAACAAAAATCACAAGTGTTCTAAAATTATTCGTTTATGCTTTTAACTGTATACTTAACGTATATTGATCACATTTATTGTATTTTTCTGTACATTAGAATCACAAGGTGGATTTATTAGAAACAACACACGTATCAAAGGTTATGGAACACAGCAAAATGATGTATGGAGCCTGGGTGTAATTCTTATCAACTTAGCTGCGGGGAGAAATCCATGGAAACAAGCATCAATGAATGATCCAGCATTTTCTGCATATGTACGCAATCCATCGCAATTCTTTAAAGGAATATTGCCTTGCATCTCAACAGAATTAAACTCTATTTTGAAGCGTATCTTTTGTCTGGATCCAGCACGCCGCATATCTTTGCCTGAATTAAGATTACGCATTCTTCAGTGTAAATCTTTTACAAACAAATATGCATTTGTTCAATCGCGACGTTCTTTTAATATTGACAACCATATAAAACAGCAAGAATACCGACAGAAACAACGACGACCCTCGTCAGTAGTAGATTCTGAGAGAAAAAGTAATCGTCGTTATAACATAAATTTTCAATCCGGAACCACTAACAGCAATAGTACTGCCATGGAGTATACTAACTCTACTGCAATGACGATCTTGCATTATATTCAGGACTATATTGATGAAGACCGCGTCTTTGACATAAATCAAAATATTTTAACTAATGAAAAAAGTACATCTACTACATTACATACACACAGTTACGATAATATTAAGACTAAAACATCTGAGCTTTACTTACAACCTCCCACAGCACCGCTTTCATCACTAGTAACGCCAGTTGTAAACCCAGCAGCAACATCTCCTACACCGTCATATTCTTCATCTTCCTATTCTTCTGCATCATCTACCGCATCAGATTCTCCATCCACACCCCGTATAGTTAATAATACAACGACAGCAACAACCAAATTTTTGGATGTAAATAATAATCATTTCAACAACAACCAACAAGCCAGGCACTTTTTGCATCAAAACACTTCATTATGCTACCATTGGAATTTGGAACAGCATTGAAGACCTTTCAAATTTCTTTTAATTTACAACAAAATAAAATAAAATAATAGTGCTTTTTTTTTTCTCTTATTATTATTTTTTCTCCTCCTCCTCTGCATTCATTTTAATTTTTATTATCACTATGCGTTTACAATATACTTTTGGCAATATCAAGTATTCTCTTCTTTTCAAGCTAGCAAATATAGCTGAAAAATCACATTAATTATATATACAATTCTATGATTTATCTATTTCGTCTGTTATCATGCACCACCTCCTTGATACAATTGCCTCTTACTGTCCACCCCCTCACCCCTCTCTTGCAAAAAAATGATGCAAGTGAACCTAAGAAAGAGAATGAAGGGGGTTTATGGGCGGTGTCCAGCGATCTGATGTACTTTTTTTTTTTTTAATTCTTGGCTTTACGAGCTATTATTTTTCTCCCCTTGCTTAACGAATTGTATTTGTCATTTGAAACTTTGAAAAATAAAATATAAATGTTTAGCTCTTTCTCCTGATAATTTTTTCAAGTGCAAAGTTGGTCGGCCCTCTTTATTATTCGTACCCGAAAAAAAATTCACACCCTCAATTTATTATCCAAATTTAAGTAAAAGAGCCGGAAATTTTATTAGTTGAACATACAAGTATCAGTAAATGTGACCTTCTCCTATCATGAATAGTGAATAATAGTATTAAAGCATGTATTGATAATTATAATTTACTTTAAAAGTAATTTATATATATTGACTACATAAAATATCATTGCTACTGTAGTAGTTGTTGCAACTAGAATCAGGTATTGATACCACTGCTTGTAGATAATGCCTCTTTTTTATTACCCTATTTATTAATATATTGTTTTTGACGGGTTTAACAATTATTTTGTTTCTCTTTAAAATTATAGTGCCTGTTATTTAACAATAACTCATTACCTCATGCTCGTTTTTATTTATTAGTCTGGGCTTTTATAAAATAGTATATATATATATATATATAGGTATACACCATCATGTCTGTAAAGCTGTACAATAATTGGATGAAAACTACTTTTTCTTTAAACAGGGTAGTACACAGATTTTAACGATAGTGTATAATATCTAGAATTGTATATTAAGGTGAAGAAACTCATAAAATACTTTAGACACGTTACTTTTCTTATCATCTTGTCCAATAAGAAATAATGAGATTGTCACAGTGATGTATAAAGAATTAAGTATATGTTTTTAAAAAAGCTGAAAATAATTTTATATAATTAATGGTGTTATCAGCCCTGCTAAAATTATTAGTTATTTCATTGCTTATTTTTTTTTAAAATAAAATAAAATAAGAAACAAACCTTTTTTTCAAATAATATTATAATTTATCATTAGCATAAAATCCTGAAAAGTAAATATACAGTAGTTTTGATGATTTGTTTATTATGAAATAGAGTTGCATCATTACTGTCGTATTTAACAAAGCGTTTAGTTTCATTGGTATCTTCGTCTTTCTAAGAAGCGGACTAGTGGACTTAAATGTAGCTCTGAGGTGGTATATTATCGTATAATTATAATCTCAATTAAATTAGTTATCATGATTAATTCTTAAGTCTCCAATAATAGTATCTAATTTTTTTTGTAACTGCGTAATGCACTTCTTAGCTTTTAAGGCCATATAAGCAAATATTTCAATCTAACATATAAATCATATCCATGCTTTTGTAAGAATACAAATTGAAACTACTAAAGAACTTATTGCCGGAACACCATGAGAGACTTTTACAAATTGAACTAACCAATATAATTGATCTGGAAAGAAGAGAGAAGGATAAGGATAAGGGATGGTGTATAATTCTTCTGTATAGTTGAAAATGTTTGTTTATTTATTATGGAAGACTAAGTGACATTCGTCTATAGACATACAGTCGCTTCCTTGCGGTACAAAGGGATAAGAATATATATAAAAATAAATATTAAGAGCGTTGCTACCATAACTAAAAAAAACCCTTAAAATTCTTCTGTATAATACCACACTAGAGTTAGGTAGATTAGTTCAAAGTAGTACCTTGATTTTTTTTTAAATCCCAAAAACTTTAATACTTTCTTGCCGATCACTAATCTTTTTATTATTATACTAATATCGACTAACCCATATTATCCTTTTTCTAATTTTTCTCCCCCAAATCTTCCAAGAGTGCTTACTACATAATGATAATTGCATACAGACAGAGTTTAATTACGTATTAATAAATATCTTTTTTCTATCATTAATAGTTGATGAAAAATAAAGAGTCATTCAATTAAACTAATACTGTTAGATTGTTTTTGTGTTTATTTTTTTATCTTTACAAAAAGAAGTGTGCTTGGTTTTTTCATTTCTCTTCCCCCCTGTATAATTTACTCCTGGACGTATTCAATTTGAAAACCTGCCTAAATAACTATTTTCTGCAGGTTTTTCAACTTTTTAGCTCCCGTTTTTTTTTTAGCCAACCCCTCTCAAAATTTCACTCGCGCGCGTACCAAATCAAACTTGTATATAAGCAAAAGAACAATAGAAATAGTTATAATTTATTTTATAATCTATTACCATTAAATTGTCAATTATTATTCATTTTAACTTCCTCCTCATTTTTCTTTTACTTGTTTGTGGTCATTGATCTTTTCCCTTATTTATTTGTGAAGACAAGAGAGGGTGATCCTAATTCCCCCCCTCTTATAAGAAACTATGGTATGTTGCTTGATGATCTCCTCGTTATATATTATTGACAACATAAAACTTACCCAACAGTGCTGTCTCTGTAACTACTTTCTACTATCACGATACTGTTGTGACTTACAGCCAATCAATGTTATAATATTTGGTGTCACATCGAATATTTTTATCATCTCGTTTCTCCTTTAATTTGTTGGATAGGCAACAGTAGAGTAAATAATACAAACCACTAGATAGCTAAACACTTCTTCTTTTTACGAGTATCTCGCGAACTTTTACCCCCAATATAGAATAAGCACTCATTTTATATGTTATACAAGACGGTGTATTGATTTATAACTCTCTTGTGCTGCATATAATTTTCTAATTTTTTAGGTTGAGTACATTATGAATAGTTTAATTTATCTATTGATATTTCCTTATTTTTTCCTCGGAGCAAGTCTATAATTTACCGCTAGTATATAGAAGAAATCTCCAAAAGAGTAAGAAATGAGAATTGTATTATTAGCCGCTCTTATAATTATGTCACGGGAATAAAGAACAACAGACGAGAGTAAAAATAAAATATTATTAAGTAACATTGCTTGATTGATAGCTTATTATAACCGTCACCGCTTGCTATAACGATAGGGTTCTGGAGTCCAGGACAGATTAAGCACGGAAATATCGTTAATTTTATATAACGCTATCTTATATAGGGTTTTGGCAAGAATATTGTTATATCAAGCAGACGAATAATATTTTTATTCTTTAAAGAAGGAAATAATACTAGTTTGCTGGCCATTCTTTTTATGTTCTTACTTAAGTTAGTTTTTAACCATTTTTGTCAAGAGTTTAATAATCTGAACACCGAAGTTATCTTCAGGCATCGTCTTCTCCAAAAAAAAAAAGAAAGCCAGTGATATCCTGCTTCTGCTTCTTATAAAAAGTGGATTTGTTTTTTCCCCGATTATGCTTGTCCAACTTTTTCTTTGTCAATTTGCATGGATACGTAAACGATTAAATACGTAGACAGTTTTTGGTGCTTATCATAATATGTTACTTGCATTTTTTTTCTTATAGAGGATCAGCATTAATTATATTATGCGACCTTGTGACTGTAATTCAATTAGAAGTAATAAGACAAGGAATATTTAATAAAGAAAATGTACAAAGAAAAAAAAAGAACTGTTTTATTTTTATAGCTTACTTATGGTATAAATGATATAATGTGCTGAAGTTTTCTTCTTTTTGCAAGTCATATTAGATACATGTGAGGTCAAGTGCATATGAATAGAATTTTCCCCGATAATTATAATGCAGATCAAGAATTCGTTATAACGATTATTCGATATAGCGATGTCCTTTTGATCTCACCGGGGGGGGGAGGTACGTATCGTTATAGCAAGCGGTGACGGTATTTGTAAAAAGATCAAGCACAAGGAGTGTATCAAAAGTCATATAAAGATGTCAAGTAATTCCCAAAAAAAAAAAAATTAGTGGCAAAATAAGGAAGTTCCCTCACAGTACCTCATAGCTACGTTTTTATGAACTATCATGATCAGCCAAAAATGATATGAATTATTCTTTCCTTCTTCTGCTCTCCTTCCTCATCCTTCTTCTCTCCTCTCTCTTATTTCGTCCTTTTCGATTACTTTTTCTTGTGCATATCTTGATTCTTCCTTTTTTTTTTACTTTTGTAAGCTAACCCCTTTTCTGTCTTTAATTTATAGCAGGTATACAGCTGAACACACTTCTCTATAGTTGCATATAGAGTATGCTAATAAAATAATAAAACAGTAGAATTGTATATACGTACACATGCTGTATAATATAATATATAGCATAGTCATCATAATTACTTCATATTAAATGAAACAGTGTATGTATTATTTTTCTTATTAATATGTATGTACAGGATCAAGTCAGTAAAAACTACAGTACCATCTATTTTTTTTTCACTTATTTGATATGATACTGAACAACTTTTTTTTTTTTTTTTTTTTTTCAAAAAAAAATTGAAACATTAAGTTTTAAAGGTGTTAATAAAATACCAGTTTTTTTTATCACTCCTTAGGCGAATCAATAAAAGTTGCTAAGCAATGATGACGACAAAAACACTACTGTCCATTCTTCAGTAATATTAAAAAGTGAGTAATTGTGCAATTGTGATCGAATGTTCTTTTTCTTTACTCAACTAACATAGCTATATTGATTTCATTTGTTGAGAGTTAGAAGTTTATTATGTGCCTTTAAAAGAATGATTCATTAACAGTTACGTTTATATACAGCCAAATAAGTAATAAGACTCAATATAAAACCTGCGTCTGAGCTCCTAACATGTTCTTGCACCGTTCAATGTGTGACTGAAGTACTTCGTATAAAGATATAAACTAAAGAAGAAAATATAATGCACTATGTAATTGTATGATATTTGAATGATAAATTCTGTGAAATAGAATAGAAATTTGGGTATGGGAGTTCTTATATTCAGGAATACGTATTACGTCTGAATCCACAAAGAGAAATCCTATAATGAGTTTGAGAGACTTTATGCTTAAAGAAAGTTATTGTCAGACCGATTATTTAATTGTAAAGAGACTAAAAGATTTATTCGAGATTATTTTGAGTTATTTATACTATTTACAATGACGGAAGTCTGGCGTAGCTTTGACATAAATGTGCCATTGCTTCGACATAAATATGTCATTGCATGCACCAATGATACCACGTAATTTGATTGTTTATGATACTTTAGCAGTGATACAAATAATACTGATAATATTGATACTTATAATAATGATGGTGATGATGTTGGTATAAAAATGTTTTCAATTTTCTATATATTACAATATATCAATATTATCGCAGCATAATATATTAGTTGACCTGCGGTAAGTAAAGGTCAAAATTTTTCCGTTTGCTGCTCATATATAATACAGATATCTTAATGTCTATAAATGTATATATAGTATTATATGTATTAACATATATATATATATATAAAGAGAGAGAGAGAGAGAGGGAGGGAGAGAAATAATAATAAATGCTACTACGTATTGATGCTTCTCTGTTTCAAACATAATGAGAAAATTAGAATTTCGATTACGTAAAACCAATAATAAATTTTTTTATGGCCAGTATCAATCTTCTGCTGTCCCAATTTTTGCTTTATCAATAAATATATATAATAGCGTAATATATAATTTTTTTTAATTTCGTTTATTTTTTATTGATATTGACAAAACTAACACTTGATAAGCATATATGATAATGATTACTAGTCAGCAACAATAGCTTTAATTTTAGTACTTTCCAGATCAAACTTGCATGCATGAACATTCCAGGTGAAGGTGCTTGTGTCACGTCCCAGGCATAATTTTCTGAAAAGGGTACCTTGGAAAACAGGCTTGCTGCTATTATCATCAAACAAAATGTCGTCATCCAGGTAATGTGCATCACTGTTTAATAATGAAATATAGTTCATATCAAGTGTTTTGAGATATGGGCAGAACTCTCGAATCCATGCTAAATTCACTACGATTGGATTTACTTTATTCTTGCGTACATATTCACCAGACATATAAATATATGTCAATTTTCCATTTTTACCGGCTTCTTGAACAACTGCCTTACAAAGTGATAACGCGCTACTTGAACGTATTCTCGCGAATTTCAGCTGTTCGAGATTTTCCCAAATGTTTGACGATGGCGTTGATAATTGTTTTTCAAGTGGTAGCGAAACAAAAGAAGTAGTATTGCTGCTGTTGTTGTTATCACAAGTGGTTATGCGGATGCTAAGTACTTTAAGTGACAAAATTGACTTGTATTTGTATTTGATATAAGTATGGAACAAAAGAGATTGTTCAAAATTATAAAACACAGGATTTACAAGCTCCAAGTGCTGCATTTTCTGTGTATCTGCTGGACGCGCGAATGAATTAGTAGATTCTTTATCGGACAATGTTGTTGCATATAATGGAGCATTATCCAGTCTGAATGTTTGTAAGCGAGGACATTGCTGATGAATATAGTCCAAATATTCTGTGCCAATCCACCGTCTATCTTCGCTTGCCGTAAATGCTAACGTAAACGATTCCAGCAATGGAAATCCTCGTAATAAATCCAATACATACTCCAAGCTTTCAAATACATTGCTGATAGTTGTTAGGTTGTG
Source organism: Circinella umbellata (assembly GCA_025093555.1). Classification (NCBI taxonomy): domain Eukaryota; kingdom Fungi; phylum Mucoromycota; class Mucoromycetes; order Mucorales; family Lichtheimiaceae; genus Circinella; species Circinella umbellata. Next base: position 260,792 of record JAIWNF010000033.1, on the reverse strand, counting down.
TCGGCTCGGATATGTCATCATTAGTGATTGCATATTTGAATGTTGCGAAGTAGTCAAAATTCTTTTGGAAATTTTTAACCAGCGTAGTTCTCTAATATGAGGCCATGCTTTGGTGCTGCTGCAAATGCCATCGTAGTGGTTGTCAGATGAAATAGAGTGAACTTGAAGCCAAGACAGATTTAACACTTGTATATTCCGGAGATTATTGAAAACTTGAATAACTTCGCTTTGATAATTAGGATCCGAGTATAAATATCCAAGTGGGTTTTCTACTTCATTGAGCGATAGATTTGTTACAGAGTCTGTCATAGCCCTAATAGAAGCAGCTTCAGAAAAGCATGACTTGGCGTGCTTGATAAGTGAATTGAACTGGTTGATTTGTTCAAGTTGCGTAAAAATAATCTGACCATAGGTAATCCCAAAAAACCGAAAAAACCATGACTTGCAGACAAGCATACATTGCTTGTAATCTCGTATTGACAAATGCTTAGAAATATCACTCATAACTTCGTTTGGAAGAAGTAAAATACTATTACGCAGGCTTTGTTTTTGATTGTCGTAGTAATAACCCTCCCATGATCGCTATTATTTTCACGATAACATTTTTATGGACAACATAATATGAAATGTGTTGTGTGAGTTAAATATATTCTTTATTTTTTCTCAAGTTAAATTAGTATGCTAGCCGTGATGTAGACTATTCTAACTATAACTGCTTTGACGTACTTGTGAAGAAAAGCTGAAAGAAAGATTCTGTAATGAATAGATGACCTCTTGAATGTTTTCAATAAACTCCATTTTTGGCTGAAGAGAAAATATGTTTCAGAAAAAAGAGAAATAGTAGCCTTTCTTGGTTTATATATGATCATAGTGAATAAGAAATAATGAATATATAAGTGATATATCAATTATTTATTAATAATCTAACATTACATATTACTTTATCATTATAATAGTGTTTGTACTTTGGATACTATATTAAATTTGGAAAAAGAAACGCAGTAAATGACCATTCATTCGATCAAATTCTATTCACGTAGGGAATAATCGCTATAATGAACCACCGGAAGAAATGGAAATTTTTGACTGGAAGGAAAAATGCTTACCCGATTTAAGTACAAATTTCTCAAAATTAGAAGAAATCTTAACGTACAGATAATTTTACAAAAGAAAAAAAAAGAATGAAACAACGCCACTTTATGTAACTTGATACTTTTATAAGTTAATGACAATTATAATTAGCAGCATGACGCTACTGTGTTTATTTGATCTATGGAGTAGTTTTATCAATTCATTCTTTTTGAATGGATTGATTTGATGTAATTGTAAACGCATTGTACACGGATAATATTATTGCTAGCATAATTTTTGTTGGTACTGTACTCTAGTGCCAGCCACTGGTAGATGTATTATCATTTGTCTACGTTTTCATTTTAATAATTTAATCAGCCATGATACTACTGGGAATTGATATTTGATGACAAAACCTAATAGTTATTGCTAGTAGAGCTTATCATTTAAAATCTTCTTTTGACATGATATAAGCGTGGATTACTTTTGGCACAAGGTGAGCTTAGGTGAAATATAGCTTGATCAACTTTATTAACTCAAATGCTCATAGGAATTGGCAAAGGTCTTCACTGTAATATGTTCATTAGACGGATTTATTATGGACTTCCATACAGCATCGGTAAACTTCAACCTATTACTACTACGTACCTCAATTCTTTAGTTCTTATTCGCTCCAGTATCGCACTGAGCATAGTATCCTTTCACATGTCTTATTTTCGGAATAATTAACTATAACAAAAGTAATTATTGTTATATCGATATGATTAATTATATATAAGTTAATAATAGTAATAAAATATAGAGTTGATATGAACTACTATTATCATCATTCTAAACATAATTGCTAAACAGAGAATAATTGATATATAGTAACCACGAGGAGGCTACCAATCGACAAAAACAAGCAAAAAGCGGTAATAAGAATGATGTTAAAAATTTCACGCACGTTTAGTTTATTCCGTTCCTCCGACAGCCGCTCTGCATAAATTACCCTTCCTTTTTTTTACGGAAGTCTCCGTAAACCGGGTAGTGGAGATTGTAGGCGTGTCTCTGCAGTGATCACGGACTTCTCGGATATTTTATCTTTGAAAGCCGACATTGTGAAAGACGCATTCAGGACGTAAAGGCTAAAGACTCCAAAAAACTGACAACTCTGTTGTCACATAATCAGAATTAATTTTTTATATTATAAAAAATGCATCGTTTAATTTTTAACAACAAAAACAGACATTATTGAGATTGCAAATACATAAATTTTATATGTATTTAATAACCGTTTTCTTTTTTTTTCCTATGGCAGTATTAGTCTTAATATTGGATGGTTATACATAGTATCTGGAAATCATAAAAAAATGTTAATGCTTACGGTTTACTTAGCTAGCAACCTAACTTTTCTTTTTCTTTTGAAAAGGGGAATAGAAATTGAGATTGACAGTTAATTTGATCTAAAATTAAAACATAATACTACTGAGCTTACGTTCCTTTATTTCTTCTAGGACAAGATGAGCTAGTCATTGAAATGGAAAGCTTTCTTTTAAAATGAAACGGCTATGATATCTACTTAACTAAAGTAGAAAAACAATCAAATATGTAAGATGGAATTGAAATATTCATTATTATTAGAAGCCAGTCTTGGTAGTGGAGATCTGAGCACCCGTGTAACATAAAAATGACTATCACGGGAACTTCCTGTACTACATATCCTAAATAGCAGCAAACACAGTCAACATGTGAGTGAATGAAGACAAGTATATACTTTAGTATACAGATTAAAAAACGTGATTTTCTATATGTCTATTCTTTTCGTACGAAATGATTTAGAATCACGAACTTGATGAAATGTGGAGATGGTTATGTTTATGGGTATTATATATTATTATAATTCACTTTTGTAACAGAAAATACCCAATACTTATTATAATACAGCCATATGACCAGAAGAAAAAAAGACAAATACAAAACTAATTGAGCATCTTGTTTTAGGCATATCTATATTAGTAGGATGCATGTGGCGTTGATTTCTTGTATTTATCCGTTTTGAGGAACCAATTTTAATAAAGTGAAGCCAACATATTGCCATAATCATATTTACCTGGGTAAGTATACTATATAATTAAGTCCACGTGTGTAGTCAATATAGAGGTTATTATCTAAATTATGATTATGTATGCCTTTCAAGGTTTTTTTTAAGGAGGTTGTTTATTTTGTTGTTCGTACGTGTAGACAGAAAAAAATAAATTGAATGTCTTCAAGTCAGATGTTTGGTTGCTTTTTATGTAATTTCCCCGCTCTCGCACCTAAAAACCTCTTTCAATAATATTAGGAATTTTTTTCGTCAGTAAATATTTGTAAACAAAGTAAAAAAGAATAATCTGTTTATGAGAAAGTGTATAAACATAAACAATCCCATAATATTCCAAGCTATAATGCCTTGCATATAAAATGGTACTACTTTAGTGTATATACAAGTAACTGTACTATAAATCTGAGATCAGGAATCGGCTCGGGGAAATACTATTATTCCGTTGACTCACAGAAAAAAATGGATTGACGACGATTTTTTTTTTGATTGAAAACTGATTGGTTTAGATATTAAAACTTCTTGGCATTAAAATAACTTACACCTTTTTCATTCATTCAATTTAATCATAGTTGGTTGACTTATTACAACATATATATACTACCACGAGCTTTTTTTTTTATTAGTTGAAGGAAAAGTTTTTATTTTATATATCACGAGCAATTGAATTTTTTCATTATATAATATTTACAAATGATATGGATCAAAGAATGAGCGTGTCCCTTTCTTGACATTTTTTTAATTGGAAAGCGGGCTGTGGTGTATGTTTCAAGTTATATAATTAAAATGGGTACGTTTTACAAGTAATAAAAATAAATGAATATAAATCAAATAATTCAAATGATCCTTTGATCTAGATTTTTCTTACTTTGTTACCATGGTTACGCTAATGCGTAATAGGTACATTGTGAGTTATTTTATAGTTAAAACCAAAATTATTCAAACCGGTGGGATGGATTGATTAGATCAAAAAAAAACTCAAATAAAGTCCGACAAGAAAAACAACCAAAAAAGATTTTATTTTTCCTTTTATGTAAAAATGGTGTAACTGATACTGGAGAATGAGTATTAGTTGCGTATTTAAGCTCTAAAAAATATTTTTATTATATCATAACATGTAATCAGACATGTGGCAAAAGAAGTATACTAGTCGGCACTGCCCGATCAAAACAAGTTATAAATTTCCTTGTTCTTTTCTATATAATTATAAAAGAAATTCTATGGTATTGAATCACGTGACAAATATACTTTTGTTCATGGAGTGTGTGTGTGTGTGTGTGTATGTGTGTGTATGCTCTCTCAGTATACTATTTTTTTTTTGTTCTGAGTTTTATAGACCGGGTCTCTCTCTTTTACTTTTTGTTCACTAAGCTCTTTTCCTTCTTTTCCTTCTTTTCCCTTCCTGCCTTTATTTTCTTTCCTCTCTTTTTTTATTTCTTCCTCCATTTTGAGTGTGGGGCGAAATTGGAATCAACAAATAAATCATGTCAAGTGGCGAGACAGCTGAAGAAGCTGCAAAAAGACAACGAGTAAGCCGCGCGTGGTGAGTTTTGTAATTCTTAGAAAAATAAAAGAAGCTTATTATTTTCACCCTTATTTATTCTTACAAATGAAACCGTGGGACTAATTACTGCTTTTTTTTTTGGTACCTTGTTTCAATATAGTGATCTTTGTCGTCGTAAAAAAATAAAATGCGATGGACTCAACCCAGTTTGTAGTAATTGTCAAGCGTTCAGTCTAGAATGTAGTTATAACGATACGACCAAGAAGGTATAATTATCTACTCTCTCTCTTTTTTTCTACATTTGTGTGTTAGCGGTCTTTTCGGTTCTACGCCTCATGTAAAGATTATCAATGACTAATTATTTCGTCGATTCAATTAGCGTGGTCCACCCAAAGGTTATATTGAAGCAATTGAAAATCGACTGCACAAACTGGAACAAATATTGAGTGATATATCTGAGAATACGGAAGACCCGCGATCTCAAGCTGTTTTAGCAGAACTTCATCAGCCTCTTGAGACCGCTACAGGTGAACAGATCAGTACTCGACCCGTACGACGTGGACGTGGAAGTAATAAAAATCGAACATTTTTATGGCAAAGCACAAGTGGCGCTAGTGGCAGTAGCAGTAGCAGTAATATCCGTTCGAAAAAATCCAAGAAAAACTCTCGACCTACTCCACCAGGTTCACCAACTTCATCGTCACAGCTTATGGACAGCCCCACACTCGGTCATGAAGAATTAACACCAAGTAGTCCGACAGAAGGATCAGTAGTAGATGACAGCAATGGTCAACTATCAATGGATGAAACGGGTCAAGTACGGTACCTAGGTCGATCTTCGGGTTTCTACTTGCTTCAAAACAGTCGCGCCTACCGAAATGGAGCTTTTCATTTAACCAATTGTGGTCATATCAAGACAACTCTGAACAAACCATCAGCTCCTTTGGACAAGTTAGAATTACCACCTAGAGATTTGTCGATGCATTTAATCCGTACCTACTTTAAGCACTATTATCCTGTACTTCCAATGTTTTATAAACGTTTATTACATTCATCAATAGATCCACCCTCGGATAATATCTCGCCATTGCTATTGAATGCTATCTATGCCATTGCTTCTCGAGTTTCTCCAGATTTACGCGTGCGTTCTGACCCTAATTCTCCTGATACAGCTGGCGATATCTTTTTTGAACGAGCCAAATTGTTACTAGATGATTATTATGATACACCAAAAATATCGACTGTACAAGCCCTTTTGTTGATGGCATGTCACCAACATGGTGCTATGAATTCACCCCGAGCATGGCTATATAGTGGACTTGTAAGCGATTTTTCTTTTTTTTTAAGAGAGAGAACAATAATCAAAAAAAAAAAAAAGAAAAAAAAATAACTGAAGCTTTTGCCATGTATATAGGCGTTCCGAATGGCACAAGATCTAGGATTGCATCGCAATTGTGACCATTGGAATATTCCGCCAGATGAACGGGAACGACGAAAGCGTGTATTCTGGTGCTGTTTTATTGTTGATCGACTATTCAGTGCGATATTCGGACGTGCTTCCGTGTTTGAAGAGCGTGATTGTGATGTTCCTTTCCCGACTGTAGATGATGATCAAAAGATAAGTGTTAACAGCAGTAAAGAAAACAATGATGTGCGACCACCGATTTCTTTGCTAGAGTCTTTTATACAGCTGATCAAGATCTGCGATATTCTTGGCCACGTGCTCAAAAATATTTATTATGCAAAGGCGCGACATAATGCAGGAACACAACACATTGATCATGTTTTGTCCGCGCTTAATCAACAATTAACTAATTGGTTCAACAGTATGCCGGCATCCTTACGCTTTGATATATCCGGGGATAATGGTGAAAATATCTTTAATACACCTTCTCCAGTATCACAACTACATATGATTTATCACACAACTGTCATTTTGCTTCATCGACCATTTATTCCGGGTCCATCATCATCTTTATTGGCTTCATCGTCTTCGTCGTTACCCTCATACAATATTTGCATATCAGCCGCTAATTCCATCCTAGATATCGTTTCAACCATGTTATCTAAAAATAATCTCAGGTACGTTTCCAACTTTACGGTGTATTATATTTTTACAGCAGCTATTATTTTTATGAAATCAGCAACTGCAGCGGACTCGGAAAAATCATTTGAATCAAAGGTGAAAATCAACAAGATAATGCGCGCCTATGATGAGATCGAGCTGACTTGGAGCACCGCATCACGAAGTTGTAGTATTCTTGGTGAACTTGCCGGTCTTCGAGATATTAATTTGGCATTTGATACGGACTTGCGGTCTACAACGGCAAATATTAATCAAAACGTGAATCGAATACAAGCATCACCGCTTTCATTGGCATTTTCAAATTTATCTGATGATCAGAATAAAGAAGAACCTCAACAACAGCAACAGCAACGACCGCAGAAGCAACAAGGACCCTTATTACAACAACAACAACAACAACCTACGAGTAATAGTAGCACTACTAGTACCAATCAAGATGGGTGGATGAACAATAATGATGGTGATGGTCGTCTTACACCTACATTTTCTCGATCGTCAGGTATGCTCAGTAATATCAATAACAATGGGAATAATAATGTTAGTTATTCATTACCAGGACAATGGTTACCAGTGTCAAATACATATGGGTCAACAGCACCAACAGTCGATCCATTTGCTGCTCCAGGAACCATTCCAGGTCCAGCTGCACAACAACAATTTGATCCGTTAGGGGCCGCGTTTTGGGGTGTACCGCCATCAATGGATATGAATGAATGGAATAATTATTTGGGAGCGGCACAAATGAATAATCCAGAATATAATGGTAATACTAATGGGGAATTTCCACAACAACCGATATCAACGGGACCACCACCATCTCAACATCAGCAACCATTGATACCATCACATGAATTTGCACCTGTGCAACAACAACAGTCTCGTTCGCAGCAACAATCACAACCGCAGCAGCAGCAAGAAAGTCCGATTCAAGAAAGGCCGAACCCGCTCAGCATTAATAAACATCTGATTCACACAGATGATACAGTTGATGTACTATCAGGTGTATCCAATCTGACACCACCAAGAGAACTTGCATTACTACATTATTTGGGTGCAACACCGGATCCTTCTGGTCCGACTGGTTTTGGTATGGGCCTGGCGGGAACAGGAGCCGCTACCAATACAACAAGTAGTAGTAGTAGTAGTACGAGTAGCCGACAACAACCTCAACAGAATGATATTAATGAAACTAGTAGAGATTCTTCAGGAGTCATGTACTGGTAATTTTCTCTTTCTTTTTTTTTTTACATTATAAATATTATTTTATTATTTTTTACTTCTTTTTTTTTAGCATTAATTTATTGCATACTTATTATTTTTGATTTTTTCCCTTCATATAATTTTATCTCTATTCATTGTATATCTTCTTAATTTTCTATACTTGCTACACTAGTTTCTTTTTTTCCCTGTTATATTCTCTTGTTATACACAGACAAACTTTTTTTATTGCATCCTTTTGTTTTCTTTCTCTTTTTGACATGAATATTGTGAATGGTGTAATATAACATACCCTTTTATTTCACCTACACATCCAAATTGTAGGACCTCTTATTTTATATTGTTATTATCTTATTTTTGAATAATAATAATATTTATTATTATCACTCTTTAATTTTTTTTTTTTACCAAATAATTCATTTATGTTTGTTTAAAATGAGATTTCAATTTTTGTGAGGTTATTACAAATAAAAATACGTCATTCTCTAATACGTAAGAAAAAAGATAAGAACGTTCATTTAGATGAATCATTACGAAATACTGTAAAGTTGTACTAAATTTTTTTAAAAAGAACCAGAAAAGGTTAAATTATAAACCTCGTCTTTAAAAGATACAACCAAAAACTTCAATATCCTCCCTTCAATAAGCTTCAAGACAGTAAGAAATTGTAGATAAAGGCTTTAAACTATTAATGAGTCTGTCATCATAACTACCCATAAACCTGGAGTGTATAATACATATACGCATATTCACAAAAAAAAAAAAAAAGAGCCACATATATCTAAATTCGTTCATTACAATAGATCGGCGTTGAATTTTAGTGGCTGGGGTCTTCCTTAAACTATATGCTCGAATGAATTCCAATGCTTTGCGAAGCATTCAGTTCTAAGAAATGTTCCAGGTTCTTGGATACATATACTGGGTGATCAAAGATGCAGGCGTATAACCTAAGCAACATATTTCTGTAATGATACTTCTCACTTAACAACGAGCATATTTTGCATACCTTTCGGGATAATGAATAATAATAACACCACCAGGAACAGAATCATATATTATACAGAAAGCAGATTAGGTAATGAGGTGGTAAAATCATGATAAGCGTAGTGGATATAAGTTGTCGATCAAGCTTAAAGAAAGCCAGAAAAATCGAACATTTTTCAAACTATGTTATATATCGTTGTGATTTTTTATCGTTTACTTTTTAAACAGTAATTACGCTGTTCACACAATAAGCAACTTATGTAATAAAAATAAAGTTTATTGAAACTGATTTTTGAAAAAGGGCATATTATCGGTACAAATCAAAGGCATACATCCAAAATAATTAAAAAGTGGAAAAAAAAATACAGCATGAGAATTAAAAAAAGGTAGAAATAGAAAAGGTTAATTCAGCTCAGGATTTAAGAAAGAAAGAAAAAATAATGAGTGTGGTGGGGCAAAAAAATAAAAACAAGGAAAAGGGAGAGAGAAAGAAGAAAAACAGGGTTCGTGCCAAATGTTTTTTCTTTTCTCTTTGTAAGTTCCAAATGATTTTTTTTTCTGCATTTCGATTCAAATTGGTTCCAACAAAGAAACCTGCCAGTTTTTTTTTTCATTTTTTGCTTTTTTGCTTTTTTTTTTTTTTTTTGAAGGGGAAGTAGTTCGTGGTCAAATAAAGAGAAGATGCAACAAAAATGTAAGTGGTAAAAATATAAAGCAAGTACATACAGAAAACAAAATAGACGAACAAATATGTATACAATACAAAAGAAAATATATGTAAAAGTACAAAAGAATAATATTAAAATTAAAAATAAAATGAACTAGCCTTTTTTTTTAACTTGTTTGCTATAAAGAAGGAAGAAGAAGATACAGCTTTAATTAAAAAGATCTAACTTCTTTAACACAACGACTAGCGCTGGTTACCATGCAATAAGGATATCGAGATATACTATGATATAAAAGTTAGACTGTTTAAAACTTTTATAATCCTACGATTTTACTTTATATCAATCCCCTTTTTAATTAAAAGTGATTTCTAACCTTGATGAAAAAAATTCCATGTTTTTGAGCAACAAAAAAATATTGAAAAGGACGACAATGGAATGGATGTAAGTAAACATAACAAAGCAGAGATTGGAAGCTGTAAAATAATAATAATAATAATAATAACATTACTATGAGACAATTAAGGAATTTTGAGAAGGAAAAAAAGAAAAAAAAAACATTAACGCCCAGTCGTATACTCGGGACAAACCTTATAAACAAGCCAAACACCAGGAACAAAAAAGAAACTACCATTTCGAAGCGGACATGTCAGAAAAAAAAAGTAAATATATACTAGCGGCACCACTAACAACAGTGAGTGTATCTTTTATTTCAAGTCAAGATAAGTGCGTGGTCCAAATCTGCTATGAATTTTTCCTGCACGCGGACTATTCATATATAACAATTAGTGTTTTAATATTCGATGTACAGTAAAAAGAAGAGTTTGAAAACTCACTATGATTGTGTCATCTGGGTACCAGGCTTGCTTGTTATTAGACAATATGACGAAATGTTTCTGTTATCAAGCAGCAAAAAAGATAGCAACAGTATATGTGTGTGATAAATGTCTCCTAGATACATTGAAAAAAACCATGGTAACAAAGATTCATTGTTAGCAATATTTACAAAAGAGTGTCTTTTTTTTGAGTATGCCGTGCATATAATCTTTACCAGCTCTGAAATCAAACAAAATGGTAGATAAATAAAGATGTTCAACAAATCTATCTTTTTGCAGCTGCTTTTGACTGTACACCCCACTGTCGATCTCCACTGTCGTCCCGTTGTCGCGTGTGTGTGCTTCCTTTTTTTTCTTGTTTAATTACAAGTAAGCAATAGTAATCAAACAAGAAAAAAATGAAAGCACGGTTAGAGGCAATAAAAAATAAGAGTAAAAAAAATACAACTATACAATTGAAAAGAAAGTAGAGGGAAAAGAAAAAGCAGATACGGGTGAATCACCACTGAACTTCTTGATATAACACAGAAAGATTATTCTTTATATAGTTGATGCACTTTCTCTTTCACCCCCCCTCTTTTTTTTTGTTCCTTCTAGTTGGAAAAAGCTTTTTTTTCTATGTCGAATGTGTACATATACACAACCTTACTTGATTCGGAAATATTTTTATATGCGTCAACTGCTGTTTATGCCACGTTTTTTCTATTATTCGAATCAAACGTTCTATTTTTCTTTAACTTTAGCTTACTTTCGTGACAAAAAACAAAAATTAAAAGAATCATCAACCCGATGACATACATTTATGAAGGACCCCCCACCATCATTTGTCGCAAAATAAAAAAAAAAAACAATATAAGGTCGATCTTTTTTTTTTTGCTAACCATTTAAATAGGTGAATGATGCATCATCTTCTTTTTTTTCTTTTTGGAAACTTTACTACACTACCTAACACCATACTTTTTATTATTATTACTCATATAGTATATATAAGTACACACATGGTACCACCTAATACAAAATCTATATTTGTTGTTGGTGCATAATAACACGTTGTGCTTCATCTTTTTTAACAATACGTAGAACGAAAAGATGAGAAAAGTGGGTGCTAAAACAACAACAGAATTAGGTCTTAGATAACATTAAAATTTTGCACATGATTCAAAAAAGATTTCGATAGGGAAAACAACAACAACAATAATAATAATAATAATAATAACAAATTAAAGATATTAGGCAGTCTGTTGTACATTTAAGAGCAAATATAATCAAAATAATAACAAAATGTAATACTGAAAAAAAAACCAATATATGTATAGTTTGTTTTGTTTTGTTTTTTATTTTTGTAGTGTGATTAACTATAAAGTAAAAGAAATAGATATTACATTGCTTAATATATGATTAGGTAAGCTACTATATATATTACAACAAAAAAAAGAATATATAAAAGAAAAAGATAGAAGAAAGATCGTCATCATTTTAATGTAAAGCAATGTCCTTTTTTTCTTCGGGGTATCCTGCACTACTTAAATTTTGGGTGCCTTCGGAATTAGTTCCGATCATTTATTACTGCGCGCCATATCAATGATGTGATCCACCAGCCACATAACGCCGTTCGTTTAATTCAAACACATCACCATCTCGATGATGAGATGCCTCTTCTGCCGTCCTTCCCAAAGTTGTGGCATACACACTGCTATTATTATCCTCGTAATAATCTTCATCATCTTCATGTTGTTGCATGAGCGGACGCGTGGGAGCATAGCGGTCTGAGATGGGGTTATTCGTCTTTTTAATGCTGAAACGTTTGCTACTGTTGTGGGGTTTCGTTGTTGTAGTAGCTACAGACGCAGGTACTGTAATTGCTGTTTCACGTAGCACATGGTGGTCATGTTCCTGGCGGCGGTTATCTTCATGATAATTATTGCCATGAATATTATCTTGGTCACAGTCATCATCATCTTCATCAAACTTGTAAAGCCCTTTCACTCCTTCAGTCGATTCATCTTTTTCCAACTCTTTTTCAGTGACACTTTGAAATTGAAGTTCTTGATGTTTCTTTACTCGCACTGTAGCCATACGACGTACCGTCTTGCGCCGTGTTACTGCATGTGCATGTATTTCATTATTGACAATGGATGTTCGATTTCCAGATGTATTGTTATAATAATCAGAGGAGTTATTATTACCCACCCCGTGTGCATCAAACAATTTTGGCAATAAATGTTGAACTCGGTCATGTACCATAGGAATAGGCAATTCGCTTAAAAACGATGGTTCACCAAATCGTATTTGGATATTGTGCTTCATGTCGGGAAAATACCCACTATTTGGTCTTGTTGAATATTCTTGATGTTTTTCTTGATCCATATAATCTTCTTGAATATAATACACATGAGGATCAAATTTATGCCGACAGTAAACTTTAAATAAAAGTGTAATAATCGGTAATGGTATCATTACATAGGCCGGGCCTGTTGCTCCTTTAAAGTTCAGAACGAGAATCATAATCACCTGGAACAAGATAGCGGATACGAGTAGTCTGTTAACTAATACACGCCATATTTGACCTCCTGTGTCGACATCGGTAACAAAGACGTACCTATAAAATAATAATGTATAATGCACAAATGTGTGAAAAAAAAAAGTAGAAAGAAAATGTAATATATTGTGGTGAGTTCGTCAAGGAATATTATGGTGTTTTTTTATTTCGCTTTATAAAACATAAACATGAAATATTTTTTTGTGTTCCAGATAAGAGACATCTTACAAGAACCTATATATCTATTTATTACTTACATTAACAAGTATTTGAACACCATTGTTGCTAGCAAAAAATAGCCCAAGGTGAATGGAAGTACAAGTGGAGCTATTACCGAGTATACCAAACCAATTGTGAAAAAGAAGATCAAAATGTTGTAATAGAGTGCATAATCAAATGGGGAAGGACGAGTTAATTCCTATAAATGTTGATTATTTAAACACACGTGCCATTGATTTACTGGATGTGCATTGATTTATTACTAAAAAGAGATTGCTATACTCACTTGAAGTTGCCTTGGACTAGGATTCATAAATAGTTTTCTATATATTATTGATTTTTTTTCCATTAGTCTCAAACGATGATAAATATAGCAGTATTTATTATAAAGTATGAAAAAATGTTTTTTAACTAACCTCAATGTAATTGTAACTAACGCGAATATCTGAGCAAGATCTAAAATAACACCTAACCCTTTCAAAGATACATAGTTGACCCAATAAGTTGAAACATCTAAGGAAGGAAATGGAAATTAGTGAGACATGGATTTCTTTTTTCGTTTTAGCACCAAATTAAAATAAAAAAAAAGATTGATCGATAATAGACATAATAATGATGATAGTAAATTATACATTATTATTAGTGCACACACTAGTAATTATTACTACTGCTGCTAATAGCTACTCTACTATTCTCTTTCTTCCTATTTATCCTCTACTTACCGGTGATATTTTTAGCAACTTGAGTTAGATTTTTAGCCATCGTGGAAAAAAAGATTTGTGCCGTAAGAGTCTTAGTTCCTTGAACTGCATTATGAATCTGAGCATACATGGCAAGTAAAGTAGATGCAATCGTGAAAACCAATAAATGATTCACAATAAAGAATACATATAATTTAGAAAGCACTTGTCGATCTACACTTGTTTGAGTTGTATAACCCTGTTGTTGTGATAACAGCCGTAAAACTTTGGGCAATATAAAGAAGAACAAGGCCATAATAATCGGAGAAAACCAAGATGCGAGTAATGAAACAAATGTGGAATGTTCTTTGACAAAATCATTTCCATTGGTAAGCAAGCGGGAAATATCCTTAACGTTGGTAGTTGCCGAAAGTAGACTAGATGGGATAAAAAATAAAAACACAAACCCATAAAACAAAACACCACCAACAAGTCTTTTACTACGTCGTAAATGATGGTTCATTGATAGATTATTCCATATAATATCCCTCGGTTGTGGCGCTAAGAGTATGTGTGGTTGATTTATTTTCTGAGAGAGCCCTGATGTTATTGATTTTTTTATTGACAATGTAAGTGCTTGAGCAGCATGGTGTGCGTGAAAAGGTTGTTCAAATGATATCCATCCGTAACTCGTTGGTTTATTAGAGGACATATGCGAACGGAGTGTATGAATTTCTTTGCTTAGCGTTTGAATCTGCTCAGTATAGTATTCGATCGCATCGACCTTACGTCCGCCACAACATCCGAAAAACCGTCCATCAACTCGAATCATGGGTCGTTTTTCAGGATTAAAACCTTCATACTCTTATATATAAATTAAAAATTGTTTTTGGTGAGATATAGAAGAATATTTCTTCCCCTTTTCGCTATCTCGCTTTTTTTCTCCCTGCATATATAATTGTATAACAAATAGGAGAGAGAAGAAGAAGAAAACAAATGTATAAAGTAATATAAAGCCACCAAGTATAATAAACATTTGAAATAATAACAACTTTTTTTTTTTGCTTTGTTACCTGAAAGATGTGCTGATAATATATTTTCAAAGTTACGAACAGCTTTTTCATGTTCGTCCACATATTTTGCCAGTTGATTGTTTCGTCTACCGATGCGTACTTCCTGAGGAGGATATTTTAATTCCATACGATGAGCCCAAGAACTCAACGCTTCATCTGATTGTAACGATGTTGGCACGTCAAATACAAGGAGGGTGCGACTATGCACAGATCGTTGGTATTCTTCACTGTCAAAGTATTCGCGCCTCAGTCTAACATATTCTCGATAATTCGACCAGAGAGCATGATAAATGAATATTGAAACGAGCCATGAACCGACTGAATGTGCCCAGTACCATCCCAAATTACCGTCTGAATGAAACTTCCCATCATAATAGTTAATTGTAGAGATGGATAAAAAGTCTACACCAGGTGATGGTGGCCATTCCCTGGATTCAATAAATAAATAATATGTATATATTGTTATTATTTTTATATAGATTATTAATTAATATATATATAAATCACCACCACTATAATCATCACGCAATAATAACAATGAAAATGGAACGTGGTGGTAACACAAAGAGAAAAGGTTTCACAACTTTTCTCGTAATATTAACTCTTATTTTTCTTCTCTTTTCTTTTTAACATATGAAAAAAATATCCTTTTTTTCCTCTCTGATTTTTGCTTAATTTACTTACCCAGTATATGAGGTGGCAACAATATTGATAATCATGATACAAAATCCTACCGCAGTCATTTTGTATAATAATGTTCGCAACATCCTCATAAAACGTATGAACAGTACAGCGTCGTATCCGATCATTGAAAGAAGTGAAAGCTCGTCAGTACGCATTACAGGTCTAAACCAAGAGAATAATCCATTTCCAATAATTGGTGGTTGTGCACTATAAAGGGTTTTTTTGTTCGATGAAGGAACAAATCAGCGGTTCTTGTCGGTTATTCTTTTTGTTATTTAAATAGTTTTATAGATGTAATCGTTATTATTTTTACTTTTTTCTAGCGTATTTATATCGAGGTGCGTAAACAACTATATTTCATGTAAAAAAAAAGAAAATTAGTTAATTAATGGGTGTGACGCGTTTATATGTAATACATGATAGAAGGAGTGAATAAAGACAGAAAAAAAAATACTTTACGATTATGTTTGGGACGTAAAATACTAAAGATCATAAAAATACCAAAGGCTATACCAAAATTGATACCCAACGTTGTTGCCATGCCCTTGAGAGACATTTTGCTATCATCCGATATGTATTTATCCAACTCGTTTAGCGTATCCATGATTATTTTTTTTTTATCGTTGTTGCCGAATTTCCATTAAGTCGAACAATAAGAAAAAAAGAGGGAGGAAATTTAGAAAGTGAAGAAAAAAAGGAAGGAGTGTGAAGTAGTGAAAAAAAAAAAAGGGAGAGAGGCGTACGAAATTAAACACCAAGAGGAAAATAGAGTAAGTTTGGTCGTAAAATTGTGTAACGGTTGAATCAAGTTTGGAAAATGAAATTGACTTTTTGACGTTTGTTTTTGTTCTTTTGTTTTTTGTTTTTTGTTTTCTGTTTTTTGTTTTCTGTTTTTTGTTTTTGTTTTTTTGTTTGAATTTCACGGATACACAATATAATACTAACATTGCAAATAACTGATAGATGATGTGATGCTCCTCTTTGTTTACAATGCAGATATGATAACCCAACCCAAGTATGATAATAACTTTATTTAGAAAGCAGATCATAGATTAATGAGTAAACTTGGCAAGTGTCAACTTACCCACAAGGGCGAATAGTATGAAAACATTCAACCAATCATTACTTTTCTTGACGAAATCTCCTCAGACCGAGCTTCGGTATCTCAATAATTAGTGTAACTTTTTGTTGCAGAAAGAAAGAAAAATCCGCACTTGCAGCAACAAAAATAAAATCAACAACACCAGCAAATAACTGATAAAAATAAACTTTCATAGAAACAACACAAATATTTTGAGTTTTGAAGGAAAAACAGATTCTTGATGCGTTGATATGATTATTGGCCGTATAATTTATTACCTTTGTAACCTAGAAATTTTCTGTTGTATATCATTAAGTTAATACTAAAAAAAAAGTAAAGGGGAACGGAACAAATATTTTACCGATTTGTGCTATAAGCTTTCCAAAATTTATGTGTCGAGTGACTGTACATTTCACCATTTCTTTTAAATTGTCAGAATTCAAGATTACTCTTTTTTTTTTTGCTTCTTGCTGCGTACCTTTTTTTTTTTTAGCTGCCACTATGGTTACCGCAAAGAACGAGGAAAATACTCCCCTCTTGGATAATCATAACACACTTTCCCCTCATGATTATAAGACTTTAGCTGACTCAAATAGTGACGACAATGATGACCGTATTACCATTTTAACTTCCAACCCACCATCTATCGCCAGCAGCAAACGTAGCCGCCGTATAAGCGTTAGCAACAGTAGTGCTAACGACGAGGCCGTGGCTCCGGAGGAGGAGGAGGAGGAGGAAGATATTGTGGCAAAAAGATTAAACGGTGCATCGCTTGTTACCGTCCTTGCATCGTAATTATCATGTTTTTATATAGATGACTATCATGAACTTCTTTCTTTTTTGACTATATCATTTATTTACTAATATTATTATTATTTTTACATTATTATAGCTTATATGTTGCTGTTTCGCTAGCTTCACTGGATGCATCAATCGTTGCTACTGTTTATGCTCAAATCGGCACTGAGTTTAAAAGGTAATGGTTTTTCTCTTTATCTTGTTCCTGATTATAAAGATGTGTGAAGCTGCAGGTTCGGAGCAACAAAAAAAAAGTGGAAAAGAAGTAGGAAATTATTTCAGTTGATTATATTATAACATATTTTTATTTTTATAGATCGAATGAGATTATTTGGGTTGCAACCTCATATATGCTTAGTTTCACTGCGCTACAACCTCTGTGTAAGTCTTTCTTTTTCTCGTTATTATAAAAAAATCATATTTACATGTGTATCACACTATTATTATATATTTTGTGCAAGCTATAACTGACTTTTAAAAAAAATCATTATGGATATAATATTCATACCAAAAAAACTATTTACTCACGCAGATGGAAGGTAAAGTAGAGTTTGTGATACCTTGGATACATGAACATAGTGTACACAGACATATCCAGACAAAGTTTGGCAATTTATCGATAAACTTTTTTTTTCTATTCAAATTAAATAACTGTTACTTTTCTTCCTTTTTTAACTTCTACTTTAATAACAGGATCTCCGATGTATTCGGACGAAAGTCTGCTTTGCTGTTTGCAACAATTCTCTTCTTTATCGGATCATTATTATGTGGTGCTGCTCCGGATATGTGGACTTTAGTCGCAGCCCGTGCAGTTGCTGGTCTAGGTGGCGGTGGTATTAATACACTTACTACTGTCATTACCAGTGATTTGGTTCCATTACGTCAACGCGGTAAATATCAAGGTTATGGTAATATGGCGTATGGTGTAAGTTGCGACACTCTGTTCAATAAGAAGAAAAGGGGAAGAGTGTTGATATAAACAAAGTTGGTTTGGGAAAGCAAAATAATTTTTTTGCATATAAATATATGATATGGTATTATATAGTGATTCTGGAATTGGGTGATTATAATGGCTAATATAAATACATACATACATATATATATATATAGTTGGGATCTGTAATTGGCGGTCCTTTGGGTGGTTTTATTACGGATAGCGTAGGCTGGAGATATTGCTTCTACATTAATCTTCCAATTTTGTTGGTTACGATCTATACAGCATCATGTCTTTTGACAAACTACAATCTGAAGGAAAAAAAGGATAACTCAACCACAATGGAACGTTTGAAGCAAATCGATTATTTGGGTGCAATTTCAATTGTATCTGCAGTAGTTGCTTTCTTATTAGCTACATCCATGGGTGGTAATTTGCGACCGTGGTCAGATCCTCTTGTTGTTGGCTGTCTTGGTGTATCCATTGTATTGGCTGTCGTTTTCTGTGTTGTTGAAGCCAAGGTTGCTCGCAATCCGCTTATGCCATGGCATATCATTTCATCCCAAACACCACTTGCTTCTTCATCTGTTAATTTCTGGACTCTCATGTGTACAACAGCCACTATTTACATTACACCATTATATATCCAGGTAAACAAAAATTAGCAAAGTTATCATTGAATGTGTTTTACGTGCGTTAGTATTGTTAGATTGTTACTTATATAAAAATGGGAACCTCAATATTTGGTTTCTTTAGGGTTTATTGGGCGAATCGCCTACAACGTCCGGTCTTTACTTTTTACCCAAGATTCTGTGTGTATCAACGGGCTCTGTATTATCGGGTGTTTACATGTCTCGTACTGGTGAATACAGAAAGATTACCATTTTCTTTTCATTCGTTTTGTTACTTTCCATGATTGGTTATAGTACTTGGACAAGAGATACTTCTATCTACTTTATTATGGCGTGTTTGTTTGGTGATGGTGTCAGTATGGGCGTTATAATTACAACTACTTTGATTGCTATGTTATCGTGCGTTGGATCCGCTGGTAAAGCTTATATAAGAGACACTAGTGTTATCATGAAAATCGGTATGGTTCTTTTCGGCAGTGTTATTAATAGCTCTTATAATATATTTATAGAAATGGCCACTATTACCAGTATGTCTTACCTCTTCCGCTCTGCAGGTGGTGTTATTGGTATTTCCGCCACTACAGCAATTTTCCAAGCAGTTGTTAAAACTAACTTGGCTGAAAAAATCACTGGACCTGATGCAGAAAAGGTAAGGTGTTTAATAATGATGAATAAATACTAGTGAAAAGCAATATATATATACGTGTATCCATTTCTGCAAAAAAAGGAATCATGATACGGAAATGGGGATATGGCATAGGGGAGATATACGAAAATAGTTGAATAAGAAATTATTTGGATAGAAACATATGTTAAGTTAACCTATGATGGATATGTTTATAGTATATTGAAATTGCTCGACAATCAATGAACGAAGTCCGTGAATTATTACCAAGTGACGTTTTGGAAATTGTTCTTGACATTTACGAAGTTGCTATTCGTTATGCTTATATCTCAACCATTGCCATGGCGTCCCTTGCTTTTATTTCAACTTTCCTTATCCAACATTACGAACTTCAAACCAAGGTTCGCAAGTAAACATATGGTGTTGATTGTTTATTATACCCGGCTGGTTCTGTATAATCATCATCATCTATCATCATTATTTCCACTTTGTTAAATTATTAGCATCCATTCCACACATTATCAAGATATTATTTCTTTGTATATCATCATAAATAAAAGAGTGAATTACTATAAAATTTTAGAAGAAATGCTCTAACACCTCACATGTATATTTATCGGGTTCATTATTTAATGTTCCTTTTTATGTGGACAACATAAAGAGAGTTATTTTTTATACTATACATCACGGTGTAGATTTATCAAAGTAACAGAGAAAAATTTGCCAAAAAAAATAGTAATAGAAATAGCGTGGATGTTCTATAGTATTTGAAAAATTCGCATCTTTGATTATACTAGGGCATTTGGCTAGTACAGTGTTAGTAAAATTCATTGTGTTATAAAAAAGTTAAAATAAACGAATTACTGTACTTTTGAATATATTTTGAGTCTTCAAGTGTTGGTTGATCAACCCCATCACCATCCACGAGTGTCCTGTTTTTTTTAAAACAACCCATTATCTTATTCATAAACTATTTTAGTTGTTTCATCTCTATTTTACCTGTTTTAACGTTACTACGAAGGTCTTGTTACCAACGTGGCCGTAACACTATTCCAATTTTGTAATATATTAAGCTTTGATTATAATAAAGCAATTGAATTTTTACTTCTCTGATCTCTTGCTTGATCCAGGATAATATTAAAAATAAAGCAGTGTAGAACAATATATCGACCCGTTTATACCAGTTAGGTAGCATATCAAAATGACAACATACTATCATGAGAATGGACGAGAAATTAAAGTTGGAATGAAAAAAGTTATATAAAATCAAAGTGTTTCACACAAAGACTGACAAAGTTATCACTCATTACTCACACATTCAGACTTCACACGAGTATGTAGATGCACATACGCACATACAGGTTTTTTTTGTGCCATCACATGCAATGAAGTGTAAATATTTTAATTTCATGACTATATTTATTCCCCCATTATCCTATTTTAAAGAGCATGGTATTAATTTATTTATTTTTTTACTAATATTTCATGACATATCTTTTCATTATAACTCTAGTTTCTAAGATAGCTAACATAATCTTTGAAACTCTTGGTTACAAGGTTTCTAGGCGGTTTCTCTGTGGATACTCTTCAAACCTTATGGTGTTGTGATGTTTTTTCCAATTTGTAAAAAAAAAAAAAAAAAAAAAAAAAAAAAGGCTGCGCAATACCATTGTATGGCGGGGACCATCCACAAGGAGCCATATAAATAAATAAAAAGTATTAACTGCAGGTTAGTGTGTTCGAAAGGAAACGAACATTGAGCTCCTACTTGGTAATAATTGCATCCTTGTCACTTTATTTTTATATATTATGAAAGAATTTTATAAGAAAGCGATGTTTTTATAAAAAATATTCATCCGACAGGCTCCTTTCAATTTGCTTATAAAAAGCGAAGATACAGCGATAATTGTGAATTAAAATATCCTGACTAGTACTAATAACAGTACTGTTATTATTATGAGTATGTGTTAATAATACTTCATTTATTAACTTGCTGTCATTTTTTATTCTTTTTAAATTATAGCATCTTGATTGGATCTCGTTAGATTACGTACGTAGATAATTTTGCCTTGTAAAAAAAAACTGGAAGTAAATACCGTTACAGTATGAAGGGGGGTATAAATCTATAGAGTGGTATTTTCTGCTAAATAATATGGCATGTACAACATATTCGGTAGTTATTGTTTGAGAAATAGAATATTAGCAAAAATTGATATTCCTTCTGTTTACCCATGTGTGTTTTTGAAAGTAACAACGAAAACTTAACAAAGTAATCATATTCTTGGCGCTTGTATGTATCTGACTTTATTATTTTCTCATTTTCTATTATTTTCTTTATATAAAAATGAATATATACTTTTGGTAAAACTTATTACTGTATTCTAATTATTTTACGCAAGTTATCATTGACAGCCTATTATAAGCTTTATGTTATTATGAACTCCATGAATGAAAAAAAAAATTGTACACCTCGAATACGTTCTTACTCCCTTATCATTACGTATGAAAAAGAGCTGCTGCATTTAGTAGAAAGATATTTTTTGTTTTTCAGTCTCTCATTTTATCTCTTATCCAACTGAGCCAAATGTAAGCACGTATTACACCACGGCTAAAATGAGTAGTAGAAATGAATGGATTTCCATGAATCTGCATGATCACTATTGACATGAATTTGTATGAAATGTATCAGTTCATGGAGATCCATAGATCTTTGCAAAATCACAGATATTCAGTCATATCCATTACCTATTTATAAGCAGATTCATGCAGATTCATTGATGCTTTGTAGCCTAGTTTCTAAATGATATATATTTTACTTTATGAGCATATACATTATACTGCGGATATAACACTGTTGAGACCACTTCTACTATATTATGATAGGCACTCTGAATAATAAAATTTTCTTTTTGTGGGTCATTAACTATGTGAGATAATGAGAAAAGTAGTAAAAGAAGTCCTTGGGAATACTACTTCTCGTCAAACGATCATGGGTTTACAAAGTATAAGTATGCGTTTTCACAGATTATCACTCATATTTACAAAGCATTCATTTTCATTCATATTCATAGATATTTTTTTTATAGATATTTGTTCAATTTTATGCAGATTCATATATCATTCAGAGTCATACATTCTCACTCAGATTCGTTAATTTTTGTAATAAAGATTCATGGATTTATTTCCATGAAAATGAACGGCTGTCTTTTTTCATACATATTCATAGAGAAGCATTACATTTCATAGCCTATAAATTCATATTCATAGAGAATTAGGTAATTGCATGCAATTTTTAGCCGTGGTGTTACTATCTATTATCAGTATTCCAGCTGATTGGTGATTTGATTTGTGAGCTGCGAGCATAAGAGATAATAGTTGTTACAGGAATAATGGTGTTACCATTAATGGTTTTAATGGTTTTGATAGTTTTCTTTCTTGTAAGAACTACAGATAATGAGAAGCCAGCATTCTTAATAGTGGTAAGAATAAAGAACAAAGCGCTTTATATGAATCTATTGGAATAGAGCTATTTATATGATATTTGATAGGACCAGATAAATAGTGCAAAATTCGTTTTTTAACAATAAGTATGATTGTAAAAATGACAGAATTTCAATAATACTGCAAGTGCCGAAATAAAATATTACTATTACGTACGTGTACAACATTGAGGTTTGAGTAGTTTGTATGCCACAAATAGCCCCTTTATATAGCAACCCTGACAATGAAACGGCTGAGGAGAAAATAGCTAAAACTAATATAGATAAACGAAACTTGTACAATGACTAGTACATGCATAGTTATCTTCAGCATTACGCGTCTAAATCACGTATGCATTTATACTGTGGCCTCACACAATTATGTGCTCCTATACCATACATGCTCATGATAAAAAATTATTTTGTAAAGTAAAAAAATATATAAAACAACCGCTATTACGTAGTTATTTATTGTTCTTTTATTTAATCTGATAACAATAATACATACGTACTCTAAATGATGGCTTATCATAAAGTTCTTCTCTGACAAGGCTTAATTACATATATTTTTGATAACTAGTTTACTACAACCATTTCCGCAATGTTTATTATTATTGTAGTACTTTTGCGGTATTCTACTGATACTATACCACAAAAAAAAAATGAAATGAAACACTTGGAATCTTTGAAATATCCACACAATATCCTAAAACACTCATCAAGCACGTAATAACTAAATGACGTGTACGTATCTTTTATATAAGTTCGAAAAAAAATCGATATACCATAACGTTTCTTTTACGAATTAAGCAAACTAATTAAAATTATAATACAGTAGTGAGAAGTAATAAATGTCACTTTATGTTCAGATATAATATATATAGTAGTCAATATGGTGTGGTAGAGTCAATATCTCCTTTTTTTATCAACCATAATGTTGATAATCGATAATTTTATTACTATCATATCATGGAGCAACGACAATTGTTAATCTATTACAAAATCTCGCTTATTTTTGATATTGTTATTGTTATACGTACTGTACCAGTATACACATTAGACATATTTGTTTATAGTTTTTTGCATTGTGTCCGGCAGCTTTTTCTACTGTCATAAAAGCTTTTTTACAAGTAGTAAAGGTTGGGGGAAAATATTTTGGTACTTGTTCCACAGCTACCAAAACACAGCAGCAGAACATAATAAACAAATTCCCTCTTAAACTTTCTTTTGATTGTATCATATGCAGAAAGAAGCAAAAGCATACACACATATCATACATGGAATGAATGATGATGGGTCTTCAAAAGTTTCCAAAAGCTTACACGTGTCCGGGAGTGGTGATGATTTTGATAATGTGACCACAAAACAAAAAGAGAAGTTGTTTAACAAAAACATTTTTGAAGTGATACAGATGTATATTCTTTTTATCATTAGCAATATAATAGAGAATCCGTGTGTAAGATCATGGGGTCAGTTTGATATGGTGTTAGTGGCGAGAGGGAAGCGGAGGAGAATTAAGCACCGGGGCAATCAAGAAGCAAAAACAAAATCGATAATGAAAATTAGGGGGGATGAATACTTTTATGCGTAACAATAATAATAATAATAATGGTCTTATACTCTGCACAAAAAAAGGTATATAAATTTATCAGTTGATTATAACAAGAAAAAACCATTTGATCTATGGCGTTTGATGTCGTTTCACGGGCTATTAAGTAAATTCTTGGATTTTCAATCTTGCATAATAAAAAGATTAATTTTTCTTTCAAAGGCGTAAATAACAATTTTCATTACAACAAAAGTTTCTCAATCTAATCATTGTAATACATAAGACTACAGTCGGTATAGTAGTCCCGCAACTCAAAAAAAAAAAACTTGTTGGAATACAAAATAAGAAAGAAAAAACTTTATAAACCCACTCTTTGTTGTTATGTATATGATGAAGAGTAGGAAGGAAGACACCGCATAATAAAATAAAAAGCCTCAAGTAATTTGATTTTTTTTTAGGTAACACCGCGTTTCCCATGATTATTTGCTTGGTTTCACGAAGGGAGCTCGGATCCCAGACGTGATTTATTCTTTTTGGGAGTTCATCCGATCGCGCCTTTTGTAAATAAGAAATAGGGTTTACTGGTCTAGTACAAGTTACCTCTTTCTTCTCTCAAACTATTTTTTTTTTGGGGGGGAGGGGGAAGGGGAGAGGATAATCCGTAAAGGAGAGCTTTATAAGTAAAATGATCGAGGCACATACCAATACACGCGTGCAATAGACGATAATAATAATTGCTTATCTGCATCATAAACAGTATAAAAAACAAAAAATATAAACTCACTAGAAAAGGATAATATTGATAAAATTTTGACAACAAAGTCTGTTAACATACACGCCTTTATCGGTAAAACATTATCTTGGATGATGTCGAGATGTAAACACAAAAAAGCGCATAGATGCTTTAATAACGATTATGCATAATTCGTACACATATTTACATAATAAATAATAATAATAATAATAATAATAATAAAGATTTTTTCTTCGGGTTTAGCAAGTATATTACATGCGTGGATGTTTAAAATTATACGCAGAAAATAAAGGATGTTAGTCTATAGATAGTGTTTCTTTTTTTCCTTTCAACTCCTGTTGCTTGATTATACTTAACTAAGCCTCTTCACAACCCACTCTCCCTTTTATTTGTTTTTTTTAGTCTTCTCTCTCCCCTCTTATTTTTTATAATGATTATAATAGTAATTAGATGTCTCTCAGATCAATGCATCAAATAATAATACATCCCGGAATTTGACATGTTACTAATATGATAATGATAATAAAAAATATGGCAACAATATAGAGTTGTCAATGCAATCATGATTTTTGCTTAAAAAACACACATGTGCGTGCGTGGGAATATGCCTGACAACAAAATCAGCTTCTTAAGTTATGACATGTAATATTATAAACTATACCCTATGTCAAAAAAAAATTATAATGTATCATTTATAATTAAGGCAGCTGTTGTTCTTTTTGTTGTTTTGATCCTGTGAAATTTGGCATATGCATTCAAAAGAGCGTGTATGTCATTTTTTCTAACTCAAGATGTTCAGATTCGATATTGAACACAAGGTCAAGTGATTTTTTTATATTATGCTGATGTCTGTCATAAGATACATTAGGTAATTCTTTGTTCCTTAATTGATTTAAACTATGTGCAAGTATTAATACTATTATTGTATGGCTTCGATTGATGTTGATAATAATGATGATGACGAGTAAAAGGGCAAAAAAAAAAAATGAAGCTGTTACTTTTTTTTTTGGGGGGGGGGAGGCGAAGAGGAGAGAAAAAGCAAACAAATACTGTAGACCTTATTCTTATCGGAACCCACCAGAATGGTAATGCACTACTAAAACATTTTGTCATGGTTCTCTTTTTTATTTCTCATTGTCATTTTTTGAAAAGAACCCAGGAAAACTAGAAAAAAAAATGTTATTACACAATTATAATATGCTGTGACACTTCACAGGAGAAAAAAAAGGGGGGTGATCTAAACAAAAAAATATCGATGGTACAAAACTTAATAACACATTTGTACCAAGAAGGGGAAAAAGTAACTGGGGGTTGTTTATTTTATTTTATTTTAAAAAAGAACAGAAAGGAATAATGAAAATAAAGAAAAAGATCCGAGTTCAGTGCGTTTCCTTGACAAAAAGATTTACATACAAGGGCGATTGATGAGATATTCCATGATATAATATAAGCCAATATATAAAGGATTGCACGAATTGAACAGGTTTTCCCGCCTTCTCCTACTTCCTCCTTTTCAATTTGACGCATATATGATACGAGTTATAGTAAGCTGGGTGAATAAAAGGAGCGATATAAAGGAAGTGGCGTCATAGGCTAATTGATTTAGAGAAAAAATAATAATAAGAAGGAGTGTCTTAGTACACAATGATATATCTTGGAAGGAGTAGCTAAAACGTCTTTTTTCGGTCTACCCATCATGATCTACTTGTATAATGCTAAATTATAACCATAAGACAGAGCCCTGAGGTTTATATCATGCTAATAGAACTATATAAAAAACGACTAGTAATTCCAATTACCATCATTTTGTTCGAGATTATTATACATAATGTGTTATAAATTGACTGTGATTATAACACAGCCTAATCATTTATTCCCCTTTTCCTGTTCGCACAACAGAGCTCATAAGGACTATGGAAGAAGCAACTATGAATAAGAACTGTATATAATACCCATACTTCGTTTTATATTTTGATGAGACAAGGATGATGGAAAAAAAGCTGTTACTATGAACCTAATTATTATTACTATTATATGACTTTATCTGAATATTTATCTGATGAAGTTATGGTATGATGTCAAGTTCCTATTTCCTCAACATTTTTTCTTGTCTTCCTTCGTTCCTTCCCTCCCCCCTCTCCCCCAAAAAAAAGTACCATTCCGTCTTTTTTGAATTTTTTATTCCACTCGCGGAGTCATGAGTAAATCAGATCGCCCGGGATTACTGACAAGAGAATAAAAACTGATCACCGGTCGTCAAGCACTGACCACGGGATTTATGGGAGCAACACAAAAAGTAAAAACCGCACGGGTTCACGAGAAGTGGATTACACACATACGCATAACATCATATTGACCAAAAAAAAGTTCAAGGGGGGTGTTCAATAGGGAACAAAGTGTGACGATGGGAGAAAAATAGACAGATTGGTGCACTGTTGTTGTTGACTTTGGTCATATCATAAATATAACTAAAAAAAAGCTTGCCTCTTTCATTTATATTCGGGAGCACAGATGGAATGTAGAATAAAATAAAATAAAAGACAAAATGAAATGAAATGTTACCCTAGTGGCAATTTTCTTTTACTTATTATCCTTATTACATATAAGTAATTGTTGCTGTATATTTATAAATACGATCATCATTATAAAGTCCTATAGATTAAAAAAAAGTTCTTCATATACTTATAATAATAACGAAATAAGGAAAAGCACTTCATATGGAAGAACCGGTGAAACCCGATTGAGCGAAATAGAGAGAAGATTGTTTCTTTTCACTCCCTTTATTAACTAACTTTTTATTTTCTTTCTCCCCCAAATCTAATTATCCATTATCCAAAATGCACTCCCACTCATATATCACAATAATACACACAGACCCCCAGAAAAAATCACCCGCGCGAGCCATGTATCAAAAAGAGTCCATCTTTTTCTTTGGCTGTCTACCCTTTCTCTTTCACTTCTTTTTTCTTACTTTCCTTTCATTGTGCTTAGCTCTCTTTTTTTTATTTTTGCCTCTCTCTTTTCATAACTTTCTTCTACTACTTTATTTATACATTGATACTATTTTCAAATCATGACAGGTCATGGAGCAACCATTACTACTATTACTACTACCGCTGCCCAACAACAGGAAACACGAAGCCAATCACAACAGCAAGTAATAGTATCTCCGCATCAACAACAAAGATCATCTACAGCCGCAAAATCCCAACCAGTTGACAAGACGCGACGTAAACGACTTAAAGTCGTTAGTGCATGTGGTGAATGTCGTCGAAAAAAAACGAAATGCAATGGCGAACATCCATGTGCAGGATGCATTAAGGCTCATGTCGAGTGTATATATACCCCACCATCCGCAGCCGCTGGTAGAGCTAATGGTAACACAATATCAACAGTAAATCATCACCATGTTAGAAATAGTAATAATGTTGGGTCATCATCTCCAGCAACTAGACGACCCAGTTTATGTCCTCCGCCTTCACATCCTTTATTATCTACTCTTAACGAGCTACAGAAATATAATAATCAACATAATAATAATGGTAATAACAACAAAAATGATAATAGTAGTAACGGTTGTAATGGTATCACAGAGACTGGAATAATAAAAGCAGCAGCAAACAGTAATACAGGTGGTTATACTATTCATAAAGAGCAGCAACAGCAGCATCAACGCAACAAAAAAATTGAAAACACGCAAAATACATCAAATAGTCACACCATTGAGCAAAGGCTTGGTGTGATTGAAGATATTTTGCGTGCCCTTCTTGCTTCATCGGGAAAATCCGTTGATCATGGACACTTATTATTAGCACTTGACCGACCATCGGTCGATGATCATCAACAACAGCAACAAAAAAAATATGTAAACAGAAACAGCGTTAATAATAACGATAGCGAGAACAGGAACAGCAGCAATAATTACAGCTCCACTGGTAATAATGCTGATAATAAGAATAATAAGAATAAGAATAGCAACCAGGGAAATTTGATAGATACTAATAATTATTATTACCCATGGTCGCAACAACAACTACATAAAAAACGACAACGTCCATGTGACGATGATGATAATGACGGTGATGATTGTTTTCATCATGACAAGATTGAGAATAATGATATTATTGCTAATAAGGAGCAGCATAGAATTGCTGTTGCTCATGCTCCCAATAATAATAGCACGGGAGTTGTCCAACTGCCTGCCCTTCATCAACACTCCTCTTATTACAATCATCATCATCATCGGCAGCAGCAGCAGCAGCAACAGCAACAGAATCTCTCTTCCATTGCAAGCCGACCACCGCCGCCAATACCTTTCGCACCACCATCGTCGTCAGTTAAAAAAGGAGAAATTCACGAATATCCCCATTCTCCTTCTTCATCACCACCATTGCCTGCCCCTACTATTTCCATGACAACACCCGCTCCTCCATCCCTTCCAGCATACCTTACATCGATCCAATTAGCGCCTCTCAAAAACCAAGATAATCATTTTCAACAACAGCACGCTGATCCTTCTTCTCCTTCAATACGCAATTTATTAAATAATAACAGTAATACTAATTATAATAATAATCATAATATCATCGACTCATCAGAGCCATCTTCTTCTCCATTATCTTCATCATCTTCTACAGCATCTTCATCCGCTGCAATGAGTCCCATCTTACGTCAGCAACAGCAAGAACAACAACAGCAACAGCTGCTGCAGCAGACATTTCTTGATCAACACCATCAATCTGTTGCACCTTCTGCATTTCAACGAGTTGCAACAACAACCGGTGCTACTACTGCTACTATTATCGCAAGTAATCTCTCATGACATTTTCCTCCTTCCGCTCTCTGTCTACTTTCCTCATATTGAAATTTGTTTATTATAGTTCTCTTTTTTTAATCATTTATATTTACATACGTATTATTATTATTATTATTATTATTATTAAATTTTGTTTGTTTACTTGTTCTTCTACTTCTTGTCTTTGGTGCACTAATATACACTTAAAAAATAATAATAAAACATTCCTGAGAAAAAAAAATGAATAAACAAAGTAAAATATTTATTTTGATGACCTTCCAACTGGACTTCTTTTCTTTAAATTTATTACATCGATATCCATGTTGCTAGCTATATAAGATTAAAAAAATAAATCCAGCACAATATCTCTCTCTCTCTCTCTCTCTCTCTTCATATGCCTGTCGGTCCGTGTTTCTATACCGGCAGTATAATTTATAGATATATATAGAGAGAGAGAGAGAGAGAGAAAAGAAGCTCCTTAATTCCTTTTTTCGCATTTAAAAAGGGACTTACTGCATTTCTCGACGCTTTTATATGGTCTCGGCTTTCAAGTCATTTCGGGAGAGGGGGTCGGAAGGGATATGAAGGAAGGAGAAAAGAAAAAAACCAACATACATAGGCAAAGGAGTGGAAGAAGAACAGTCAAATATAATTATTCACTGATATCATCCATGTAGCCACATATAGTCTAAAAATTCTAATACGTGATTATTTTCCTTGAGAGAATATTGTTTGAGTCAATAATAAACAGTAATAAAGCCAAGATATATAAAGAAACCTAAAGTAATATTACTATTATCATGGGCACTATACGATACATACAAAAGAAAAAATACAAGAGTGAGAGAAGGGTTGGGGGAGGGAGTAAGAGAAACGTTACAGTTTTATTGTGATAGATAATTTTATATCTTAAACTGCTCTCTACCTTTCATGTTAGAAATTTTCGCTAGTGTTCATCATCCGCCAATATAAAGTAGTGTAATGGGAGTTTTTTTTTTAGCAAAGACAATGGAGCATACTACTGTATATAATCAGACAAGAATTAGTGCTATTATAACAAACATATACTCACATGATCAAACTATACATGTATTGTGATAAGAATGGCTTAACCCCTATTATTTTTGTACTTAAAGATAAAGAACTTCCTTTCATACCAAAAAATGATATCATATGGTTATGAATGTAAACGACCCTACTATTACTTCTCAAAAAGCTCGCTACGTATGTTTTATTTCCATTTAACATAATTCATCTTTTCACTGGTATTATTTCTAATCCCTGTCCCCCCTCTTCTGCCTTCTGTTTTTTTTAGTTTATGGAATCAATTATAGAATGTGTTATTATCACTATTATTATTATTGCTAAAAATTGCATATATAATATTTCCAACTTTAACTGTGTATAAATGAATGAATTATAAACAAGAAAAAGCTCTTGTTGGTATACTTTAATTTAGTACTTGTGGGGGGGGTAGTACTACGCATTAAATAGAAATAATAATGTTATGATTGTATAGATATAAAAAAAAAGTAAATGAAATGTATACGAAAAATATAGAGGGGAAGGAGGAGGAGAGTGTCGTTGTCATAAATGAGATTATGTCCCTAAACAAGTAAGTTAAAAGAAGCAAACAACCAAATAAACAAATAAACAAAAATTATGCGAAGAAAAAAAATACTGTTCTTATATATATAGATAGATAGAGAGAGAGAGAGAGAGAGAGAGAGAGAGAGATTAATCACAATCCAACCATACCGAAAACACATACAGCACCAATGTAAGGTACAAGGACTGTTTTCGATACAAAATAAAAAAGTATACCAAATGCAATTGAGATAGGTAATGCTGGAAGTGCTTTTTTATAGATAGCTAACAAGAAAATTGTAGTTGTTAGACCTGTCAAAACGGCGATTGTGCAGCAAACTGTAGTGATCCAGTCATACAGTGCTAAAATAGAATAAGTAAATAAGTTATTATTAATTTCTTATCATTCAACCCTTTCTTTACTTTCATTTAAAAGAATTTCTTTACCTGCACGAGCAATA
The DNA here is from genome assembly GCA_025093555.1 of Circinella umbellata. NCBI lineage: Eukaryota > Fungi > Mucoromycota > Mucoromycetes > Mucorales > Lichtheimiaceae > Circinella > Circinella umbellata. The sequence continues at coordinate 228,458 of JAIWNF010000033.1, read as the reverse complement.
AGTACACTATAAAATACAAAATCACCTAACCCGAGTTTCAGGCCGCTTCTTTCCACTAAGAAAATTGATATTATATAAAGTTATGTTAGCTCACATAATATTTTTAAACAATGAAGCAGATGAAAAATTAGTTGGTTTACCATCATCCTCATCTCTTTCTTCTTCTGATGATTGAGTGTCATTATTTCTTTGGGTATCATTACTCCTCCGCCTTCGCTGTGATGATATATTACTACTATCATTATCAATTCTTGAATCAGTGATAACATTTTCAGTATTAGACTGCGCTGCTACTGTAGTACTTGAAACACTATCTGTACGTAAACGCGTAAAACCTTTATTTGACTGTTCCTGTTCCTGTTGATGCGATTCTGATTCGGTCACGCTTCTTGATACTTTTCCTCCTGCTACGACCCCTCCTGATGTTGGTGCTATCCCCATTGCTCCTTCAGTAGATGATGCTAGTGTTGATGAAGAAGGTTGTGAATATCGACTATTGTGATGTACACCTGGTGAGATTGCATTCTGTTGTAATGGAGCAGTAGAAGAAGTAGATGCTTCATATCCTGATGTTGAACTGGTAAGACTGTGAATGGTATCGGTAATGGATGTTAAAGTAACGGTTCGTTTTCTTCCATTATTGGACGGCCCTTGTTGTTGTCCAGCAACGTCTAGTGGTTTTTCCTCAATTGACGATGATCTTTTATTAGAAGATAAAGATGAGGAGGAGAGTGTGATATTTTTGGATAACCGAAGATGATCGCTTGCTGCTAACATAAACCACACGGCATTGACCGAATATAACAATGCTGGGACTTCACGTTGTTGTTTTCGCGAACTTTCAATCAATAATCGAAGCGGCCCAAATGGACATAAGACGGCGATCAGATCTATTTTTTATACACCACAGAAATATATAAATAATTATTATTATTTTTTATATACAGTTTTTTTAATAAAAAAAATCCCATGTATATATATACACTTACCCCACACTGCAAGTAATCCAAGCAGAATCCAAGTTGTCCATTCTTCTAATCCGGTCAACGAGAAAGCCTAATAATGGTGTATATATGTGAGATAAATAAACGTTCTGATTTTATGGCACAACCAAAAAAGAAAGAAATGGATAAATTAAACACGAACCATCAATGAACTCATGACAGTAAGATAAGCTTGTTGCAACCATAAAGGACCTTTCCAAAATATGGATACTAAACCAGCGACAGCAAAGTTCCATAAAGCAAATATCATTGTAATATAATCCAGTGGTATAGAAAATACTTGTATAAGATTTCTAACGCATAAATACATTTTAATATAATAAGCATGATGATTTTATTGTTGCTATGCAACTTTTTTCCCTCCTACTTCCCCCCCCCCAAATCCATCCCCACAGCTAACCAAAAATCCTATTCAATAAACTTACAGTAATAATAAATAGGTCATGAAACCAAGGAGCATTAAAACGACGATCATAAAAAACCCGATCAGAACCTAAAATAGTTTTGTTTTCTTTCATTAAATTGCATCATGCAAACAATATACACGCACATAATCTTTCTATATTATTAATTTTTTTTGGTACCTTGATCCAACCCTTACGAAAGAAAAATACAATTACTACAGTAACAACAATAATTTGTCCAATGATAATCAATGCATTTGTAAGTGATTGTGTAATACCTGATCCACCACCATCATCACTTTCTCCTCCATCGCTACTTCCGCCAGTTGCTGTCGAACCACTATCATTAGTAGGAAATACAACATATGAACGTGTAGGACTAAAACAAAAATGAAAGCAACAGCAATAATAATAATAATATATCAATTATATATCAATTATATGACATTCTCATCCAATTACTCCTTCCGACCTATCCATTAACTTTTTTTTGTACCTATAATCACTGCTTCCACTATATGCCACTTTAACCCAAAATATGCTGAGTATAATGCATGCAACCACAGGTTTAATAATGAAATAAATTTGTTGCATATAAAACTTTAACTCGTCTGCAAATTCCTCATCGTCTCGTTCATCATTATCATTATTATTTCTTTGTTGTACATCGTTCGCTCCGCTTGATTCATTTAAATCTATCATTGGAATATCTGTATTATTATCATTATCATTCCTTTCTTGACAACCTATTTAATCATGTAAATTGGATTTATATGTTACTTAATTGGATTTTCCTCTTTTTCTCTGAATGAATTACCTGTATTATGACGGGAATTGACAGCAAGTGCAGCACCTAGTCGAGAACTTCTTTGTTCACTCTCGGTCAATGTCGTAGCACGTCTTGACCGACGAGCTGCTATTGTTGCTTCGCATACTTTATAATGACTTTCTTTCCAATCCACTTTTTGACATTCTACGGAACAATAACGAGGTCCATTTAAACCACATGATGAACACATGAAAGTAGCTTGTTTTCGACATCGAGAACATAAAATAGGTTCGTGATCTATTGATTGATGCTGTTCATCGGCCGCCGTTGTATTTAAATTTGTATTCGTCGGTGCTACCGTTGCTTCATCGTCGATAATGTCATCACCAATATGTAAGGTGAGTGAACTTCTAGACATAACCCAAACTTATTATGGGGAAGGTAAAAGGACTTATTTATTATGTCGTTTTTTATAATAATATTTCCCCGAGAGTGTTAAAGATAAATATAAATTGAGAAAATACTAAAAAAAAAGAAAGGAAGGGGGGTATGAGCGAAAGGTGAAAAAGAAATATGAATATATTGTATCAATTTTCATTATTATTTTATTTTTTATTTTTATGGTTGCACAACCAAGAAAGAATCTCAACCTCTTTTTTTTACGAAATTGCATTACAGTTTATTTGCGCTAATCTGCGTTGTCTAAAAGAGATTGTGGATAGTCAAGTATTCACTGATCGCTAGTGGATATACGTTATAAAAACCAAGTATAGTTTAAAGCTGGAACTATTGCAAAACCAATTATCCAAAACACAATGCTTCTTCTGATGTCAATAACTGTCATGCGTTACAATACAGCTAGTTAAAGATAAATAAAACTTATATTTTATATTTATGATCACAGGAACAACAGGTACTTGAAACACAAATAAAAAATATATTAACGAAAATAACAACCATGTATATAAATCACACAAGAATAGGAGAAAAATGGTAACAGTAGTGTAAGATTTAAGTGTACATTTATTAGGCGAAAGCTATGGTGATCTACGAACAATTACTTGTAGTGCGGGATGAACTAAAAAACATATAAGTACAAAAGTATTTAATTTGAAGAGATACGTATTAATTGAGAATTCTTCAGTACTAATAATAGTACACAATGGTTTGAGTAGGTGTTTAATTTTCTCCCCAAATTATTCAAACAAAAGTCTGATTATTGACATACATTTGTCTACCCTTGACCAATCCAGAAATCATCTTATGCTTGAAAATAGAAGTAGGAGTGAGGGGGGGATGTTCCTTAGTCTTCTTCCCGCCAATAAAAACAAACTTAGAAGATACTTAAAAATCATTTTGGTTGCATAATGGACTGTAACTACATAATAATTCTTTGAGTTTTGGATTTCATCACCTGAGTTCTATTTAGTTTCCATACTACTTAAACATGCCACATACAAGAGGCTCAAAAAGTGGTTCTGTAACTAAAAAGAAAACTGACTTAAAAACCAAAATGACTTATTAATCGAGGAAGGTTTCTCGTAAACTGGTTTTTAAAGAGAAATACTTCTCTTTTACATAACCAAGAGATGTATCGTCATGATCGGAGTCTAATTCTCACATCCATTTATCAGAATAGGTATGTTGAAATGACAATTTCAACATGAATTTGTAACTAGCACTGAAACACACAAAGGTATTTCACTTTCTAAGACAAATATAGTGGTAGCTGTAGTTATTTCACACAGCTCTTGTTGATATTTCTGAAGTTCTGAAAGAATATATTACTCCTACTCCAGCTTAAAAGACGATTTAGAGCAATACTGATAAATGTATAACAGAGGAGAAAAGGGAATGGCGACAGTTATTTTTATGATAAGGCCATTTTAAATAATAAAAGAAAAGTAGTAATGGCAACAACAATAATGATAGTATTATCAGAGCAACATCACTGATAGTCGCAAGCGCATCGTAAGTGTTCTGAACCACTTACAACTATTGTAACAGAACAAAAACAATTTATTCATAAATACTCTCTTAAAATTCAAATAAGAGTAGTCGAAGAGTCAAATAAAGATGAAAAAAAACTTTCATCTGAATATCATCGTAGTACTTTTTGGATATTGCTACCAGATTCTTTTTTTTTCTCTGCGTAACCCAACAATAGAAATACTTGGTACATAAAGATGAATATTTTGGTTACAATCCCGTAATGGTGTACTTATCTAAATTACTCTTATGGACCTCACATCTCTTGATCGAAGATTGACTCAATAATACGCACGTTCTAAATATTATCCTGGTCGCCATACGTATCGTCAATCTAATGTAACGTTCGTATAGTTACCCAATTTTTTTTCCTCATATATATTATTAATAATATCAGTATTATCCCCGTCATAAATAACATTATTATTATTCTTATCTCTTTTATTATTATTATTATTATCGATTATAGTCACATGTTACCATCATAAATTCTTGTTATAGTATAAATAACCATTATGCCATTTTATTGGATCCCACTTTTGAATCTTTTCGCAATTGCTACTTTTCACAAGAGCAATTGCAATCTTTTACTAAAGCTATTGATTAATTTTAACAAAAGCAAATAGTATAAATACTCGACCTTTTTCCACTTTCAAATTTCTTTTCTTTAGTTCTCTTGTACTTTAAGTTCTATTTATTTTTACTTTTAGTTTTATCTTTTACTTTGTCTTGTTTTTTAAAAAAATTATCTTATATAAATAAGTCCTTTAATTTGATTTTCATTTAATAATTTTATTAAGACTTCTCTTTTGTGGATTCAGACGTACAATTCCTGAATATTAGAACTTCCACATACCATTCCATATAATTATTAAGTTAATATATCATTTATTCTATCTTTTTAACATATTTCATATCAATTTCATATAACGAAGCTTCTTAACACAACAACACGGAACACTTCACTAAAAGACACTATATAATAAAGTAATATATATTACTATATACAAAAATAATACCAATGTTTTTATCAAGAGCTTTACATATAATGTCAAACTCATACAAGTACAATAACATACATTGCAGTAGATTATTTTAGTAGGCATGACAGCCGAGTCAGTAGTCCTAGCCATGTTACCCGAGCGATACGTAGTTATATGACAGCTTTGAATAGCGCTAAGCTTAACTTTATTCTTTTTGAATACTAGAAAATAATAATACGGTAACCAATACTCAAAATAACACAACATTAGATCTTTAGAGATAAATCCAAGACATACGAAAAGGAGACCAGCCAAATAAAATATCGAAACGTTTCTACAAACGAGCAAAAATAGGATGTTATCGATGATTGTTGACTCGATATAGCTCCTCTGCCAACAAAACTGAAAGCTTTAAAGAATGTATCGACGTAAAGAAAAGAAATTATTAGTTGATCAAGACGCTCTGGGCTAGGAATGACAATGCTATAACACAACAAGAATTTCTAATCAATGGTTTATTTTTATTATGTTTAATAGCGTCAGGATCAGGACAGGAGCTCTCAACTCGTGTAGAGGTAAACAATAATAGAAATAATTGAAATAATACAACAATAATCTAATACGTATAATAATGATAATGCTGTGTACTATTTACACTAAAGCTGCTACTATAGAGTGCCATCTTTACTTCTTGTTATAGACTACGTAGAATTCGAACCAAGTCTATAACTGGGTTTACTTTGAATAAGAGTTGATATAGTAAAGTAAAACAAAAAAATCAGAGTTTTTCAACAATATTATCTAGTCGGTAACACTTCTGATCTTACACCAAGAACGACAACTAAAGTACAACTACCACTTGAAACCAAGATATGGAAGAAGCCTACGGTGATAATAGTAACAATGAAGAACTTTGCAGTGAAAGAAGATTGAGTTTAGGAGATTAAATCTACAATTGAATTAATTCCTAAACTCATTGATATTCAACAGCTGAATTCAACATCACTGACCATTAGCACCGATATAAATAGGGCTCACTATGGCTTTTGGAAACAAGCATACCTTACATAAACAGCATCTGTAATAGTATATGACCGACCATTATATACTTACAATCAGGTTCAATTCATCAGGCTGGTGAGAAAGTATGTACGTATTACAAAATATATAGAAATATGAATGGATTCAAACATATATATATATAATATAAAAAGTGATATGGTTTACTGGATGTCAGAAAAAAAAAATATTTATAGGGAATTGCTACGGACACAAATAGAAAGTTATCAGACAAATCCTTATACCATATAAATCATAGTAACAGCATTATCAACATCAACAGCGCTTATTTAGCCGCTTCTTTATAAATAACAAAAGTATACATTATTCCTTGCTTGCCTTATCTTCATAAGGGTTACATAATGATATATATATAGTGAGAAAATATAAAGAAATAAATATACTGTTATCATAAAAGGTTGAGCTATTACTATAAGTTTCATAAACATTTTTAAGTTATATAACGATAACTGCATAGAAAGTGTATAAATGGTCGGATACTATGTAATTATATTAGATTGTTGTGTTTCTTTGAAAAAATTATAAAGTGGGATGTCCATAAGAGTTGAAATTGCTTTATATAGTATGTTTTTGGGGTGTCCGTAGCAATTCCCTTCGATTAATTAAGGCCTAACTGATATATAGCTAATATCAATGATCAACATATCTATATTCAACTATGTGCCCAAATACACTATCATATACGGATCCTTAGTATGCGATACACCTTTGTGGTTGGATATAGCATTCTCCTTTAACATTTTCCCTGGGATCTTTTAAAAAATTCTCACATCATTATGGTTTGTAAGTCAGATCAAAGACTGTATTTTTGGGTGACATTAAAAGAAACGAGCCTTTTTCATCGTAGTTATGTATTGGGGTTTCCCTTGTATATCGTTATTTATATATTATTATTATTTATCAGCAATTATGACGTTTAGCATTTACTGTTTTACCTGATATCGTCGCTAATATAACACTAGAACTTTTTGAGGTTCTCTTTTATTAGTTTTACTGGTCCGAAGTAAGCTTTTCCATTTTTGGATTTCTCCAGATGGGATGGATCCCCTCACTTTAACTCCATCTTGCTTTTTTTTTGTTGTTTACAAAGTAGTACTATTCTTATTTAATAATGTATATAATATACTGTTATTATAATAGGAACTTTATGGATAAAGAACGAAAAAGATTTGATGATATTTAAAAAGAGCAATTATACATGATACCATTTGTGCAAAAAGTAAATGACGTAGTCAGGCGTAGTGAGTTAAAAGCGGAATAACCCGCCCTTTGATTTATGCAGCAAAAACGAAATAAAAAAAGAAGTTTTGTGTAGGTGTGTATGGTGTGACAAAATCTAAATCGGGTATCAACGGGAGGCAGCGTAAATTGTCGTTACGTCTCCATCCTTTTATTTATTTAGTTATTTATTTTTCTCACACGAACCATCCTTTCTTTTCCTTTTCTTTTTCTTTTTCTTTTCTTCAAACTCGAATATAAAAAAAAAATATTTCAAGAAAATGTCATCATTATTACGCTCTTCTCGTGGATTGAGTGCCGGTATACTACCAAGAACCGCTTTATATAACTGCCAAAAAAACCTTTTTCATACCACCCCCGCAGCTGTTTTACAGCAATCTTCTCGCGTTCTGACTCCAGAAAACAAGACAACTACTACAACCCAAGCTGCTCAAAATAATGAAGTAGATGAAAAAAAACGAGATCAAAATGTTGCCAATGATTTCATTGAAGCTGTTCTTTATGGTTCTAAGAAAACTAAGGAAGAAGATAATCAAACCCATTCCAAAACACTTGCAAGAGGCAAATATGTTCATGAACTTCAAAGTAAGTATTGAAAGAATAGGAGCAGAATAAAGGGAGCGACAGATACAGGATGGTTGAAAAAAAGTGGAATAGACATGTATGTGTCGCGGGCATGTGAGAAAAGAAAGAAGAAGCGTGTAACACTTTTTTTTCTATTATTATTAGAACATAAAGTCAAGCCTGAAAAGGTTGAAGAATACATTAACCTTGTGTAAGTAGTAGTATTTTTATTTATTACGTATTATATATTAAGTAATGTATAAAAAAAACAAGTTACTAAAAGAGAGGAGAGGCTTTGTTTTCTTTTAGCACATCATATTTCCCCAAGATGGCCAATGATCCTCGAAACGAACTTCATCTTTGTGGTAGTTGGGAAACCGTGATTGGAGAATTAGATACTTTTGGTAAGTAGATGCTTTTATTATCATTTTATAAAAAGAAGTGAGGGAAGGTGAAAGTAAAGTACTTACTATATGCGCGTTACTAATAACTTATAATAATTATGATGGAATATTTGAATGAAATAGTACACATTTGGGAATATAAGGGATACCCAGGTCATCGTAATACATTACAACGCTTAGCTCAAGATCCGGTAAGATTAAAAAGACTATATTTTTTAAAAATAAGAGAGAGAAGGAGAGGAACAAATGAAATGTCTATACGAAATGTACTAATAACGTCATTGCTTCGTTTTTGTAAAAGGAATACAACGCCTTCTTGAAGCAACTCCGACCTCTTCTTATTTCCCGTGAGAACAATGTGATGCTTGAATTTTCCTTTTGGAAGACGTCTCCCCCTATGGAAACTGATGGTATCTATGAACTACGTCACTATCAATTAAAGGTATGCATCGTTTGTCATGGTGGAATTTTATTTCCTCATCGTTGTCGAGTTATATATATGCTTTTATGATTGATTATATGCTAGTATATATATATATAATGTAACATGATTGAGCGAGAGTTGAAGCTGATACACTTTTGTTTGTAATTTTTTTTTGCAACTTAGCCTGGACGTTTGCTTGAATGGGAAACAGAATGGTATGTCAAAAATAACTTTAATGATTGTTAAAACCCGATTCGACCCGAACATAATCTTCTTGTTCCATACCCAAACCTTAAAAATTCGTATAAATTACATGTATGCATAAACTAATCATTTATAAAAACTTTAAAATAAATAGGCGAAAAGGTCTCGAATGCCGACGCCAATATTGTGAACCAGTCGGTGCATGGTTTAGCCAGCTTGGTGAACTTCATAGTGTTCATCACATGTGGACTTACCCGTAAGTTTTTATATTTTATTTTTTATTCCCTATAATGTTAGAAATTAAAATAAAAAAGGATCTTGAAGCTCTATAAGAGGTAGAAGATGAAGTTGGAAAATAAAAAGAAAGAGATGAGCTTACTAACACTCATGCATATTCTTTCTTTGAAATTATTTACCATAATTTATTATATATACTATTCAGTGATTTGCAAACACGTAAAACAACCCGTGAAGATGCTTGGAATGTAGATGGATGGGCAGAAACAGTGTATAAGACAGGTAAGAAAAAAACAATATTAATTTTCATGTGGGAAAGAGCGAATAGGACGAGAGCAGTGAATAATTATGCATTATTGGTTTATTAAATATACAAAAATGTTTTTTTTTTCTATATAATTTGTGTAGTACGATTGGTTGATAATATGTCATCCTACATTTTGAAACCTTTGAGTTATAGTCCTTTACGATAAAAGTAAAATAAAAAATACCACATAAGAAATACTTATTACAAAAAAAAAAAAAGGATTTTAAGAAAATGTTTGCTCTTCATATTTATTTTTGTATTAGATGTGATTAAAGTAGTGTAAAGAAGGAAAAGGAGAAACAAAAGTTGATGAGGATGTGAATGCCAAAAGAAAAAAAAAAGACTAAATAAGCTTTTAAAAACATTTCAGTTACCAAATTCAAAAATATTGGTCAAAGTTGCTCAAATTTCTTTATGTTCTCGAGCAACAAGCGGTACATAATTAGATTAGATTCATGTAAGTTTGATGTGAGAGGCAAAGTGCTTTTATTATTATTAATGCAAGTTAATTAGTTTATTGTTTGAAAGATAATGAGAGAGAAAAGAAAAGAGAAATAAATATTAAGATTCTTACATGGTATAATTATTGAGTAATAAAAATGGGTTCAACTGAACCAGCTGCCTCAAATAAATGATCTATAGCATCTTAACTAAAGACACAATAATTCTACCTCTAACGTCCATTAAAGAGAGTCTTAAAAGCTTGTTTTTAGGGCCATGAGCTATATATTTATATGAGATACGTAATGAATTCAATTGCTATTTGTTACTAGATTAAGTGTGAAAAATAGAGGTAAAAAGAAGAAAACGCACCAACAAGTGTGCTTGTTGCATGAGCATTTGCATAATTAATATTTCCAGGAGATAATTTAGCAAGACGCATTGATTTGATAGCACCAAAACTATCGGCTGGAACTGTTGCTACAGGGTTTACATTTCCAGATACATCCATATCCGTTCAAATTATTACATCACTTTTTTTTTACATGTTCCAATTCTTCTAGTACAATCATACCGACATCTTCACCCATAACAACCCTATTACGATTACTATAAAGAAATCTTGTAGCTTCAGTAAAATTATTGTTCTTTTTTGCTGTAAGTAATTCTACTATATTATAATTTTGCTTCAAAAAAGATATCTGTAGTTATTATCTTTTCTTTTCCCCCTCCAGTACACTGGTAAAACAAATAAAATACACTTATTCGTTTAGTTTAAGAAATCCTGCAATAAATACCCAATGGGCGTATACGTGCTTCATTACCGCAAGATATCATGACACCTCTGCATTAGCATATTGGATAAAACACATAACATCTACAATAGGATGTGCATTTCTAGCGCATGCTATTGTTGCTGTATAATCAGAATACTATAAACCGTCTATTTAACGGCGTTGAACTGCGTAATCGATAAGTAAATAAAATACTTTTACTTTTTTTTGTAGCTGCGGACCATATTTTATTGTGAGATGATCAGCACCCACATGAATCAAAATATGAGGAACAAAGCACAAAGATACTTACGATATTTCTATAAATATTAAAACCATGCTCTTACGTATCTATCAGAAAGAAAAATAATAAAGAACGGTGAGATGAGAGCCCGTAAGTTTATTCTTAGTATTATCGTTGTTTACTAAGATTGAATAGAAAGCGGCTATTGATACGATTTCTTAAAATAATATATTAGACGTTTTGCTTTATATACCCTATAAAAATGGATTTGCATTTTAGAACAAAGAAAAAAATTGAGATGAGCTACTGGAACAGCTTGGATTTGATCAATTTAAAGTCAAAAAGAATTCTATCTAGTTAACTCGGAACCAGGTTTTATCAAATGAATCTCTACCAATTTCATGAATGGAAGTAGAAATTACCTGATCTTCGAGGGCTGTACGTATACATCAATTTTATTACCGGAACATATAAAACATAGGGTAGATTTACATTGTATTTCTTGCTATATACTGAATATAATGGAAGCATACCGTTACAGTATATTATCGTAATAATACTATATACGTAAAAAAATGTGCTACCTAATAACCAACAGGGATTAAAATAAAATATTACGTATTATTACTAAATGTACAGAATTTCTGCAATTCAAGCAGCTAGCTTTTCATACTCTTGTTTATTCGTAAGTAAAGTAATATCATAATGACCATTTAATAAGTTTTATTCCGAACGTGTTTAACACCAACATCTATTGGTGAAGCCAAACCAAAACCTGTTGTTGCGACGACGCGACGTACCATAATATTATATAAATGATAACAATAAAAAGAAGATTCATCTGCTATGTTAATACTTCAATACTAAGTACGTCCAATTGACTAAATAGATTATTTTACTTTATATACTTTTGAATTATTATTGGTTACTCTGTGTTATTTCTTCGATTGGAGTATATAGTAATTTCATACACATGTGAAACCGGATAAAAAGAATACGTAATATTATTTTACTCTCTACAACTATAGATAGCATTATGGAAAAAAAGATAAACTTTAAAAGCACCATTATAATAAATTTAATAAAGAGACTAACTGACATTCCCTAACAACGAATATCATCTAAAATAAAAACTGACAACAATATAATGTCGCAGCAGCACTTGTTATTTTCGATTGTTGTCATGTCATTCGTCAATAAGCATAGAGAGAATCTTTTACCAACCAATCATATTTTTTCTTCATTTTTTTAGAATAAAAAAAAATTCGACCCCCTCTCTATTCTTTTTTCTCTCTTCTCTCATTTTTTAAGTTACCAACCTTATTACCCATGTGGAAACCAACGGGTAAGAATCAAATGGAAAAGGAGATAAGAACATGGCTGTTTGAAATAAAAATAAAGAAAAAAAGTCCATAGAGTAGATTATTAATAATTAATATTTAAATGTATATGCATACATACATATATATACATATATATATATTTTACTTTTAGGTACCAATGTTATTCCTTTAGGCGCTAAGCGACGCTTTGGTGAAGGTTCTCCTGAACCTTCTTCTTCACCAACAAATCCATACCATTCATCCTCAGGAGCTCCACCAGGTTAGATTCAACTTATGTTTTTTTTTATTTTTGTTATAGGTGAATGAGTAAAAAAAAAAGAAGAGGGAGAAAAGGTGTTTAATTGTCATGATTTGCTACATTTTTTAAGAAAAATGCGGATCTATGGAAAAAATAAATTAGGGAAAAAAAACTTTTAATTATATAAAATCATCAGTATCAGGGAAATGATTGTTGAATTAAAAGCATGAGCAAACTGATTGATCAATAAATTAATGAACAGTAGAGCATCCTGGATCTAATGGTAGCCAAAATGATGGATCTGAAGGCAAAAGAAAGAGAAAAAGCCGTTGGGGAGATAATGATAAAAAAATCAATATTCCTGGTTTACCCACATCATTACCAAAACTTAGTCAAGAACAAACAGATAATTATCTTTGTAAGTGCCATATATATATTTATATATATTCGACTCATTTAACTTAATAATAACCCATTTTATATACTACTTTCTATAGTACAAATTCGTTTGGAAGAAATTAATCGTAAATTAAGAATGGGTGATTATGTTCCTCCTGAACGTCTCAGGTAATTAAAAGAAATAGATTGTGAAAAGATGATACTAGGTCATTAATTCATATTTTAAAATGTATACAAATATAAATTAAATACAACAATTAGATCACCATCACCCGAACCAGTCTATAATTCTGAAGGCAAACGTGTAAATACGCGTGAAGCGCGTTATCGTAAAAAACTCGAAGATGAACGGCATAAACTTGTCGAAACCGCCATTAAAAATATTCCCAATTATAGACCACCTGCTGATTACAAACGACCTTCACGTATGCATGAAAAAGTATACATTCCAGCAAAGGAATTTCCTGAGATCAATTTTATTGGCCAGTTAATTGGTCCCCGTGGCAACACTTTAAAGAATATGGAAACAGAATCAGGTGCAAAAATTAGTATTCGTGGTCGTGGTTCGGTTAAAGAAGGCAAAGCACGAACTGATGCTGCAAGTAATTCAGCACAAGAAGAAGATTTACATTGTCTTGTTATGGCTGATACTGAAGATAAGGTTAAAAAGGCGGTTAAGTTGATTGAAAAAATCATTGAAACGGTAAAAGCAAATATTTTTTGTTAGTTGTAACGAAGTAATACTTTATTTATCATTTGAAACTAATAGAATAGAACAAAAACTGCTTTTATTCGTTATATAGTCCGCTACACTTCCTGAAGGTCAAAACGAATTGAAACGTAATCAATTACGTGAACTAGCTGCTCTTAATGGTACTTTACGTGACGATGAAAATCAAACGTGTATTAATTGTGGTGGTGTTGGCCATCGACGTTATGAATGTCCTGAACGACAAAACTATACCGTCAGTCTTACATGTCGTATTTGTAATGGTCGTGGACATACAGCTCGCGATTGTTTACATCGAAATGATCCAGAATTTGTGGCTCAAGCTAAAGAGCGCGATCAACATCTTGATAGTGAATATATGAATTTGATGGCAGAATTGGGTGAAAAAGTTCCAGAGGATGGGCCAGCCAGTGGTGGACCTGGTGGACCCGGAGGACACGGTGGCGATAGAAGACCGGTAAATATATTAATATGTATACACAGCATAAAGAGGAAAAAAAAGATGGGGAAAAAAAGTAATTTGGCATAGTAGTAGTGGTATATATTATCATTTGCATAAGAAGATTAGATACTAAATCAATATATACCATAATATCAGTATCACGGAGGTAATAGTGAACGAGGACCTGCACCTTGGCAACGGCCACCAGCTCCAACCGGAGCTGCACCTCCATGGCAACGTAATAACCATAGTAATTCGGATGGACCATCCCCAGCACCACAGCCCACTGGAGGTCCTGCACCATGGCAAAGACAAAGCAATAACAATTATGGCCCACCGCAAGGTGGATCTTCTTATGGCCCTCCGCCCACATCCTCTGGATATTATCAACCTTATGGTAATCAGCAAACCAGTAGCTATGGTAGTTATGGAGGTGGTGGTGGATATCAACCTTATGATCCAGCACAACCCGTACCTCCACCTTCTTCCGGTTCAGCACCATGGGCAGTAAGTATTAGATAATTATATACTCTTTACTCAGGAGATTATTTATACTAAAAAATTAAATTATTATAGCAAACTGCACAACCTCCGCCTCCACCGCCTGGGGAAGATGGATATGTAAGTTTTCTGTTTTTCCTTTTTTGTCCAATTGCTATCAAAATGAATGAAAAAGATAGGAAAGAATCAATTGACTAATGAATTTTTCTTCTTTCTTTTGATTTAGGATGCTGCTGCTGCTCCCCCTCCACCTCCCCCACCACCATCTGAACCCGCGCCTCCCCCGCCTCCATCATCGGTACCTCCACCTCCACCTCAAGAGTAATTTCTTTCTAAAATTGAAAGAAAAAAAAGAGAAAGAATTCAAAAATAACCAAATTAATATTAACCACTAAAAAAAAGAAATTCATCAAAACAGACAAAAAAGTTATTTTCTTCATATTATAAATAATTGTATTAAAAAAATAGGAATAATTCTTTCTTTTTAGGTATTGAATAGTATTATATAACATAACATTTTAACCTAGCACGTACACGCTCACACAAAAACTTATACATCCATAACATACATACTATTACATCATTCTATATATACATTTACACACTCACTCTTTTACTCACTCGCTCACTGGAGGAGCCAAAAAGAGAGAATGTCATCTAAATAATTTAAAGGACCTTTATTTTTGAGTTTTGGGAAGCAGTAACAATAATAAATAAATAAAAAGGAGTAAGAATAATATGATTGCAAGACACAGAGTCATTTTACACATTAAATCAGGGGGTATATGAATAAGTAATAACACAAGTCTTGAATTGCTATTCTCCTCTGCTCTTCGATTTCTCCTCCCAAATTATAGTGTGCACCATCATATAGTAGCTATATATTAGGGGAGGGGAAAGGGTCTAGTACTGTAGTTACTTTATACGACCCAACTAAAAATAATAATAATAAATGATATATATGTGTATCTTTTAATGATAACAAATGATAAGATTTACACTGATGGGGGGAAAAAAGTAATAAATAATAAATGGTGTCATCATGTACATATTTATAGATACATGTAAAATTGAATACGTTTTTTTATTGTCATATTACAACGACAATTATTTATTAGTATTGTTATTATGCATTTAAATTAGCTTTAAAGAAACAACCTTTAATTCAAGGCCCCCATCGATGTTCCAGGCCACCTATATATACATAAACATACACACACGCATACAGTACATACTCTCCGGATGTGTCGTTAATGCAAATGATGATAATAATAGTAATAATGGAAACTTACACACATATTATATTATATACCCATAATGAACATCAATGTTATCTTCTTGCTCACTATACGGTCAAGTACGTAACACGCAGTTATTGTTTAGGTTTGTGTATAGATCTTCTACCTAAAAAACAAGCAACAGAAACTGTTATCTTGAAATTCATTTTAAAATAGAAATATTTATACATATCGTCATAGCTTTTTTTTTCTTTCCGAAGAACACTTGTACCGTGTGACCTCAGCAGGGGGTTGATCACAGGATATATGTTTTTTCACTCTTATAAATTATAAAAGTACATTTATAAAAAGAAGAAAATCCCGCTCATTGCCTAAACCCCCCTTTTTTTTCCCTTCTTTCGTATTTTCCTAAACATTTGTCAATTTATCACAAAAAAAAGGACAAGGAGGATACCGTTTTATTTTAATATTTTGTTTACCACTACAAGTTTGACATCACAAGAAGTTTTATCCCCCCAAACAAAACAACAACAGCAGCAATTTTTTCCCTAAAACCTTAAAGGAAAAAAATATGCTTATCTTGTCTTGTCGGTCTCAATCAAATGCAATATATACCGACTACGACGATTATAATCATTCATTAATAACAACAAGAGAAAAGAGAACTTTAATTATTACATGCCACATAACAGTATTATCACTGCCAGTAAACCAAAACGAATCTTTAACTATTTTTTGTCTTTGATCGGATTCGATCGATACAAATATGATGATGACGATGATCATCGACGACGACGACGACAGCAACAAGAAAAAAAACGGCAAGAAAAACAATCAACTTCTTCGTCTTGTAGTTTCTTGACGGCATCCACATTAATTGTGAGCCAACATTATGATACCAATGATAATGATATTGATATCAACAAAGATAAAAAGAAGGATACATTATTACCAATCGATATTTGGACTTTGCAGTCATGGCTTGGCGGATTATCCAAATCGGTTTTACGTCAAATCGTATGGATGGGAATGATGCAGTATCACGACAGTACCCGTTGGCCTGAACTTGAACAGATACAAGAAGAGGGAGAAGAAGAAGAGAAGGAAATGAACAAAAGCGAGAATAACAAGAAACAGAAGGAAGACGTATTACATGAACTCAAGACGATACAAGAACAAGCGAATACATTAGCTCATCGATTGGATACATTAAGACCAAGCGAACAATTTGCCCATGCAGCTCAGGTTGCACAAGAGTTTCAACAGCTCATACGGTTATGTGTTCATTTATTGTACACAAAACCACTTGCTGCCATCCTTGGAATTGTTTTGATTGTACAACAAAGTTTTCGTGCACCACCTGAAGTACGACAACATGTTTATTATCATGCGAAGCTAGGTCGATTAGTAGTGTTGGAATTGGAAAGTATTTTGAAATATCATCATCATGGACTTCAAAATAATAATGGTGCTGATGGTTATCATGACGATTATTTCGAGTCATGTGCAACATTCCTCAGCAATAATAATAATGATAGTAATGATAACGAAGATAGTGATAGTAATAATAATTGTAGTTGGTTACAACAATTGGAACACCTTTGTGCAAAATTAGCACGCTATGACACAACTTGGGAATTTCGACAAGAATACCACAATGTTGTGCTGTTGGCAGAACAATTTTATACCGATAGCAATTAATTATAAACATTATTTTGATGTATAAGTTTATTATGCTACCATATAATCCATCCCTTTCTTATTAATCCCTTGCTTCTTACATTCATTAGTTTTTTATGTAATAATCTTTCTCCAAAATAAAAATATTTCATAATAATATATAACATCTATACATGTATTTTACAAGAGCAAAACAGAAAGCTGTGTGCTTATAAATTATCACTGAAAATTCAGTATAGAAATTTTTAGTGTATTATTTTATTCTACTACCATAAAGAACTTGACCATTACTTTTCTGTGTTCGAGTAAATTTCAATAATAAAGCATCCCGAGCTTTTGGCGTGGAAGCAAGATCTTGGATGTATGGTATAATTTGTTCTGGAGTCCATTGCTTTTTTTCTGCAAATAAGCTAGCAAATCGCTGAGCTGGATCGACTGATAATTCGGTTACCGGGAAATAAGATACATAACTTTGAATACGGCCCAAGCCTGGTGCTGCACGTTCGGTAGTTATATAAAGCCCTTGAAGCATTTGTTCCATATTGGGTGTAAATACATCCGGTACCAATCTTCTCCACACTTGATGGAAATCATCCAGTGTCCATTCTTTTCCTCGAGCACTTGCTAATATCACTTCACCCATAAATCGACACACTTTGTATTGATCCAATTTTAATATTAATTCACCATCATTATCTATATTGTCACTAGTAGTACTAAATGCTTTTAGACATGCCATGACTACTGGATCTGGAATATTGACTCCATCTTCATGATATTGTCGAATACAATCTTTAGCTGCTTCCAATGGCATTGCATCTAGATTAAGTTCAGCAATAGTTGCATTTGTAATAAGTGCATCCAAAAGACCATGCATAAATGATCTTTCAAGAATTCGATATTTGCCTTTTTGTCAAAAAATAAAACTGAATTAGGAAACTCTCTTTCCAGTCAGCCCTACCCATCCCTTATATTAAGTTGTATGTATTAATTTACCATTAAGCTCAAAAGCGTTACGTTCTGATAATCCTTGACGTAATTCAGCTTCACTAGCTTGAATAATGGATAATAGCTCTTGATAGCTGTATTGTTCCTGAATTTTTTGAAATGGTTTTAATTTCTAGTTTTAGTTTCAAGTAAAGGGCTGTGGGTTTTTACTAACTTTATTTGCATTTTTATGTTCAACAGCTTCTCCTGCATATTTTGTCGGTTGTAATAAATCGTCAATTCGAGTTAATCGTGCTAAACAAGGAATAACTTCAATTGTATGTGACAAATCATCAATAACATGTAGAATTGAATCGTTGCTCAGTTCTTTTCGTGCTAATAATAATGAATTGGATGTATTGACTTGTCGTAAACTAAATGTTTGATCATGTGTACATAGTACTGCCTCATCTTCAGGTAAACCTTTAATTACCAATCTATATTTATATATACACATTGTTGTGGTGGTAGTGGTGAGGAGATTTTTTCTCTAGTGAGGTCAAAAGGTCATTTATATGTATATATGTATAATATACATTAGAAAAAACTTTACTTACTCACCACTGGATTCAATGGCTTCTGCAATTTTATCATTACTTAATTCAATTAAGCTATAAGTGCCCTTGTGAAAGTCATTTGAGTAAATAAGTTCCGGCATAGTTATGATATTAGATACGATATAAATGGTTTCACAGAAAGGAAAAACAAAACGCGAGCTTTTTGTTTGAAATACCGTGCACGAAATTTTACGCGTTCTTCTCAAAAGTGACTTTTTGTACTATCTTTATGCAAAAAAGAAAAGGGTTTGTTTTCTAAACGATGATGGTTTCCAATTATTTTAGTGAGTTATATACTTGGCTTCTTTCTCTTTTTTGGATAACATATTAACAACGTCTATTGTTTATTCATTATAACTAAATCATAGTTCAAAAAAATTGTATATATAAGAATACATTTATGTTTGATGATAAAAAAAAATGGTGCTCTGCGGGTTTGTAATGGGCTGAGGTGCTTTTTTTTACAAATAAACCTTTGTTAGTATGATATCTTGTAAGCAATGCAGATTAACCCGCCTGGTATATCAAAATCTTTTGATACTGAGTTTTGTTCATAGTGCTAATATTGTGTTCCTAATTCTGTGAAAAGTTTTAGATTTCAAAGAGCTTTATATCACGTTTAATGGTCTTTATATAAAAACATTCTTAATATCCAAATAATGAAATATATTATGTGAATAGATAGTTTCCTCTGTTTGGATATATGAACTATAAGATCATTAGTTTATTAGTAAGCAAAAAGAATAGAAGTTCTCGTTGAAAATATTGAATCGTTTGTAACAAAAACAAGTGATTGGCATGATTATGGAACAAATACTATGACCATAATAATCGAAAAAATCGAGTACCTAGAATGAAGCACACATTCTAATATTACGTAGCTTTCTTTTATCAAAGATATCCTGTTGATGGTGATAATTTTACTTGACATATGTTATACATTCGTACATTTATATTATAATATTTCTACTTAATTTATGATTATATCATATGTACTGTATATATCGAATTCTTTATCACAAAAAAAATACACATTCATAGCTAGTAAATCTATGTACGTAGCTTCTTGAAGAATTGTAAAACATTATATGCTTTAACATACGTTACTAATATATAGCGATGCAACTTTTTATAGTCTCTACAAAACTCGATAACACATACCTTTATTACAAACTTTTTATTGGGTGTGACTTTTATATTTCATTTAGACTTTTTACTATTTACGTACTATTGAAATGCTAGTAATCAATAAAATATCACAAATTAACAACCACCGCACCGTCCCCACGGAAAAAATGAACTTATTTACGTAAAAACTCAAAGTGATGAAATTCATCCAAGAAGTTGTATGTTTTATGCGACAAGCTTTAAATAAGTTATTTAGTTGAAAAATATTATTAGGCTCTTTTTAATAGATGCAAGGTTTCTTATAGAACACTAATACGATAAATCAATGTACTATAATATAGCATAGAGCGAATACGGTGAGTTGACTTTAATCATTAATGTGAGGGTGATTTCTTTTTGATCAGAGCTTAAAATATAATTTGACCAAGTCTAAAATAACTTATTATTAATGGTTCAATCATTATGATTTGACTAATGTATCGTCAGCGACTTTTTTTTGCACTCCCCAAAAAAAGCACTGTTTATGGATTTAATATTAATTACAGTCGTAATAATGTAAAAAGGGTTGCAATGTTAATATGATGTGTAGGATTACATTTACAACCACATATGACCGATCGTGAAAGCAAACAGACATTTGTCATTATGTATTGTTTGATTGATCTAGCAAGTGGCACATACTGGATCTGCGTCACACAATGTAAATTCTTTCAGTTGTTTTTCAGAATGATAAAAGTGAAATAAAATCAAACAATGATGTTTTGAGCTTTGCATGTATATATATTACTGTAACGGTAGGTGTATTTATTCATTTTATAATTGTACAAGACAATAACTTAGATACTGATTATTGTTAAAATATAGCTAATTAATATTATGGTCATTAGAAAGAAACAAAGGTAGGTATAATACAAAATAATTTCGTTTCTGTCAGATAATGGTGGTAACACAAGCTCAAGGTTCAGTTCTATCTAAACTTCAGGGAATAAGGTATAATTATTACAGGTTTCACATAAAATAATAAAACATAACCTTAAGAAAGCAAAAAATTGTGTCACTTTTCCCTTTCTTTTTTATTTATTAAATCTTATAGAATGGGATATTCTTTTCCGTTGTTTGTTATAGGGTTTGCCAACATTTTAATTTGATTTGATTATTTAATCCTGTTGACCATACATTTAACGTGGGACAGTTTCTTTGTCACATGTATTTTGGAGGAGGGGAAAGTGAATTGTTTATTTTATAAAATGATGCAAATGTGAAAAGAAAATAGAGAGACTTAAACAAAAATAGTAAAGTAAGGGCGGGATTTTTCTCACGGGTCATTCCTGCTTCACTTGTATAAAAAGTATGTGTATTAAATTATTTATACCCAATAAATACGGAACGTTGAAAAAGTTTGCTGACCGGGCGATGACAAATTTTGTCCAATCAATGTTTTTTCTCCTCATATCGGCCTACAACGGAATAACAAAACTAATTTTTTTATTAGGCAACTCAACAGGGTCCAGTGACAATTAGTATAATTTGGGTTATGACTATTACTAATAGTAATATGGTAGTCGATTTTATAAATTATCATCAAGCAAAGTGATAGCATTGAAAGAAACCAGTAGTGGTGAGTAAGTATTATGTATGATGCATGCGTACGTATTCTTTACGCCACCCTTTTACACAAACAACCCCACACTTTTCGCTATAGAGGAGATTGGAACCAGCTTTAAACGTAACGCGCATCTCCGATGACAATCAAACAACAAAATGAGCTTCCGAGGAACCATTTCCTTTTGAAAAATATATACAGAGATAGATTTTACTATATTATTCATTTCTGTGTTTATACATATCTTTTACTTATAAATCAAATACATGTTTCTTTTAAAGCGGAACGGATCAATAGTTTCTTAATCTAGCATAACTTCACCGTTAGTAATGTATCGTTCATAAGCAAATAAGTTTTTTATAACTGAATTAATAATTCCGTTTGACGATCCGTTTCAATCTGAGACAGCAAAAAAAAAAAAACAAAAAAAAAGGTTGTCGAAAGGACAAATCATACAAGGTTCATGCATTATTTACTTTGATTACCCTGTTATCACTATATCGACCAATTACAAAGAAAAAAATCAAACTACTTCTTCTTCATGCGTGGATTTGTTTAGAAAATACATAAGCGTGATGGATGACACACATAAACCTTACACTCTTTAATTGGTTAGGAATTTCTTTGTATAGGAATATAAAAAAAATCCTTATACGCAACATCTTTATATAACCGTTGAATAATGATTGGATGAAAAAAATTCTGACATGGTGGAGGGCCGGTTTAAAGATATGCGTGGCATGTGAGTGAAGGTGACATGACTTAGGGGCCATGCACCTTTCAAAAAGTGGCTTGACCGAATTACTCACGGTTACGATGACAAAACTCCGCGATTGGAAACTACTTGAAAGTGATTCAAAACGCTTCTTTTTGCTTTTTTTCTTTTTTCCTTTCGATTTTTTTTTAACTTTCTCAAAAACTTAACAATGAGCTCTTACACCGCCCCTGCTAACCTTCACACCAAGAACACCGAAAACGGTGAAGCTACTGCCAACTTTAGCATCAAGACCGGTTTGGCTCAAATGTTCAAGGTAAATTATATATAGCAATAATTGCGCGATAAAAAAACATATTCTTTTGCCTTATTCCGGCGCGATAATGTTATTTTTTTTAATTAATAATAACAAACATTGATGTGTATATAAAATTTATTAAATTGAAAATTATCCCGGATACTTATTTCTATATTCAATTTCAATTACGACTTTTGTTTTTAGGGTGGTGTCATCATGGATGTTGTCGACGCCGAACAAGCTCGTATTGCTGAAGAAGCTGGTGCTTGTGCTGTCATGGCCTTGGAACGTGTCCCCGCTGATATCCGTAAGGATGGTATGTATTTTTCTCTTTTTTTCCTATTATGAGCAAAGAAGAAGAAAAAGGGAAAGAAAAAAGGAAAGAAAAATGGATAAGAAATGAGGGGAAGGGGGAAAGATGGGGCGTTGAGCCCAACAAAATCTATAATATATTACCATGGAAATTATATTGTATAACTAAATAGATGGATGTTGATCTATATTTATTATCTATTTAGGCGGTGTTGCCCGTATGTCCGATCCCCAAATGATCAAGGGCATTCAAGAAGCCGTCACCATCCCCGTTATGGCCAAGGTCCGTATCGGTCACTTTGTTGAAGCTCAAATCATTGAATCCATTGGTGTTGATTATATTGATGAATCCGAAGTCTTGACTCCTGCTGATGAAGCCAACCACATCAACAAGAAGAACTTCAAGGTTCCTTTCGTCTGTGGCGCCAAGAACTTAGGTGAAGCTCTTCGTCGTATCAACGAAGGTGCTGCTATGATCCGTACCAAGGGTGAAGCTGGTACCGGTAACGTTGTCGAAGCTGTCCGTCACATGCGCACTGTTAGCTCTGAAATCCGTCGTGCTGCTTCCATGACTGATGAAGAATTATATGCTTATGCTAAGGATATCCAAGCTCCTTATGACTTGCTTAAGGAAACCGCCAAGTTGGGCCGTCTTCCCGTTGTTAACTTTGCCGCTGGTGGTGTTGCTACTCCCGCTGATGCTGCTCTTATGATGGTATGTTATTATTATGGATTCTATTTCCATTATCATATTTAGAAATATATGTGTGCGTATGACTCACATATTATCATTTGTCATTTATTTTTTTTATAACAATATAGCAATTGGGTTGTGATGGTGTCTTTGTTGGTTCCGGTATTTTCAAGTCCGGTGATCCTGCCAAGCGTGCCCGTGCTGTCGGTAAGTACTATTAATTAAAATCCGGTTGACCGATATATATATATATATATATGTGTGGGTGTGTGTGTGTGTGTGTGGGTGTTTGTGGATAATAGACATACATGTATACTCATCTCATTCTATCACTCTTTTTTCTATATATATTATAGTTCAAGCTGTCACTCACTTCAACGACCCCAAGGTCCTTGCTGAAGTTTCTGAAAACCTTGGTGAAGCTATGGTTGGTATCAATTTGGATGAACTTTCCGAAGACCAAAAGTTGGCCAAGCGTGGTTGGTAAACAGCCTTCCTCTTCCCTCCTTCTCCTCTCATCTATTTAATGCATTCAAGAAAAAATTATTACTTTACCAAGAAAAGAAAAAACATATGAAAGGATTAACATATACAAGAAGCATTGAAAAAAAAACGAAAAATCAAGTTCATCCTTGATTATTTTTTTTTACTTGTAGAAAAAAGAAACTTTGTTTAGCATTTTGTAATTTATATCTATAATTCCCTACCTTACCTACTTTCACATTTTCATTTATGAGAAATATATACATAACGCAGTCTTCATTTATCATAATATAAACAAAAAAGGACTATTTGGGATGTGGTTGTGGTTTTTCGAAATATGAAGAGTTCTTTCATATAGTGTGATATGAATACCTGGTTCATTTCTGGGTGTATATTTAACCCTAGAAATTTCAGGGGGGGGGTTATTATGCCGTTTTGACCATACTAGGCACGCTTGAGTTGTCTCTTCCAAATCTACATCACAGAAGTGATAAGCTTGTGATATATAACAGACATAGCGTTGAATAGATTTCCTACATAAATAACTCGGATAAATTTTTATTACTAAGCATATCTCCATCTAAATAGGTTTATAACTAGTTTTGCATGAAAAAGGAAAAAAAGACACCTAATCCTCAACATTTAACAGAGCTGCTAGTAACGCGTAGAGTTTTAACTGTGTTATATATCGGCGCCCGTCATTTGAATTGCTCGATCGGTTGTCGTGTGGACTACTCTAAGCGTCATCAAGCACACATAATTACGCAAAATTTTTATATTTAAACAACAAAAAAAACCATGCGTAGTTGTGCTTATTGGCAATTAATTGCCTTGACTTATATATATATATATAATATAATATGTAGTCATACATTGCCTTACTATTTGTATTTCGTATCTATTCGCTGGCATTGTATGACTTGTGAACCATTTATGAGCTTACGTACCGGTTTTTTTTCTCTAAAAAGGTACAAAAAATAAACCTCTCTTTATAACTTCTAAGAGAGGCCAGTCATAAAATGGGTTATCATATCACTCGATCTTATAACTCCAGTCTAATGTTAGCAGAAACAGATATAAAAGGTATGCAGTAAAAAATAAGATAATAGACTGAAGAATATGAGTCATTATAATATGCTAGCTAAAGAAGACAAATATTTTCGTTTTCATATCTTTTTTTTTCTTGACTATCTACGGTAGAAGTTAGATTTGACCATACAAATTAAGAAAGAAATTGCGCTGCGATCTTAAATTTGGATCACATTTATTAACTAGACTATGTAAACAGATTTGAAACAAGAAAGCTTGAGCTGTATATACACATAAATACATGGTAATGATGAGTCATATTTATCATTTTATCGATTGTGCTGTCAATCCAAATTTAGATGCACATATTATTAAATCATATGTTATCAAAAGCAATGCAATAATATTTATCACATGTGCTCATATGAAAAACAAAAGGTTAAAATTATTAAAGTATAATAAAGATCGAATGTGGTGAATAAAAATAAGAAGGTAATAATAAAGCCTTAAAGAATCGCTCGCTTTATTTGGAGATACTAATCGCAATACGTATCTATCCCTAATTTGTTGGCATAAAGTCATTAATTTGGACTAATAACAAATGATTACGTATATGTTTTTCTTTTCAAAATATTATTATCTTTACTATCGTATTTATTGTAATGAGAATACTGCTGTACGATGAATAAAGTGATAATAATCAGCATAAGAAAGATACAATGATGAACATCTTACCCTTTCATAGCAAAAAAATTGTCACACAAAAGAAAGGCAAAGAGGTGAACATTAAACTCTTGAATAAGTAACAAAAATTGATTATTCAAATTTCGTTTGAAGAATGTCATCAAAGCTTCTCAGCATTAAGTATTATTACCATATAACCGCCAAGGACTTTAATAATGTAGTATGAAATTGGAGATTAAGATATACTTTGCATTTCTAACGCTTTTCTTCATGGTTATTAATTTGGAGAAACAAAAAAAGTGCGTTAAAAATGTTTGAATGATTCGAATCAGTTATAATAATAACGATAATAACATATTACTGGAGTGCATATATTACTAAAGGTATGGCTATAGAAAATACTTGTAACTTCTACGTACTACGTATAATAGTACATTATTATTAATGCTATATCTGCTAACCTGGGCACAAAGTCCTCACATCTATTTATCTTCATAATTTATTTCTTTTTGCTTTATGATCTTAAAAGAACAAAAAAGATATTCTAGTATCAAACGTAATGTTGCTTTCTCCAACAATAAAGTATTGCTGTCAGGGTGATAGTTATGACCTTACCACTATTGATTTAACATGGATTGGTGCATTCACAAAAGATGAATGTCATAGGTGTTCGTACAAAAAAAATTCTCATTGTAAAAATAAAATAATTCGATAAGCAAGACCTAGTAGTGTTTATTATTACTTGCGTTGTTGTTACTACCATACTTCTATAACTATGCAGCAAATTACATTGAAAGTTTACTCATTAAAGAGCGGAAAATACATTTACATAATGTTCATCAGACGAGTTTATTTTATACCACTGACACTTTCTGCCCGTCTATAGCTTATAGCTGGTTGATACATTGATAAAATTTCGACATCAAAATTTCCGCAGTTTTTGCTCAAGCATTGATGGAAAACTATGCTGGGAGCAAAATTAATTCGACGTCATGGTGTTGTTGCAGGTATGGTTCCATTGCTATCCACAAGTTGGTATACCAATATGACGTTTGTCATGATGGCGACAAAGAGTTCTTGTTCTTTTCGAGCAACTCTCAGCTATAAATGCTTGCATAAACTCATCCATCAGATCAACAGATTGGTAGATTTTTTTCCACCTGATCATTAGAATTCGACCGAAGTCTGGTGTACATATACAGATTTATAAGTCATCTGTTCTTTCCAAATATGGTAATTGACGCCATGTGGCACATTTTGTACATCACAAGCAATTAATATTCTGGATACTGCAAAAATTTATCATAATACTATATAACAGTAAGTATTGTCATAATAAAGTATTATTAAAAAAAGCATATACATAATTTGTGGTCCAAAAATTTATGTGATCCAACTCCAATAATAATTTTAAATAATACGTCATAATAACAACATTGACGTAGCTGCAATGTGAAAGCTAACTTTGATACGCTCCCACAAAGATTCAAATAGAGCATGTTAATGGTAAAAATTGATATAGGATATGGAGCAACAAACTTTAAATTAGTTTATTTTAGTTTAACAAAAGATAGAATATTTTTTTCCAAATATGGTATGGCCTTACTAGAATACAAATACTATTAAATTCTAATTATTCTGAAAAAACCCAGATGTTATTTTTCTGTATTATATATAATACAGCAGGATAATCAGAAAGTGGTCAATGCTTCTTTCTTCTTCTAAAAACTTGGTGGTCATCAGTGAGGATAATTGGGTTACCTTACTTTTTACTATTTAATCCAGATTAGCCTTGAAAAAAAAAAGGCAAATGGCGGGAGATAAATATCCGATCAGAATGGAAAGAAAAGGAAATACAACAAATCGCATAATTCGCGCACATGTTTTTCAATCATTTGTGGTGTTACACAGAAAGTTTTTTTAAAAAAGAAAAATAAACACATCGGAACTGTAATGCGGACAGCCATTAAGAAGCCTATTGTACAAAAGATAATATTTCTTATTGTTATAAACAAAAATGCGAAATACATAAATAAAATAAAGTAAAAAATAAAATCAATATCTCCAATTATAATATACCGTTGTGAAATAAAATAATAAGCCAAAATTATATGAATTATGATAATTGCTATAAGATTATTCATATTTGTTATAACCGAAATGACCGAATAAATAAAACGTAAAATGATTTGGGCAAAGATAGACCAGCCGATCAATTTTACCTTATTTAATACATGGTAAAATCGAGGGCAGATCAAGCATTACACACAGATTATAGTAAGAGCAAAATAGAAAATACACAGGAAACTCGTCCAACAATCTTGGTTTTTCTCTCGTCCAATAATAGTGAACAATTCGACCACTCGTGTGGTCAAAAACTATGCGCCATTTATTTTATAGGCCAAAACGACGACTCTTTCTATTTCTCATCTGGGTTAGTTCTTAAAACATAAGCGCGCGTTTTTCCTTAAATTCCATGAAAACTCAGTTATCTCGTCAATTGAAACCTATAAAAAGGATCGTAAAAAAAGAATTTAACTTGATCTTTTTTCTGTGTTGTAGTCTTTTTAATTCTTTTCCCTAAATTTCACATATATGACTGAAATCACGGGTCAGCAACAGATCGCTGCTGGTCAACAAGACCAACAGCAGGTGACGACCATTAGTTTTGCCGATCACGCTTTTGATGATGCAAAGAAGCAACTACCACAAAATGGTACACAAAAACCATTAACACGATCATCAACATTGCAAAGTACTGCTACGGATGTCAAATCTGTACGTAGTGTCTTAATGCATAAAATGGGTCTTATTAAGCGCAAAAAAGTCGAACGAGTTGAAGGTCCACCCTATCATACAATGGATCTCGATACTGTTTGTCAACTTCTTAAATCCGATCTTGAAAATGGCATTCATGACAATGAAACCGAAACTCGTCGCACTGATACAGGATTCAATGAATTGCAAGGCAGTGGTGGCATCAACCCTGTCAAACTCTTCATTAAACAATTCATTAATTTGTTGGTCATGATTTTACTTATCGCTGCTGTAAGTATATATTTCATATTCTACATATTTTTAACTTGACGTCTAAAGTTTGGTCCTAGTTTACTTACATTAAGACATTGTATTTTACATAGATTGTATCATTTGTCTACCGTGACTGGGTCGAAGCTGGTGTTATTACCTTCATTATGTTTTTAAATGCTGTCATTGGCTTCTTGCAAGAATATAATGCTGAAAAAACTATGGAATCACTTCGAAAAATGGCATCTCCTACTAGTTTAGTTATTCGCTCCGGACATGAAAAGCATATACCAACAAGAGAACTTATTCCCGGTGATATCATTATTCTTAAGAGTGGCGACGTCATTGGTGCCGATTGCCGAGTCATCGAGTAAGTTCAATAAAAATTTAGATAAGCAGAGAAAAAAAGTAGAGTTAGCTAACATAATTTAATATGATTTGGTTTAATAGATCATTCAATATGGATGTAGATGAAGCTCTTCTTACCGGTGAATCTGTTCCAGTAAACAAAGTAACCGATACATTATCTACAGCTGATGTGCCATTGGGTGACCGTATCAATATGGGATATTCTAGTACTACTTTGGCAAAAGGCCGTGGTAAAGGTAAGAATATCACAAATAACAAATAGTTTATTGTACTTATATAATATAATCATTTGATATACTAATCATGGCTAATTTGTTTTCTTACTTATATAGCCATGGTTACTGCTATCGGCATGGATACTGAGATTGGTAAAATCGCGCAACGACTTATGGACAGTGACGATAACGCACGTACTCCTCTTCAACGTTCCATTGACCACTTGGCTATGGTTTTATTTGCTTTCGCGGTCGTTGTCGTCATTGTTATTTTCGCCACCTCCAAATTCCAAATCGGTGACCAGGAAATTTTGTACGCCATTTCTACTGCCATTGCTGCCGTTCCTGAAGGTTTACTAGCTGTTTTGACCTTGACACAAGCTTTTGGTGTCAATGCCATGGCCAAATCAAACGCATTAGTCCGTCGTCTCGTTTCCCTGGAACTTTTGGGTTCTGTTACTAATATTTGTTCTGACAAGACTGGTACATTGACACAATCCAAAATGGTGCTTACTCGATTTTGGTTACCCAAAACCGGGTTCCATTCTATCACTGGTCTTGGTTTTGAAACAGAAGGTAAAGCTTCGAATGAAGAAACTGGTGAAGCACTCGACATCTCAGACAGTCATGTCAAGAGGTTCATTCAAACAGCTGCCCTTTGTAACATGAGTGAAGTGCGCAGAGATGAAGAAGGCGAAGTTTCCGTCATGGGTGATCCTACTGAAATTGCCATGCAAGTATTTGCTCATAAGTTAGACATGGGTAAACCTACTTTGGAAGCAAAAGACGGCTGGAAATTGATCGCTGAATACCCCTTTGATTCAAGTATTAAACGCATGAGTGTTTTGACACGAGCTTCTGATGGTTCTTATATCGCTTTCGGTAAAGGTGCTACTGAACGTGTTTTGCCCAGCTGTGTCGGTATCCAGAATGGCAATGAAATTGAATACATGAGTGTCGACCGTATGCAAGAGTTGATTCTTCCTCAGGTTGAAACATTGGCTCGGGGTGGTCTTCGTGTACTTACTTTGACAATGCGTGCTATTAAGTTTGACGGTCCCGTTAATCATGAAACTTTCAAACGTGAACAAATTGAAGAACAAATGATCTTTTTAGGCCTGGTTGGTATCTATGATCCTCCTCGTGTCGAATCTAAAATGGCTGTTGAAAAATGTCACAAAGCTGGTACGTAAATAATTAAGCAGAACTATATGTATTTTTTTAATTGAATGATCAAATTTACTAAATTAAATTTATGTTACATATTTATATAGGTGTCCTTGTACATATGCTTACCGGTGACCACATTGCTACCGCTACTGCTATTGCTCGTGAAGTTTCTATTATTCCTCCCGATTATGATCTTCAAGATGTTAAAGAAACTGGTAAAAAAGAATTGGTTATGTCAGCTCAAAAGTTCGATAAGCTTACCGAAGAACAGATCGATGGTTTACCTGAACTTCCTTTGGTAATTGCTCGATGTTCTCCTGAAACCAAGGTTAAAATGATCGAAGCTTTACATCGTCGTAAGAAAATTTCCGCTATGACTGGTGATGGTGTCAATGACTCGCCTAGTTTAAAAGAATCTGATGTTGGTATTGCCATGGGTGAAACTGGTTCAGATGTTGCTAAGCAAGCATCTGATATCATTCTCGTTGATGATAATTTTGCTACCATTGTCAGTGCTATCGAAGAAGGTCGTCGTGTATTTTCTAACATTTCCCGATTCTGTGTTCATTTGATTACTGCCAATGTGGGTCTTGCCGTCCTTTTGATTGCTGGTTTGGGCTTCCAGGATTCAAGTGGAATGTCGGTGTTTCCCATGACTCCTTTGCAAATTTTATTTACCAATTGTTTAACAAGGTAACCTATTCTATTATAATTTGTTTGTTTTACTTGAAAAAATATACCATGTACATATGAAAGATGTATTAATAACCTTATTTATTTACTACTAATAGTACTCCTCCTGCTATTGGTCTCGGTCTTGAACCTGCCAATCCACTTCAAATGACTGCACCTCCACGACGTCGTGAACATGGTTTGTTCCGTGCCGCTAACTTGTGTGATATCTTCTACTACGGTTTTGTTGTTGGTATCATTGGTATCTGTAATTTTGCCGCCGTCGTGTATGGTTATGGTGGTGGTGATTTAGGTGAAGACTGCAACAAGAATTACAATGAAACTTGTGATATTGTCTTTCGTGCTCGTGGTGCTCTTTTCACTTCAGCATGTTTCGTTATTTTGCTGCATAGCTTCACTTGCCGTGATCTTCGTAATCCTGTTTGGGTTCCTTCCTGTTTTGTTGGTGAACGTAAATGGTATTTGGCATTGGTTCCTCGAGCCTTTACCTGCAAACAAAACTGGTACTTATATTATGGTGCAGTATTCACAATCACTTTGTTAATCATTACACTTTATGTTCCCGTATTGGCTGAAATTGTATTTAAACAACATCCTATCACTTGGGAATGGGGCATGGTTGCAGCATCTTGTGTTGCTTATTGTATTCTTGCCGAAATTTACAAGTTCTTCAAGCGTATGATAGTCCCATACTAAGCAATTAACCTTCTTCTCCCTTATATTTATTATAATTATCTTCCCATTTTGAAGCACCATATTATATATATATTTAGATAGAGCAGGACTCGTTTCCTCAATCAAAAACCCAAAACTTGTACATATATTACTAGATTATCTCTCTTATTCCCCTTTATTCATTATTCGCTGTTAATTATTCTCTTATTCTCTTATTCCTATCATGTTATATTTATATTGTGTTTATTATTAAATCAAAGTATTATTATTATTTTTCATCGTAAAAACAAATGGATGCAAAGATCAATTGATTACATACAGATATACTACATTATTATATTATATTATTTTATACTGGGAAAATTTTTATTCTTCATTGAAATAGGAAATAAAATAATCACTTGGAAGCATCATTATTATTCTTGTTATAAAAGGAAAAGAAAAACATCACGAGATTCAGTGATAACAAAAAGAATACCAAAATATGTATGGGTCATTTCGTTCTTTATGAGTCATTATGTATCAAACGCGAAGATGATACATCATTTTTCCTTCTTCAACATCTCTTTTCTTGCTTATATTTGTTTATTGATGTTATTATTATCACTCATAATAACAGCTTTCCTTATTGTTATTTAACTCACGTGTTGTTATCTACGTATCATTATTATTTAATTAATCAAATTGATTACCAAAAACCTTTTTACATACTTTGGCGACCTTTGCTTATATAGTCAATGGCGGGGTAACGACGATAAGACTACCTAATAAAAAAAATTGTCCAAATTATATGTCACTGTATAAAATGGTATTGCTTCTTTGTAATAAAAAAAGATATTGTTAGAATCTAATATGGTTTCTAATAGATATGGTATACTAACTAAAATCTGAAATAGTTTTATGCAAATAAAAAGTAACTTTCTGAGTTCCTTTACATACGTGGGCTCACGAAAGTCGACATGATTTGGCTAGTTAATTTTTTCATAACATGGTATGTAGCATATTATAAGTAATGGTATTTTTGAAAAAAACCAAAGAAATTTACACATAATGGCTTCATCTTTTTGTACTTCAGCTTTCCAATACAATTTCCATTCATGCAATTAATCATTATCTTTCTAAATAAAAGATAATATTTCAACAGTGTACTGTCAAAAATACTGTACACTGGCATTCACGTATCAGCGCCAAAGAACACGACTGAATATTTGTGTTGGTTAATGCTTTTATTTCCTGATATTGTGAAAAAATATGTATTTTGAGCCCGGCTTAATAAATATGAGTGGTATATTCTTATGTGCATGTATGTATATATCAGATAATTGACAAATATTCTTATTAGCCATGGTAGTATATTGTTCTTCCATATATTGGATACCATATATTGGATACCCTGTCGATATTTATAAACAGGTGAGCGAAAATCTTATACATATAGTAATAAAAGTAACTCTAACTTTATATACATAAAAAAAAAGAAAGCAGCATATTTATAATTTTTTTTTTGAAAATGATGTGGTATCATCTTCATTATTTGAATCAAGAATTTTTCTTTTGTACTTTTGGAACACTGATCGTCGAAGCCAAAAATGGTCAATACTGTATCAAACTAAAACTATGTATTATTATATAATATACATTTATCCAAATTATCATCTATAATATATACAGATGTTTTCATTTATAGTATTGTATATATAGTTTTAATAGTTAATTGCCACTCCTAGTAGTAATATTATTATTATTTCCAAGTTTAGGAAATATTGAACGCGTGGTGCTTAATGATGGACCCTAATCTATTTCAAATACACTATGATGAAAGATTGGGAATATCGTGCCACAAACTATTACATCATTTACTTTTCTAGTTTATACCCTTTTAAAATAATGAGAATCATCATCCAATTCGCCGATATTCATTTATTGAACATATTAAATCTTGATTATTATATTGACAAAATTAATATGTACGACCGTACAAGAATGTT
The DNA here is from genome assembly GCA_025093555.1 of Circinella umbellata. NCBI lineage: Eukaryota > Fungi > Mucoromycota > Mucoromycetes > Mucorales > Lichtheimiaceae > Circinella > Circinella umbellata. The sequence continues at coordinate 194,194 of JAIWNF010000033.1, read as the reverse complement.
GGCATTGCTGTAGGCTCGTCATGGCCGCTTATAGGATTAGTACCAATTTTTTTTTACCTTGGAATATTTTCATGAAACGTCAATTGAGTTTTAGTATATAGGGGGACGAGAGGTAGAAAAGCAAAGAAATAAGAATCGTATATATATAGATAAAAAGCAGAATAATATCCTCGCCTATTTCAATATGTATCTTTATAATATGAGATCATAGTCGGCTGATTTTTTTTGTGAAATGCATTCGAAAAGTTCTCTTTCTCTATATACTTTTACTTTTGTGCACAAAAAAAAAGCAGGGGCTAATTACTACTAACAATGTAAATAATAAGGGATGAAAAGGTAAGAAGAGGAGAGTGAAATCATAATAATATTTCTGTAAAGAGACATTCTTTGACAATAGTGAAGCAGTAATAAGATAGCGCACATCAGCAAACCTCCCCAGGACAAACATAAAATGTTTGGTAATTAATAAATTTGTGATGAGTTGTTAATTACTTGTTTACTTTTTTCTCTCACTTAAGATCAACATAGGTGTAACAGAGAAACAAAAACAAAAGAGCATAGATTTTTTTAGTAGTACAAACAAAAACATTAAAAAAAAGAAATTAGAGAAACATATCTCGGTAATCATTATTTATATCGATTCAACAAATTTCATACTTGTCAGAAAGATAAAACCGAGAAGCTGAGAAAATAGGTAATTTATACATTATAAGCGTATAATTCTACGTGCGTCAACGCGTGTTAATGACACGGGGTTTCGTAATTTGGTTCCTTCCCCCCAACAATAAACCAGAAGCAAAAAAAAAGTATAAATGACAAGATGATTGATACTTGTTGTTCTTTGCTTTTCTTTTTTTCTGTATTTATAATCATAATCAATTAAAACTTCAACAAACAAAATGCTACTACCGACAATAAGCTGTTTAACGTTTTATATATCCTTTTTATGGTCATTACTTGTTTTAGTGGTACATGCTTCTGATCCTAATGCTATAACTGCTGTCAGTAAAAGTAACAGTAGTAGTGGCAGGAAAGCAATTACTGGGTATTTTCCAAACTGTAGGTTAACTTTTCTTTTTTTCATAATAGCCGTATAAAATAATCTATGTATTCTACAGAAGTTTTTCTGTTTAGTTGCTAATCAGATCTTTTTTCTCTTTTTCCTTTCTTTTATTTGTTTATATGATATGTTAGGGCTTTATGCGCGTTATCCTATAAGCAAGATTGACTTTACTAAATACACACATATCAACTATGCTTTTGCTATCATGATTAAAGGTAATACACCTGAATGGTCGGATGAACAACAAGTTCAAACACAACTTCCTGAACTAGTCAAGGCTGCACATGCCAGAAATGGCAAGGTGTTAATTTCTGTTGGTGGTTGGAGTGGTTGTATTACGTTCAGGTAAATAAACATGCATAGTAAAATATAATGTAAATAATAAAAATCGTTTAATATAAACAATAACTATAAATTAACTGTGTATTATTTTAAATCTAATAGTACAATGGCAGCTAATGCTTCCGGTCGCAAAGAGTTTATTAGCTGGTCTATCAAACAGATTGATAAGTAAGTAATCTGGTCTTTCTTTTTGGGCAACATATTATAATAGTTATCGTTCAAGAAAGATATTAACACAACCAAAATAATAATAATATGATAACCACTATTATTATACAGATATGGTATCGACGGTATTGATATTGGTACGTTTTAACAAAAAGTAACAGGGGAGACAAAAAATAGAAAAGAATAATATGTGTATAATAATATAATCAAATTGATGGGTATTTATACTTATATAGACTGGGAATACCCTGCTCGTCAAGGAGCTGGTTGTAATGTAGTCAATAAAGCTAGTGACTCTAAAAACCTTTTGTCATTGTTCCAAGAACTTCGAGCTGCGATGGATAAGAAGTACAAGGAAGGGACCAAGGAGTTGACTGCTGCTGTCCATGTACGCACTTTTATTACACCATCCGGTTATATGACTGATGTTAAACCTTATGCCTCTGTTCTTGACCGTGTCAATCTTATGACTTATGATATCAATGGTGGATGGAATACAACTACTGGTAAATATAGGCATTATTTTCTTCTACTTATTTATTATTGGTGTAATATATATGTACAAAACAAACGCACTCATTCAGATATACATATATTCTGATGTTACAAATGTATAATATTCATGTACGTGCAGGACCCAATGCACCATTTAATTATCAACCTGGTTATGGGGACTCTGATAGCTTTGTTTCTGCAATCGATAATTGGCTGAAGGCTGGTATGCCTGCAAATAAAATTTCTCCTGGTCTTGCGTTCTATGGTCGATCTGTTAGTATGTATTATTAATACCGTCCCTCTAAATTTACTACGTAAATTGCCAACAACGGCAAAAAAAGGTAGCAAGCATACTAATTATATTTAATAACTATTATTAGCAACCAAGGGTGACATGAGTAAGACGAATCAATATCAACCCCAAATTCCAGGTCAACTTCCCAAAGGTGATTCATTTGATGCATTTTGGCAAGATCCTTATTGTAGTAAAGATCCTGGTGGTATGTCTGGTATCTGGCGCTATGGAAACTTGCGTTCAGAAGGTGTTTTAACTAGTCCTACCAAAGCAGCATCTCCTTGGGTCCGTAAATTTGACAAGGTCTCACAAACTCCATGGCTTTTTAACCCGACCAACAAGACTTTTATTTCTTATGACGATCCTCAATCAATTTCCATTAAAGTCAAGTATGCAAAAAGCAAAAATCTTGGTGGTGTTATGGTCTGGTCAGTGGATGAGGATTCTGATAGTAACGAATTGTTGAATGAGGTTGCCAAATTCCGATAAAAAGTGATCTGATGGACTTTACTACATACCACCACATATTATACAAAATATATACAACAAAAGTTCTTTTTTTCTTTTCTTTTCTTTTCTGTTATTGATTTTTGTACAATAATAAATATTCTCGTATTCATATGTTAATATCATCAGTTTTTTTTCTTTTTTTTTTGGGTATATATCCGACTTTTGATTATTTTCCGCATATATTCACGCTGATAAAAGATCTGATAATAATATAATCACATATCCTCTTTGTGAAAGGTTATGGTTCATTCATGTTTCATGAACGAGTTCATAGCCTATGTCGCGTATAAGCCTATTGTTTTTTTTTGTTACCTAGGAAATCCTCTAACTGGTGGCTGATTGCTTCTTTTGAAGAAAATTCAAAGGCCTCAGATGCTGTAACACTTTTTATTTTTTGGCGCGAAAAATCAATATATAGCAAGCGGAACTGAAACTGAACATCATGCTCTTCTTTCTATTAAAGTCTTAATCCACGTGCCCACCCCCGAGATTACTCTTGTCGGCATCTTGCAAGATTTCTCTTTTTAATAAAGTAAAGCAAAAAAATAAAAGGGCTTTTTATTGTCTTTTTTCGGTAACCATTGTTTCATGAGTCTATCTATACATGATTTAATTCCCAGTTTAATAAGAGTATTCATATATATATATATATATATACAAAGAAGATGGAAGCGGATGAATGCCATATATATGGTAAACAATAATAACAATGAAGTCAGCAGACTTTGATTTTTATTATTATTTAGGTCGCTCCACCTTTATTAGTATCACGTAACCATTGTTGACAAGTGCACACACATGTAACACGCACACACATACAAAAGAACGTACTTGGAGTAACAATAATAAAGTTGTACACACATATACAGTTTAACCCAGTTGAAGAAAAAAAAAAGAACTCTTGGTTCCTTTCCTTTCTTTTTATTTTTCTTTCTTTCGCGCTTCTTTTTCTCTTATCTTTTTTTCTTTCCATATACACAAATTAAAAAAAATCAGACATATAAGAAGTATTGCTAATTAATGGATAGCACATCATCATCACCTGTGCTGTTGCTATCACCCACCCAATCGGCTGTTTATGATTATGATGTAAAGCGATATCATCGATATACCGATACATGTTTATTTTATCCATCGGCATTGTCCGGTCGACGTAAACGTAAAGAAGGATATATGAGGCGTTATTCAACTTCCAGCATTGAAAGTAGTCAAACCACAGTAACCAATAGAAGTATTCATCGTAAAGCTTTATCATTAAGTACATTTCAATTACTTAGCGAACAAGAATCCAGAGCAACTATTGTGAATAGTAATAATAATAAGATATCAAATAATAAACTTGATTATACCTTCACCCCTACGACGATGACAACCGCTTGTAAGTTTTAAAAAGAGTATAAGTTATAATATATTTTTCTGCCTAACTCAAAAAAAAACCTCCTTTTTATACATACATGTACACATACTTTTTTTTTGCTCTCCTCTCTTTGACCCGTTGACGCTAACTTTTTTTTTTTCCTTTATATTTTTTAAATCTACGAATTCAAATAGTTGAAACATCTTTAATAGGTGTACAAAATAATAATAATAATAATACAGCAACAGCAACGACAACAGGAACAACGTCAATTGTTGGCAATAATAGTAACAACAACAATAATAATACAGATTTACAGAATGCCATGGCAACACGGCACTCTTTGTCGGCGACAAGAAAAACCGAGCCGTCTTTTGGCACGGAAGAACAGCAATCAACGCAACAACAACAACAACAGCAACAACAATATACTTTACCACCCCATGAAACGATAGAAATGACGCAACGCGTACCTTCGAAAGCAGTTCGTATTGAACGAGACTATTCTCGAGGAGACGGCATTACGAGATTTTGTACTGATTTTCCACCCGAACTGTCAGGACGGGTAAATATATCTACTTTATATTATTATTATTTTCCCTCTTTTTTACTGTACCAAAAAAGTCCATAAGCATTATATATCAATTCCCCCACCTTCTTTATCACCACCATCATCACTACCAACAACGCCGCCCCCCTTCTGATATAGGGGAGAAATAGGGAGATAGAGAAATTATTATTATCATTTTAAACTTTTGATAATAATTTTAAGGGAGAATGTATATTATATTATAACAAGTAGTATATATATATCCAAAGAGAAAACAAGTAATAAATAATAACGGTAACTAACTAATTCGTATACACGACCGTTTATATATGTTTTTGTACGTTCATAGATCGATCCGAATCAACTTTGTAATACAATTGAAAAGATCAATACAATATTGGAAAATGCGGAAAAGATTTCATCGAACGTTTTTGATAATATTATGGAATGTTTAACTTTGTATATTTGGCCCATACTTTTTTCTACTCATTATTTACGTGTAAGTTATTATTTTTCTCTTTCATGTTGTCAATTCATGTATGATATTAATTGAATGAAAAAAACCTGTTAGTCTATCAAACAACTTGTTCGATTCATTGATTCAGAAAATGATCGAGTGTATCATTCTCAAGGTATTTCTATCGCTAATCCTGTCCGTCATGCTTTTCTCTTTGTAAGTATATATATATATGTTTCCATCACACTTATATTCAATATATTAATACTGATATTATTGTTGTATTAGATCGAGATCAGATTGTACGATTGATTTATCCATCTTTCCTCCTTTCCCTCCCTTTCATTATCCATTCAACCAGTTTCATTTATCATCAAAACCTTACTTCTATTACTATCTACTACTTCATATCACTATCTTTCCTACTACTTCATTTTCATTCCATTTTAGCAAAAATCAATAACTCACAAACATATTATCCCTCTTTACTATACTAGTTTTTCCTTCTTTCCTTTCACCATCCGTTTTTTATGTTTCCAATTAATAATTCATACAATTACACATCCCACACTCAATATAATAGCGCATATATCACCACTATTTAAATTCAAGAAATCCATTTGACATAAATAATATATATAGTTTTGTTGTTTTATAAAACAAGCAAAAAAAAAAGAAGCCGGTATTTTTTGTGAGTTTTAAATCTCAATGCGTCGAGACGTAAGAAAAATAAAAAATGATCGTTGTTTTACTTTTTATAGATAGGGGGTTTCGTTTAATGTAACTTTTTTTTTTACATGGTAAGTTCCTATAATTAAAAATAAATAAAATAAAAATGCATGAATTTTTAGATATCTCAATTTCTTTGTGTATATCAAATTATAATTATTATCTAAAACTTACCATGATGGCATTGACAATATCGTTGTTGTTGTTCTTCAAAGCCTTGATAGCCTTGTTACGGGAAACGTTAGCTTGGCTGACAACTAATTCGATATCCTTATCTTCAACACCAGTGGCATCAACTTCTTCGTCATCATCTTCTTCAACAACAGCAGCAGATTCAGCAGCGACAGTGGAAGGAGCAGCGGCATCAGTTTCTTCAGCCTTGACAGCAGCTTCAGCAGCAAGTTGTTGAGCAGCAGCTTGTTGAGCACGAGCACGCATGTCTTCAACTTGAACTTCACCGAAAACGATGTAAGTGTCAGAGTTGTTGCTCTTGAAAACTTCAGGGCGAGCAATGGCAAAGACGATCTATATATTATATAATATTATTTAGTTTAATTTAGTGTTCCTATTTTTTTTTGATTTCGTGTATTTGCATTGAAAATAAAAAAAACGCGTCTTTTATTTTCGAAATATTCATTAAAAGAATGGTAATACATACACCACGAGCACGGGTGAAGGTAACACGGGTAATGCCAGGAACTTGCTTCAAACCAAGACCGAGAATGGCCTTACGGGCCTTCTTTTCACCACGAGATTGAGGGGTGTCGGCAACAGCTTCCTCAGTTTCAGGAACTTCGACTTGTTGGGTGGTTTCCTCAACAACTTCTTCAACAGAAACGGGCTTCTCTTCGACTGGGGCAGACATCTGTTGATATGAATTTATTTAATTTTTAATCGTAAGTGAATTTGTTTTTTTTTTTTTTTGCTCAGTTGAAAGATGCATTTTCGTTTCATTTCGTGAGTAATGATGTATTCAAAGGTTGAAGAAAAAAAAATCCATCCATTTCATCCATCCATTGAATTTATTTATTCATCCATCTATCAACTTTGCTTTCGTTTTTTCGTATATCGTCTCTAATTTACACATCACAATCATCCACTCTCCATATAAGTTCTTCATGTCTCACCTTTTGCTAAATTTGAAAGAGGGGTTGTATGGATTGATTTAGCAATCAATTTTAGCGGTGCTTGCTTCCTTTCTCCCCCCCCCAACCCCCAAAAAAGCAGCTGACTATACAAGATGCTCAATAATTTAATTTAATTGGCCAATTCTTGGAAAATGATTATTCATTTTTTTGGTATGCATACAATAAATAAAATACATAAGAATTGGATGCAAAAAAAAAATGAGATACTTTAATAATAATACAAAAGAAAAATAATAAGAAAAAAGGGACAAAATGATATATATATATATAATGTATATAAAAAGATAAAAAAAGAAAGTGTTATGATGCTAAAAAAGAATAAAAAAACGAAAAAGAAAATAAAATAAAGCAAATAGTAATTTTTTTATATGTAATTTGGTTTTTTTGTTTACAAAATATGATTTTTTTTGTCTATCGTCTCTTGCGCTTAAGACCTGCTTGTGAAGATCCCTTCAATCGACTATTTAATACCTTCTTAGTGTTTTCATCAGGTCTAACCTTGTTACGATTACGGTTTTTAACATTAGCAGTTTCATAATAATGAACACCAGCCTTCTTTTTCTTGGATGATGCATCTTCTGTTTGTTCTTGTTGTCCTTTACTCTTTTTTCGTGGTGCTTCCTCATCTTCATCATCACTGGGTATTTCTTCACCCATATCACTCATTTCAAGTTCGCTATCAATTTCTTCTTCTTCATCTTTTTCTTCTTCTTCACCTTCAATAACAGGTGCTTTGGTAACAGGACCTTCTTCACCAACAACACTTTCAAAAATTTCATCCCAATCAGTAGGTTCTTCTTCACCTTCGTTCTTTTCTACTTGTTTTTCTTCAACTTCTACTTGTTCTTTTGGTGTGTTTTCAATAATAGCTTCCTTCTTCATGTCATCTTCCATATATTTGACAGAAACTTGAATATTTTTAAAGATTTGATCAACACGAACATTGTTCTTTGGTTCTTCTTTCTCTTCTTCTTTTTCTTCAGTTGGTCTTTCTGCCTCAGGAGGTGGAACGTAATAAGGTAATCGACCACGAAGCCAATCGTGTAATACCATCATAGCAGTGTTATGGAAATCAGGTTCACCCTTCTTTTGCAATTTACCGGTTTTACGAGCCAATTGTTCCAAGAAATCAGTTGGATCTTTCCAGTCTTTAATGTCATAAGTACGTTGAATATATTCTTTTCGTACACGTTCCATAATAGTCGGTATATTATCTTCAGGATTAGGTACATTTTCCACACGTACCTATATTTAAATTTAAAACAAAACAAATTCAATTGATTAGATAAGTCAGTTGAAGCAAGTTATTTGTTGTTTATAAAAAAAAGTATACTACTTACAGATCCCTTCAAAATGATATCAGTTTCATTATCATCTGGATTAGGAGGAACAACACCAGGACAATCGATCAAATAAATACGTTTCATTAAAGTAATATATTGCCAAACCTTGGTTTCACCAGGGATAGGGGCGACAGTACACACTTTTTTGGCCTTCAATGTATTAATAATGGATGATTTACCGGTATTAGGATAACCAATAAAACCAACTTGAATTTGTTTCTTATCGGTGTGTAAGCTGGAGAATTGTCGTAAAAGTTGAATCAAAGAACCTTTACCGAATGAATTGTTGATGGAAGCATGGAAAGCGAGCGTGGGGTAATCTTTTGATAAGGTAGAGACCCATTTCGACTAAAACAAATTTATATCAATACATTTAGTTTAGTTTAGTTCAATTTTTTTTTTTTTTTTTTGCTTTTTATTCGCAAAATAAAAAAAAAAGGTTACTTACGGTAGCCCATGGAGGGATCAAATCACATTTGTTTAAAACGAAAATAAGATGCTTGTGTGGTTTTTCTTTACGAATAAAGTTTTCAATCTTTCGACAACGAGTGCCCAAAGGATCACGAGCGTCGAGAACATGAATAATAACATCGGATGAATCAATGACCTTATATAATTCGTTCCAAATACGTTTTGATTGACCAGCTTGTAAATACCAAGCACGGGCTTCATCTGTGTAGTCTTTTTCTTTATTTGCCAACAAACTAGTATCTTTGACTGATTGATAGTTATCTAGAAAAAAAAGATTTTTTAGATAAATAAATTGTTAGTTCTCTTTCTCATCTATATATAAAGTTGTAACGATTTTCATAACGAGCTTTAATTGAAAACATTTTCAGTTATTTATTACCTTGTGTTTCATCTACTCGAGACATAAGTTCTTCCATCGAACCAATTTCAAGTTTAGGCTTCTTACGTTGAGATTTATTACCAAAAGTTGTTGAAAAAGATTCAGTTTCTAAAATATGCATACGATTTTGTTTGGTAGGATCTTGTAATAATGACATTGGAAGTTTGTTCTGTTTTAAAAGGATTTGATATGGGTCATTGATCTTTGCACCAAGTGATTCTCGGAAATCTTCTAAAGCTTTTTGTCCAATTACTCGGGTATTACCTAGAGTATTGTTATTAAATTATTATTATTATTAGTGTTTGTTCTTTGTTATCAATAAACTGCTATATTTCAGTCTTTTAGATCTAAGGTCCCTTCATTTCCCCTGTCTTTCCCGCACTATTCAAAAAAGAAAAGAATCTTAATTCTATCTATACATATATGAAAACTTACCGAACCATTTACGATTAGGAGCAACACGAGCGGTTTTGGTTTCGGTACTTTGAAAATCGGCAGCTTGAATAATCTTGCCAGCAGCATTACGAATGGGTTTGCCACTTTTTAACATGTTAATGTATTTCAACTTTTTAGCATCTCGATAAAAGTTTTCACCCTTAACACGAAGGTTGGTGGCACGATCATCACCAGCTTCTTTCGATCGGGCAACTCTAGCTTTTTCTTTTTTGAATTGACCCATAATTCGTTTTTATTCTTGGTTGGATTATTATTGATCGTTAAAAAAAAAAAGAAGGAATTGCCAAAAAAAGTTTTTAGAGGTTCAAAAAAAAAAAGTCAGCTGTAATTTTCTTTTTTTCTTGAAAAGATATGCGGAAGATAAATAAGTCACAAATAAAACTTATGCAATTTTTTCAAAGTGGTACAGAAAGTGTTTTGACAACTTTCGATTTTCTCCACATTTTTGTATGTTGCTTAGCAACGAAAATACCAACTAAAGAAATACTAATAGCTTGGTTATATGTTGTTATACAGTAATATAAAATATTTATTTATTACATTTGTTGGTGTATATACATAAATATAATTTGATATCTAAGTGTAAACTTAGAAGAACAAAGCATTTTGTTATCATGCGATGGTACGTATAAATTTACGTATGTGATGTATGTAGTATAGGTAAAACAGAATAAGAGTTATTTTTCTTTTTATTTCTTTCATACGTACTGTAGATATCACTATTATCTTACTGATAAATGAACTGCGGATGTTTACTGCTATTGTTGGTGATGCTGATAGTATTGTAGAAGTGGTCACTTGTATTGTTGGAAAAGTAAATAAAAGATGCGAGTTTTTTTATTAAATGTGCATACGGATGCTGTATCCAGTTTATATGATTAGGGTGGACACATATATATCATTTATACAAGACACTTCTAAATGAACCAAGCATACAAACAATGGTTTTGACTTTCCATGTTATGCTTTTTGAACGTAAATATACCATTGAATACTGTATACTCAACAAAATAACTTATTTATTTATTTTATCATTGGTGTCCTGTAATGGGTAATAATGTTATGTATATATTTATATTAATCTGAAAAAAAAAATTCATAAAAAAAAGACTTTATTCAACTGTTGAATACTAGATTAAGTATTTTTGTCTGATGGTGTAATAAATAATTAGTAGTATGAAATATATGTTCCCAATATCCACCTTGGGTCTTTTGTCTTGACCTTTTTTGTTGTTGCTCATCACCATTTATAATATCACTACCACTGCTACTACTTGCTTTCATAGTTTCGCCAGTAGTAACAGTAGAATAGGATCTCTTGCTTTCGTTTTCCAAAGAGACCTGCCATTCAGAAAGACTTATTAATGGACATTGAAAATCAAGTTGTGTAAAGTTAACCGGGTATGGGAACTGGATATCCAGTTTTGCCAAAGGGGATATAGGGGCTTGGGATAAATAGGATGGTAACGCCACCTTGCATTCATATCGATTCGTATTATCATCTTTTGATGACGATGACGATGACGTTGATAATGTCAATTGTTGTTGAACATTTTCCTCTCCTTTTTCATTTTTTATATCATCACCTAATTCAACAATAAATGATAAAGATTGTTTCAAAATGCCATCATCACCTTGACTAGTTGTCATACCAATTACTGCCGTTAAATTCCATGGTTTGTCACCATGGTTTTTTATAATGTCAGTTTTTTGGAGTGATGATGATGAAAGAAAATCAAAACGTATCAATATTGTACCAATAATCACCAAAACAACAAACAGAGAAGTACAAAATCGAATTTGGAGATGTTGAAACAACCTTCTATTTGAATTCATAAAAATGTTTCCAACAGAAGTGACAATCCATGATGATGATGAATCGGTCGTTGTCATGTATGACATGGTTCTATGATAGTTATTATAGTTTTTCATCGTCGTTATCGCCGACTGACGTTGTTGTTCTTGTTCCTCTTCCTTTTGTATTGCATATATTACTTTTTCTCTCTTAATTGCTTTTTGGCGAGATTGCTTTAATATAGAGAACACAATTTGACGATCCAATGCAGCAAATTGGTCAATTGTTAAAATTTGATAGGGCGCTGGACTTGTCATACTTGATGTTGCCCAATCTTTTCCTAACCGTTCTTCAAGTCCATGAGTAATGGTATCATTAGTGCTTGTGGGCGAATAATAACATGATGATCTCCTTCTTTTTTGAAAGGATGGGGGTCGTCCCACATCTAATTTAGCTAAGGATAAATCAACACATCGAATCTTGTATCGAGCAAGCAAATCAGCAAATTGTGTACGATGTTCATCCATAGTAGGTCTAGAAGTAAATGTTGTAGGTGTGCTCAAGGGAGAAGAAGTGGTAGAGGTATTAGTAGTAGTAGTACTAGTAGGAGCAGTAGAAGTGGACAAGGATCTTGATGATGGTTGATGATAATTGTGAAATTGATAATGGTATTGAGAACGAGATTTCGATGTTCTTGATGATGATGATGATGGTGTTGTTGATGAAGTAGTAATATTCGCTTCTCCGGATAGTATAGGCATAATAGGAATCCCCAACTTTTTAAGACGCCATAAAATGATCAAATCCTCCTCGATTCTGTTTTTCTTCTTGTCATTGTTGCTACCATTATAAAAATATACACAAAGGTCAATTCCATTAGGTGCTTTATCTGGATAAACAAAACCGTCAAATTTGTCGCTATTGATATTTTCATGATCATAAGAATTATGTATAGAGGTCTTTTTTTTCAAACTCGTTAGATCTTGTCTTGCTGATTCGCATTGTAACCAAATATATTCTTCAATCATTGAACTCAGATAATGGTCAGTTTCCATGGCAATAGTCGTCGACCAAGTGAAATCTGCCTCAATAATTGATAATCCGTTATCTTCACAAGTCTCAATCAAGTTTTCTTGTTCTTCTTTTTCGTCAATATCAGGGGGTACGAGACTCATAAGTAATAAATGATGCTTTCTTTCCTTGAACATCTTGGGATTTCGTAACCATGATGGAGTGTCATTATAAAATAATGTAGCAAAGGCTTGAGATATTTTTTTCAAAAAAATTCTTTTATCCCTTTCTGATGCTGAACCCATATAAAGTACTCGAATAAATGTAGGCATTTCAAATTCTCTTTTCTCTTCCATCCCTTCTTCTTTTTCTTCCTTATCTTGTTCATCATCATTATTATTTTCTTGATATTCTTCGTTATCATTTTCTTGTTGTTCAATAGCACGCATTTGTTGTTCCAAATCTTTTTGTGCTTCAAGGAGCTCCATAAGAGTCTCTGAACCAACATTTTCAACCATCAAATCGTCATCATCATCATCATGATCACCGTTGTTACTGTAGCTATTTTTTCTATGACCATCTTCGTTATCACTATTTCCACTGCTCGCGGCTAGTTCAATTGAATCCCTATCAAAAGAATCATCGTCATCAGTAGTTGTAGTCGAATATTGAGAACCTCTCTGTCCTCTCTGTCCTCTCTGTTCTTGTTGTTCGCCAACAATACCACGCTTTCTCCTTCCATGGTAAGGTTGTCGTTGTTCTTGGTCAGAATCAGAGTTTAATGCGTCCATAAGTGATTGATGGTCAATTGTACTACTATGCATGCTTTGATAATCTTGGGATTGTGCTAGTTTATGCAATCCAGTTTCTGCGTGTGACCTTGGAAGGTCAACATTGAAATGTCCGCTACTTTGTGACATGCGTTGAGGTGGCCATGGATGGTGAGAAGAAGTAGGAGGTGAAGCCTTTTTAGATAAATAAGACAGTGTTGACTGAGGTCGAGGTGAGTTTAATGTTGAACTGTTCTCGTTGTTTAAAGTAATGTGGGAAGAATTTTGAAATGTTGTTTTAGGTTGTATCGCATTGTTGTTATTGTTGCTAGGTTCCTTTTCTAGTTCTTGGTCGTCAGGAACAGTGTTTGCTGGTATCCGCAGCATTTTTTTTTAAAAAAAGAAATACACAGAAAAAGAAGGGAAAGTGAAAGAAAAGTGAAAGAGCTCTATTATTTTTGAGCAACGCAAATTTGATTTTACACAGATATATATATATATATATATATATACCAAATAGACACACAGACACAGAAAGAAAGAGAAATAATGGAATTAAAAAAAGAAAGAAGAAAGTACGGCCAGTTTGTTTATAAGATGGATGATATGGCGGCGTAATATAAAAACAGCAGAATAATTTGGTAATATGGAATAATATGGTGACAGTGATTTTAATTAACAATATTTAAAAAAAATATATACATATAGAATAAAAAAAGTGGAACAAGATGAATGGTTTATGATTATATGGGTAATAAGGTTCTAGACATTATATATTATAAATAGTTCCTATACTACTCAGTTTTACCTTGAATTTATATTATCTTTTGTCGATAAGAATATATTTTTTGTATTGAAAAGAAATGAAAAGAGGAGTAAAAAAAAAAAAAAAATGGGATTAAACCAGATGATGCGAGGTTGGGATTGAAATTTGGTGCCCGGATAACTACACAAGAAAAAGGCGCGAAGATTTTGTGTTCCTGGAAATGAAAAATTTGGTTTCTCCTGAACAAAAAGTGTTTACAATTATAAAGTTATTCCACTATAAGATTGTGTTGTTGATCACAGTGGCGTCCACCAACTTCTATGATAATTTCTGTTTTTTTATCATTATAATGATGTGAAGAATAAACATGTAGTGATATAAATTATATTTATATTTTTTTTTCTTTGTTTATAAAAAATGCAGATAGAAGGAAAAGCTTTCATTCACTTACAAAGCAACTTCAAATAAAATATTATTTTGTCCACATGTCTGTTTACATTATACATCACATTCTGTTTGTGCAATCCTCCCGGTTAAGGAAAAGAGTGAGTTGAGCTACATAACACGACTTTCGTGCACATCACACAATTAGATGCTTCATCCTATTACGCACTTTAACCTTACTCTCCGACACTCTGAGGAAAGCTCCGTATATTGAGATGGACAAAAAATACAAGTATTGTATAACAATACTTATAGAAAATTTTGGGCGCCATTGTTATTGAATTTGATTAAAGCTCTCGTTTCACCATGAAGAACTTATTATGATTGGATCAATAAAATTTTCGTGTAACTAAAACTTGTTGCCTAGTAACAATATTTAGAGAAGGTCATAGCGCCTTTTTTTTGGATGATTGATGCTGACTATATTTGATTTATAGCGATATATTCAGAGGGAGAGGGAGGGCGTGTATATATATATATATATACAAAGGTCCATATGTGCGATATAATTAATATACAAACATGAAATGATAATAAAGAAATAAAGGAATTAAGGAGCATAAAAACAATGTAATAAATTGGAATAAAGAAAATGACTTGGCGAAAAGAGCTTTGACCTACCTTAACTCTCTTTTTTTTTATATAACGTTACACTTGCGTTTTATATATACTCAAAAGTAAAAAAAAAGATTAACCACTTTAATAAGCTCTTCTTTTCACTTGTTCCCCGCTACCCAAACCAAAAACCTCGCCTTGATTCTAGCTCTTCTTTAGTCTCAGTTTTTTTTTTCTTGTCTTTCAACTAGTTTCCTTTTTTTCTTTTTATCTTTTCACTCGAGAAAGAAACAACTTCTTTTCTTTTTTTTCCATTTTTTTTTAATAATTTTTTAAAAAGAAAAAAAAAAAGATGCATCTTTCAAAAGAAAAAGTCAAACCACCACGAAATTTACGATCGGCTCGACGTTCTCTTGTCAAAAATAAGATTTCAACTCCATTAACCCATCCAACCACCTTTCATTCTTCAATATCAGCGCCGAAAAAGATCATCAAGGCACTTTACGATTATCAAGCACAAGGACCTCATGAACTTTCATTTAAACAGGGTGATTTTTTTCACGTAACAGGTCGAGAAAATGACGAGCATTGGTTTGAAGCTTGTAATCCAGCCACAAGTTCAAAAGGCATTGTTCCTGTCAGTTATTTTCAGGTTCTTGATAAATCAGAACGTAACTTGACTGTAGCTCAACCACAATCACCACCACCACAACAGCAACAACAAGTACAGCCACAAAAAGCAGATTCCGGATTCATCGACCATGACCTTGAAGGAGCAAATAATACCCTGGGTAACTAGAGGAAGATAAATCTGATTATGCTTTTATCCCCTTCACTTTATTTTTATCTTTATTTTTTATTTTTTATTGTTAAATAATAATAATTCTATCTTTTCTTTTTTTTTTTTTGACACGATAACTGTAAACAAAAACTTTATTTATAATTTTTTATATAGCAAAAAAGATGCAACCACTTTATGGTGTTGTTCTTTATGATTTTCAAGCTGAACGATCGGATGAATTAGATGCAAAAGCAGGAGAACCTATTATTGTGATTGCTCAATCGAATCAAGAATGGTTTGTTGCTAAACCTATTGGTCGGTTAGGTGGTCCAGGTTTGATCCCTGTATCATTTGTTGAAGTACGAGACGCGGTTACTGGAAAAGCAATTACGAATGTAGATATGATGCACACAGCTGCACCGATACCTCGAGTAGAGGAATGGAAAAAAATGACACAAGGGTACGAAGCTACAAGTATTTCTTTGGGTTCTATGGATAATAATAAACAACAGCAAAATAATTATCAACAACATCTTTTACGATCTGGGTTTAGTGAATCTCCTTCTTCATCGATCTCTTCGGCTACCTCGGATCGAATTATGAAAGCGCGACAGCAGGGGTTATTGGATGATGGGATTCAAACAAATAATGACCAGCATCCAGATACTATCTTGGATAGTTATGGAATGCAGCATTTGGCTCAAGTATCATCATTAGATCCTCCTACTGAAAGAACATCTGCTCATTCAGGGACATCACCAAGAGAAAGTCGCAGTACACGCTCGGATCGACCTATGGTAGAAGCTGCTGTCATTGATTCTTATATCCTGGAAGGCGATCAATACTGGTTTATTGTATACGCGCGATTAAATAATGGACGACATCGGGTACTATACCGTTTATATGAAGGTATAACAATTTTGTCACGAAACAAAAAAAAAGGAGACAGAGAGAGTATAGAGAAAAAAGAAAGTCCGAGAAACATATTATAAAATAGTTTTCTTTCTATATATAAATACTATATTTATGAGAAAAAAAGACTAAAAGGTCGGCAAGAGGTTAAAGAAGTAATGGACAAGAAAAAAAAAAGTGATCTAAAAAAATATTTCTGGTCTAGATTTTTATGATTTCCAAATCAGCCTTCTCAATGATTTTCCGTTGGAAGCTGGAAAAGCTGATCGAGAACGAATACTACCATACATGCCCGGTCCTCTAACTGATGTAGATGAAGATATAACAGGTAAGTTTAATATATTCATTTGAATATTTGTTTTTATAATATCATAAGGAAATTACTGTCAATTTTTTTTTCTGTTTTTTCTTCAATTAAAAAAATATTTTTTGGTAATAATAACCTTTTACCCCCGATTCCAATATGTTTCAGCTGAACGACAACGAGATCTTGATAAATATTGTCGAGAACTTTTGACTTTACCACGATACCTATCCGAAAGTTCACTTGTACAAAGTCAACTTTTTGGTATACATGAAGGTGATATTGAAACAGATTATGATCCACGATTGGGTGTTATTCAATCACAACCAGAAGATCAATCATTACCGCCACAGCAACAACAATTACCACAGCCTACTTCTTCTTCTTCAGTGACAGCTTCACTTTCTTCTTCTACAGCAACACCTGTGAAAACTCAAAGTGGATTGACAGCAACAAGTGCAACAAAAAGTACAGTAAAACTCAAGATTGTTCATAAAGACGATATTTTTGCTATCAAAGTACCAGCAGACAGTACATTGGATCAGTTATGTGCCAAAGTACACGATCGACTTGGCTTCGATGTTGCATTGAGATACAAGAATGAAGGAAGTGGGGATAGTCTTCCATTAGAAGATGAAATGGATATGGAAGAAGCTTTTGCATCTGCTATAAAGTTGGGTAAATTGACCGTTTATGCGCAGCGAATATAGTAATACAAACCTGTAAACAATAACAACGACAATAATATACTTTCATGAAAACTATAACAAATGAAAACAAAAGCAACAAATAACATCCGCACTTCCGCTCAGACACTCCATCTTTACAAAATTATTCCATTACCGAATATTTTTTTTCTTATTATTACTGCCTTTACTACTATATTTTTTTAAACTATCTCTCTTTCCCTCCCCCCCATCTTTCTCACTCTCTCTCACTCACATACTTTCTCTTTCTTCATTCACACTTACTAAAACCTCCTTTATTCAAAGATTCCTCAAATAACACATTTGATTTTTCAATTATTCTTTTTTTTTTGTATATGAGATAGTTACAATTTGTATACGAATATCATCCATTACTACTAATTATATAAGTAAATAACTATAAATATAAAATATTATATATATATATATAAAAGTGATATATTGCAAAAAAAAAAGTACTCTTTGCTTATTATATGATATGTTGATGAAGATGGAAGGGGTGTATGAGAGAGGTTGAATGATGTACATGGCTATTTACTATTATGAAAAACAACAAGATCGTTCTTTTTTCCTTATCCGTGTTCGTTGTGTCATTCTTCTTAAACTTGAATCACCAAATTGTACACCACTCCCACTACGTTCAGGATCAATATGTCCTATATAATAATAGCAATAACTATATTAATATATCACTTTTCTTTTCAGCTTAATACATAAATCTACTCTTTTTTTTTTCATTATTATACCTATTTCAATTTTACTCAAAATGGATCGAGCACATTTAAAAAACATTTCTTCCACTGAATCACCTGTCAAGGCACTGGCCTCTAAAAACATCATTTCTATATATAAAACAAATCATGCCGCTCTTCATTTTTAGTATGGATTTTTGTTTTAATTATAGTAATAATATTCATTCCCGCTCCTCTAATATTTTACCATGTTCTTGTGCAAACCGACTTGCTTCTAAATAGGACACTTCCCGTTCTTCTGCTAAATCACTTTTATTTCCTACTAATATTATAACTAGTTCTGGATTTGCTAGTGATCGTACATCTGATAGCCATGAATGAACTCCCAAAAATGTTTCTCTACTATAATAAATAAATATTATTTTATCCATCAGCCGAATACAATTATAAAAATATCTTGATAATTTACTTATCATACACCAAACCCGCCATACCTACTTGCATATATCATAAACTATTAAAGCTCCAGCGGCACCTCGAAAATAACTTCGTGTTAACGATCTGAGAACACCAAAAATAAGAAAACCATTTCATATATATACAATAAGTTTTCTTTTTTCAAAACACTCTTATTGTATATATAATATATCCATATAAACAGCCATACTCTTTTTTTTTATCCATGTTTTTTTTATCACACTTACCGAAATCGTTCCTGAAAATAATAATGATAGAAGTACTTGATTAATACTCCATATTTCTATTTTATGTATTATAGCCGTTTCTTTAAATGTATATTATGTTTATATAACATATTTTTTTCTCTCAACCTTTCTTATAAAATATATGCATATATATACATGTACATGTACATATATATATTACCTGACCAGCTGTATCCCATATCTGTAACTTAATAGATTTGTCTGCTATATGTACAATTCGCGTTCCAAACTCCATTCCTATTGTATTGACGGAATCTTTTTTGACTATATAATAATTTATAGCGGTGAAGTCCGTTAATAGACATATAGATATATTCTACGTTTATCTTCCCACCCCCTTCTTACATTGGTTTTCTAAGAAATGGTGTAATAAACAAGATCTATTTTTTAAAGGGTGTGCATGTACGTAAGTTGTAAGTCTTATTTTTTTTAACTCCCCAAATCTCAAAAATAAATAAATAAACTTACTTGCCCGTCCCGGAATCACCAACAAGTAATAATTTTAAAAGAAAATCTATATTTTTTTTTCGAAAACTTGTTAATAAAAAAGAGGTTCATTATAATAATGAACTAATATGATAATGTATAAACGAGTTTATTTCTTTTTTACCATAAGCATCGGCTAACATGACGTTATATGTATATGTATATGTATATGTATATAAATATATTACTATTATTACTATTATTACTATTACTATTGTTATTATTATTATTCTGGTGGAAATACCACACGCACAACTTTACACTTGAAAAAAAAAAGGCACACACACACACACACAAAAAAAGGGTAACGCGGAAATCAAAACGTTTTTAGGTAACATTGGCCAAAGTAGGTAAATATATTCCCCTTTCTGTGTTACCTTAAAATGCAATTCCATATTAAAAACAGCATTGCATTCTGTTTTGTTTCATCTTTTTTTTAATGCATGATTTTTTTTTTTTTTCAAATCAAAATAATAAAAATAGAATTCATTAAAGTACTTTCCAACAAACAAAAATATTTAGTAAATGAGATGTCAAAGTATATATAAATCTATCTATCTACCTATATGCTTGAGATATATTGTAAGGATAACGCCATTTTTCTGAATAGATATATATGTATATAGAATATGCGTGTTTGGATGAGTATACTATGCTACTGATCTTTTTGAGTGTAAATAGGGTAGCTCGTTGCCATCACTGTTGCCTGGCTACATTTCTTTATGTATCTAAAAAAAGAGAATGCCAATAACGTAAAGAGCACTCGGCGCTACGTATCCTATACCAGCAATATTATCTTGTTTGATATCAAACCATAAAAAAACAGAATGAACAACAACATATACGTAAATACAGTAAAAAGTTAGAAAAGCAATACAGGTAAAAAAAAAATGTTATGTACTGTTCTTACACATCTCTATAGCAATAAATTATCGAATACATTGAAGTCAGATTGTTAATCACTTGTAGCAATTAATGGAAATCAACATGATGTTATTTTTTTCCAGCCATTCGGATACCATTGTTATATATTCACATCAATAAAATATGTTGGTTAATAATAGCATATGAGCAAAATGATATAGTTTTATTCTTTAAACAATGTATTGATTATTATTATTATTTTTTTGTGAACGCGCACCAACATGTATATTTTCAACAACTTAAAAAAAATGTTCATAAAAAAATTTAAGAGGAGAAAGAGGAAGACAAAGAAAGAAAAAGATGGGAAGGAAAAATTAAAGAAATGAGAAAAAAATGGTGTACATGGTAAAAAAAAGGGGGGGGGGACAGTAAGTTAAAGAAAAAGATTTTTGTAAAAAGCCCTTTTAATGTTACATGTTTTAATTTTTTTTTCTTTCTCTACTTTAACGATTAAAAAGCAGAAAGAAAGAAAAAAAAATGAACGCTTTAGACCCGACCTTCTTTCTTGCTGACTCTGACCCCCCGCTCTTCTAGGCAGGGTTTTTCGGCCCGTCAGACCGTTGGTTCCAAGACCTTGGTAATTCTACCGATCGCAACAGTCTTGCCTTCGTCACGAAGTGTGAAACGACCAAGTTGAGGATACTCTTCAAATCGTTCAATACAAATAGGTCCAGCAGTTTCAACACGAGCAATCACTTTTTGACCTTGTTTGACAAACTGAGGAGGACGCTTCGTCTTACGACCTGTCTTCTTATCAATCAAATGAAGCAAGGCACTGATAGTAACTTCTTCAACAGCAGAGTGAACATGCATGACAGCAGTGTAACCAGCACAAATGATATTCTTGTGATCAAGAATGGCCAATTGAGCTTCATATTGAGTAGATGTTTGAACAGGCTTCTTTTTATCACAAAGCAAGAAACCAGGTTGAACGTCATCTTCTTCAACACCCTTCAAACGAATACGAACGTTATCACCACAGATGGCTTGATCAACTTCTTCTTCGGTTTCATTGTAAATAGAAGTAATTTCACAAGTTTGCTAATTAATCAAAATAATGTGTGTTAGTTTCTTTTTTTAAAAAAAATGAAATCAATCTAAGATGAGAGCATAAAAATAAAGACACTCTCTTCTACGTTTTTATACCTTATTAGGCATGAGAAGAATGCTCTGGTTCTTCTTGATATGACCAGATTCGATTTTACCAACAACAATGGTACCCATATCCTATTTCATAATGATATAGTTAGAAAAACAGATGTTTATTTTCTCCTCCCCTCCCTCCCCCTTCCATCCTTTTCAATAATCCAACTTCCACAAACTAATAAACTAACCTTATACTTTTCAGCGACAGGCAACATGAGAGGAGCATTTAACTTTCTTTCCATGGTTTTCATGTCATCAAGATATTCAAGAAGCGAGGGACCATTGTACCAAGTACATTGTTTTGCACGTTCCTTGATGTTAGCACCAGTATAACCACTGAGAGGCATAAAATGAACATCAGTCTTGGGATTGAAACCGGTTTGCTTCAAGAAAGGTGTAAGCTTGCCCAAGATTTCATCGTAACTATGTAATTATATAATAAACAAAAAAAAGTAAGTGTTTATGCTCTTCCTTAGTACATAAATATACTGAATTCATTATCCTTCTCTTCTTACCGAGCCTTGTCCCATTCAACAGTAGGATCATCCATCTTGTTGACAGCAATGATCATTTTATTGATACCAGAGGTCTTTGCCAACATGGTATGTTCACGAGTTTGACCACCACGTTCAAAACCAGTTTCGAATTCACCTTTACGAGCAGAAATAACCATAACACCAACATCAGCTTGAGAAGCACCAGTAATCATACTTGGGACATAGTTCTTGTGACCAGGAGCATCCAAAATAGTATAACGACGCTTGTCAGTTTCAAAGTAAGCACGACCACATTCAACAGTTTTACCCTAAAAGATGTACATCAAACAAATTCCAGTTCCACATTAGTAAGACCAAAGCTTTCCTTTCCTTCCTCGTTTCCAACCCTTTCCTTTCTTCTTTTTTTTTTTACAACAAGAAGTATCAATCATCAATAATAATAGTAAATTTATTTATTTTTACCTTTGCTCTTTCTTCGTTACCAGTATCAAGAGCCCAAGATAAATACCATGATTCACGACCAGCATCCTTTGCGTCTTTTTCATACTTTTCCATGGTACGCTTATCAACCATACCAGTCAAGAATAAGATGTTACCACCCATGGTGGACTTACCAGCATCTATTTAAATATATACATTGATTATTATTTCAAAAAGTTTTATGAAATTTCTAGATCCACAAAACACTAATCATTACTTACCGACGTGACCCATGAAAACAATGTTAATATGTTCCTTGCCATACAAATCTTGAACAATTTCATCATCAACGGCTTCAATATCATTATTAACTTCTTCAAGTTTTGCAGCAGCTTGAGCAACCTCCTTCTTGGCTGCCTTTAGGGGAGCGGAGGCCTTAGGAGCAGCCTTAGGCTTAGGAGCTTCTTCCTTTTCAACAGGGGCAGGCTTAGCTTCTTCCTTTTGTACGGGAGCTATATATACATAAAACCATTATTATTGTTATTATTATATAAGCAAAAATATAGAGCTTTTTTTTTCTTTTGATATAAAAGAGAGAAAAGGGTGAAAAGTGGATCGATCGAAATAGAAAAAAAAAATTATAGTATAATTTAATGATTATTAATGAATTGTTTTTTTAATCAAAAATACCCAAAATTTGTTGTTTAGTTTTAAATAACAACAAGATATTTTTATAGTGACAAACATTAAGTTATATTATGTTTTTTCTTATTCGACCCACAGTATGTAATTTTGATGAAAAGGTATTGTTGTTGTCTTTTTTTTTTTTCGTACTGTCACCAATGTATATAATATGTTTATTTACCTGGGGGAGCAGGAGCAGGAGCAGCAGCAACTGGGGCTGCGGATGTAGGAGCTGCTTGTGGTACTGGAGCTGGAGCTGGAGCTGGTGCAGGAGCAGCAGGAGCAGAAAAAGCTCCAGGAACGAATGCCTTTGCAGTAAAGCTAGGTTTCCATTCAGATGCTTGTGGGTTCAACGACAACTTTGATGTTGCGTTCGAAAGCTTATTATCTTGACTCATTTCCGGGTCAAAAACGATCGAATCGAAAGTTGAAGAAAAAAGAGAAAACCTATTGAAAATATATGTAATAAAATATATAAAAAAAAAAAAACTTTACAAGCCGCCTACGTCATGTACCAAAAAATTCAATCAATCACGTGACCTGTACTCAATTAAAATAATTAGGACGGATTTTATATTTTCATTTCAGTTACTCTTCGCTCATACCACCAGTATACACACACACACACACTTACTCTTTTTTCTTTTTTTTTGAGGGGAAGTTATATATTATATAAAAACTTTATAAAAAGGTTTCAGAAATGTCAATGAAAAAATTACAAAGTGAGTTAAAAATATTTTATTTAAGAGCCATCTTTTAGAGAAAAAGTTATTTTTTTTATAGTTCGCGTCTCTTTTAATTCTTTAATACATATCTACGTAACAACAATAACTTTTTCCCTCCTTACTCGCCTTTCTTTTCTCTTTTTTTCTTCTTCTTCTTCTTCTTCTTTTATATCACTCAAATCACTCTCTGGTTTTTTAACAACAATAATTATATATAGCCGAGATTGACCGGGTATTAAAAAAAGTAAGCGAAGGTGTTGAAACATTTGAAACGATATTTGACAAAATCCAGTCAACGAACAATACGAATCAAAAAGAAAAATACGAACAAGACTTGAAAAAGGAGATTAAGAAACTACAACGCTTACGTGATCAAATTAAAACATGGCTTTCATCCAATGAAATAAAAGATAAACGGTCATTACTAGAAAACCGAAAATTAATTGAATCACAAATGGAACGTTTCAAAGCTATTGAAAAAGAAATGAAAACCAAAGCTTATTCTAAAGAAGGACTTTTACAAAAGGAGAAAATGGACCCCAAAGAAAAAGAAAAACTGGACACGTGTGAATGGATTACTACGACTGTAGAAGAACTTTCAAGGCAGATTGAAATGTCAGAAGCAGAACTAGAAACTTTACAAGGCACTTCAAAACGTGGCAAAAAAGATTTAGCAAGACAAGAACGAGTAGCAGAGCTGGAACATTTGTTTGAACGAAATAAATGGCATATTAATCGATTAGAGTTGATTTTACGATTATTAGAAAATGACCATCTTCCACCAGAAAAGGTATTCTATTTTTATTTTTATTTTTATTTTTTGGAAATCATACTTTTGAAAGTAAAACCATTGACAAAATTACTATTATTTTTTACAATATAAGGTCAATGCTATCAAAGATGATGTCCAGTATTATGTTGAATGTAATCAGGTATTGCTGCACTCTTCTTTGTTTTTTGTTGGTTATTTTCTGAGAGATATATATATGCATATAAAATGTATTATGTGATAAATAACTTACCACTTATATATATATATATATATATATATATATATATATACTGCTTTAATTAATCAAGGAACCCGATTTTGAAGAAGATGAATTTGTTTACGACGATTTAAATCTTGAAGAAGAAGAAGAACAATATGCGATTGGTACAGACGAATATTTTGCACACGAGAGTGAGTTTGTTGCTGGACTCTCATTCATTTTTGAAATATCTAACACTATTTTAATTTCAATATAAGTAGATGCCAAAGAAGAAGAAAAGCCTCAGTCTAAACGAAAAGAAAAGAAGGAAGAGAAAGAACGAGAGAAAGAGAAAGAAAAGGAAAAAGAAAAAGATGATGAGGTAATTTTCTATATTTATCATTATTATTACTACAAGTTATTATCGACTAATATATTATTTTATATATATTAGACACTTTCTTCTTCTTCACCATCAAGATTACATAATGTACAAAGTCCAAAAGCAACGAGTAAGTTATATATATATGTATTCATGTATCTGATGAATAAGAGTTAATTTTTACCAAATGACTTTTAAAATAGAAGATTCTCATCCATCATCATCATCACTGGCTGAAGAAGGTAAGTTGTTTTATATACATGTGGATTTAAACTTTTTGTTATATATATATTAACAATTTGGCTATATATTCTTATAATCAGTGAGATCTTCTAATAGTCCATTAAAGACACCATCAAGCACCACCAAATCTATTGAAAGCACCCCCACCGCGACACACACTACCACTACCACTACTACCACTGCTGCTGCACCATTATCATCTGGATTAAAATATGCACAAGCAGCAGCAGCAGGTGCTACTTCTTCAACATCACACGATACGAAATGTAAAGTTTATCTCTTTTTTTTTGTCAATTGTTATTATTATCATTATAAACAAATATCTAGGATGATTAACGTGTCTTTTGATGTTTTTCTTATTTTAGCACATGAGAAACCAATAGAGAATGCCTGGGCAGAACCACCGAAAATTATTGATCAGTCAAAACAAAGTGGTTCTTCATCTGAAGTATCAAAACAGCATTCTCGATTGCAATCCCCAGTTCAACAACAGAGTGTGCCTGGTGCACAGTCTTTATTGGCTTCTCAATATCCTGGAAAAGCCGTATGTAATCAAGTGGAAAGTGAGAATGAAGAAGGGAAAATGAGAAAAGAGATTGATTTATGTTTTGGATATATATGTATATAGTCTCCATCTGGTATTGGTTCCCATCAACAACATGTCTCGGCAGATATTACTGATTCACGATTACCTGCATCACTTGCTGATTTAGCACCAGCATTTGAAGCAGTAAAAGCTAAAGGTAATATATACATATAATACATATTTTGAATCATTTGGATGTATAATAATAGTGTGATTTTATAACCAAAAATAATTAAATAATAGGAGCAGATAAGGGTGATATGTTATATACACATCAAATGTTAGATGCAAGTCTTCAACATGTTCCTGATCTTATTGATTCTGAAAGGTTAATATTTTGACTATTTATTATTAAAAAAGTGGGTGCATTATACGAATGAATATTATGTTTAACCTTATATATATAAATAGACCGAAAATATATCAACCAAAAACACCTTATCCGACACCAAGTTATTACCCACAACAGCCATTACCGATGTTTGATAATCCAGCATTATTTGAAAAATTCGATATGGATGCGTTATTCTTTATTTTCTATTATCAGCAAGGCACTTATCAACAGTAAGTAGTATTTGATAACCCAATGCACATTTGTTTTGTTTTTCTTTAATTTACTTTAACATTTCATTTTTTTTTTAAAAAAAAAACCAGATATCTTGCAGCTAAGGAATTAAAGAAACAATCTTGGCGATTCCATAAAAAGTATCTTACTTGGTTCCAACGACATGAAGAACCAAAGGTAATCACAGATGATTATGAACAAGGAACTTATATCTACTTTGATTACGAAGGTGCATGGTGTCAACGCAAGAAAACTGAATTTAGGTAGGAAAAAAACTGATTTTCATTATTCTGTTCAATAATAATAACGATAACAATATATCTTGTTTTTTTGCTAATTAATATGTTTTCTTTCCTTAAAAAAACATTATAGATTCGAATACCGTTATCTCGAAGAAGCATAAAATTCGATGTTCCCTCCCCCCCCTTCCTGTTCGCACATTTTCATGAATATCATACAATAATCATAACAATAATAATAATGATAATATTACTACAAATATCAGTTCCCTTTTTTATACATATTATGAATTTACATGATCATTTTTAAAGAATGATGTATTATGTTGAGGTTGCTATGGTTATCAAAATGAATTGTTGCCATGATGATTGTCAGGAACTTTTTTTTTTTTTTTTTGGAAATTTTGACAGCTTAAAGAAACCCAGCTCTGTTAAAAAAAATGGTGGCTGTTGTTTAGCGTGACCGTGCCCTGTCAAGCGATGGGCCAACTGGGTAAACACCAAAATAATACAATCTTTAGCTTCCGCCCTTTATTTTCTTTTTTTTTTCCTTCAACCCTTCAAATAATACATAACAATGGTAATGACAAAAACGAGACAATTAAGAAATGGAGTTTATAAATGAAATTAACAATGAATTCTTTATTTCAGCTTCGATTTTCTTCCAACTTGTTGACACGCACCACCGCCGCTTCGCGCCAAACCGTACGGTATGACAACTCTATATTTTTTTCTTTTCTTTACTAAATGTCTGCAACAACAACAGCAACAAATATAAAAATAAGATATTAATATATATGTAATATAGTGTTGGTGCTACTGCATTTGCTCGACGTTGTTATGCTACTGAAGGTGAACAACCTTTGGCTACCCCTGGTACCAGTGCTACTGTCGACCCTAAAATCGCCAACATTGTTGATCAAATTGAGACCCTGACATTGTTGCAAACTTCAGAATTGGTTTCCCAATTAAAGGTAAATATATATATTTATATAAACCGGAGTGATATAAATATACGAAAAGAAAATGAAAAAGAGAAAGGAAAAAAGAGAAATCAATTTTAAAGATTTTTTTTATATATATTTAAAACTAAAAATGTAAATAAAAAACGTATTATAGACACGCTTAAACATCCAAGACATTGCTATGCCTGTTGGTATGCCTATGGGTGGTATGCCTGGTGCTGGTGCTCCTGCTGCTGCTGAAGAAGAAAAGCCTGCCGAAAAGACTGAATTTAATGTCAAGATCGAAAAGGTTGATGCTAGTGCAAAGGCTAAGGTTATTCGTGAAGTCAAGAACTTGGCTGGATTAAGTTTGGTTGATGCCAAAAAGTTTGTTGAAAGTGTACCAAAGGTTTTGAAGGAAACTGTACCTAAAGAAGAAGCTGAAAAGTTGAAGAAGGCACTTGAAGCTCTTGGTGCTACTGTTCAATTGGAGTAAACAAAATATTGTAAAAAAAAAAAAAGAAAACATATGAACAATTCCACATTATAAACTCTTCAATAGTATAATACAAATACATATTTAACGTTAATTGACCTTTGAACCTTTTTTTTTATCATATATTAAAAGAAGATTTTCTCGCTATCTATCTCCACTCACACAGACACACACATACACACAATTCTTTTCTTTTCTTTTTACATAGATAAGTTTCTCTTTTCTTTTTTCATCGCATGTACATTCCAAACAATTAAAAAATTTCTCTTTAGTTTTAGAAATAAAACGTTTTTTTAAAAAAAGGAAACCCAATGTTGTTCTATTATTTTTTGATATAAAAAGATTCTTTTTTATTTTATTTTTATTAAAATTGTTATAAAAGTTATTTGATTGTTGTTTGATTTATGAGTTAAAAAAAAAAAAGAAGGAAAAAAGTAGGTGTGTGTTATGGTGTTTGTATATTGTTTGTAATCAAGTTGGGTAAAAAAAAAAGAAGATACGAAGATGATGAAAAAAATAAAAAGTGAGGGAAAGAGGGAATTGGTTTTAATAATTTGGTATGAATGAGAACCACCAAGTTTGATATATTATATATATATATTATTTGATTTACCAATCCTTCTTGATATCAAAGGACCAGGTCCATTCCATATGAGTAGCATTATCATCATCAACGAATTTGCTCTATAATAAGTAATGTTTATATTTACATATTGTGAATAAATAATAAAATGAATTACCTTTTTCTATCATATGTATAAACCAAAAAAACCCTCATCATTCTTTTATTCTTACCTTGGCTTCATAATGACCGCGAGCAAGCATACCAGAGGGAGCTTCTTCAAGTTGGAACTTCTTTTCATAAGCTTCAGCAGCAGGGCCATAACTACCGATCATTTCTTCGGTCTTGTCAACTAAGTACAAGAAACTATCATTTAGTTTTTTGTTTTCACCTTTTTTTTTTTTTTTTGCTTTAAATATAATAAGTGTTTAGTTTACCTCGGACTCCCTTACGCTTGACAACTTGCAAATATTTCAAACCTGAGACAACTTCATGTTGAACTCTGTATAAACGGAATGAAATATAAAATGAGTAAAGGGGTGTATAAAGAAAAAAAAAAGGTTCAGGGGTCAAAGATGTGTATGTATGTAGAGTGATGGTTATTTTTTATAGTAAATGATAATAATGAATAATTAAGAAATTATTCAAGGGATCACAAATGGAAAATAAAAGAAGCTTTATTTTATTTTACCTGAATTTGACCTTCATACGGTATTCAACACCTTCCTTGATAGTGAAAGGGGTTTCTTTTGCGTTGGCAAGAGCCTCTATTCATATGATAATAGCGATAATAATGAGTGATGAGATTGTTTGCTTATAATTAAGACATACACACACACACACAATATTTCTACGCAGTAACTAAATCATGTTCTCCTTTTTTTTTTCTATCTTACCAGGATTAGACAAGTCGACTCTAACATCGGAACGACCTTCAACTTCAAGAGCGATATATTCAACAACAACCTATTATTTTTATAATTTATTTATTTATTCGAAAAAAAAAAGGATAAAATTATTAATTTGATATTATTTCCCCATCTCTTTATTCTTAATCTAACTAGAAATATATATTTATACATATATTTCTCTCGTCTCCCAAAGTCGCGCTTTTCTTCCCCTTTAAATATATATGTATAAAAAAACTTACTCGGCGGGGATCATCAGTAGGACCAGGAGCTATATAATTTTATAAAAGTTAACTTGACATTTAATAAAAAAGACTCGAGTATATATAGATTTCATTCGAGAAAAAAAAAAAAGAGATTAAAGAGAACTTTATTTATTATTTTTACCTCCACCCTTTAAACCGAGGGATTCCTTCCACTTGTTCAAGGACTCGTCTTGCGCGTCAAGTTGTTGATATTCTTCCATAGTCTTCTTTTCACCCACCTTATAACCAGCGGTTTGGCTGGGAGAGAAATCTTCGTCGTGATGATCAGCCATTGTTTATTTAATTATATTCAAGCTATGTTTGTTAAAAGATGAAAAGATGATGAGGAGAGGGGAAAAAAAAAAGAAAAAAAAAGGTTATGTGGAGTTGGAGTGTAAAAGGGAACACGAACCTTTTGCCTGGGCTGAGTTTCGGAGTTTCAGTTATATAAAAGAGCATTGGAAGTGTGTTATATATGTGTGTGTGTGGTGTTCTTCTAATATGCAAGTTGCTTTTTTTAGTCTCTCTTTAATACATATAATAATATATATTTATAAAGTTTCTCACCTAATTAGAAAATAATGTTACTCCAGCCATCATGTTAGTAGTTCCTTTTTTTTTCACTTTACTTTTTTTTTTATTCTAGCTTTTATTTCTATGCATGTATTAGACATCAGTTTTATTATATATAATTAAGATGACCTTTTTTCACTTTAAGAAAGTTGTAAAGAAGAAGAAAAAATTAGTGATAATAAGTAGTACCTATAATATGAATATGCATATAACTTAATGTTTTGCCCCTGTTACTTTTCCCAGGGTTCGGCGCTCTAAAAAAAAAGGCCAGCTTATAAAATATAGTAATTAATATGAGCTTACAAAATAAAAAGAAGCAAGAACAAGTAAGAGAGGGAGATCAGATCAGATCACACTTTTCAAGCATAACTATTTCAATATATTTATTATATTAAAAAAAAGAGCTTATTTATATAATTATATATAAATTATTTGACACAAATAGTGCATTGTCATTTTTTTATATGCATAAGTCATTGAAGTTGGGAAAAAATAAGTCAGCAGTAAATTATTCAATGCTTAGAGATAGTTGAGTCAACTCAATATGTTGTCACTATTTATGGACAACAAAATGAGTTACTCAACAAAAAACATGGACATCCTCCAAATTAAGAAAAAAAAAACAACTTTTAAGTTAGTCAGTTAGTGGCAAAAAAAAAAAGATAACAATTATGTTTCCTTACTGAATTTAATTTAAATAGATGATAACCAATGATAATATTCCAAGTGGTTTTAGAATAAAAAAAATATTTAACTCGAGAAAAGATATATAGAATAAACGAGGAAAATAATGATTAAGCATTTTTTTATTCTTGAATTACTCTTGCTATTATTATTAATCAATTCTAGCACAAATGTTTGATATATATCATAGCAACCTATATGCTACCTTTAATTTGTGATATAATGATTATAGTAGTGAGTAAACTTATAAAACAAAAGAAAGAGAGAGAAAGAGAGATAATAAGAATAAAAAACCTGTCAACTTGGGGGAATAGAATGGAATAGAATGGGGAATTTGGGGTAACCCCAAGAAGGAATAGAAGAAAAGAGCCAATAAAAATTTGTAGGACAAAAAAAAATAGTGAAATGTTGCTTCATCAAGCAAACAACCACCTGTCAAACAGAAAAGAATAAAAAGAGCGGAGGTATTGAACAAACTAAAAATAGTAATAATTGATCTTCTCTCTCTTTTTTAAAAAAAGGAAAGGGGTTGTTAAAAGAGAAAATGAATGGGGTGATCTTCGCTCACTTCATTATAATAATAAGTCCTATAACCGTTGCTTTGTAAATAGTAAATGATTTGAAATATATATATATACAAAATTGGCTTAAAACTATTATGTGAATATATCATGGTTATTAATTGATAGTAGTTGCCAGGTAATGTTTATTATAACGCATTAATATCTTCCTAATCACCATAACAGCGAATTAAAAAAAAAGAAAACTCGATATGCTTCCTTCCAATATTTAGAAATACTAGAAACAAAAGATAGAAATTAATATGATTATAATTCACTTTTCTTTTTAATGGTATGTAATTGATAAAAATGTAGTTTTAATAGATTTATTATCACATAAATATTCACTTGGTAAATAGGCTGTGTGATAACTTTAAACAAACAAAAAAGGCTAGTTCATATTGCTGTATACTTATTGAAAAAAAAAATTATGGTGGTGGTAGAAATATAACATGGCGTGGGATTTTATTTTGTGGGGGCGAGTAGTGTGCTGAAAAAAATAAGAGGTATAAGTTTACCTTTTCTGTTTACAACCAAATAAAAGTTCATAATTCTCTTTATCATTACTAGATTAATAAAAATAATAATTAAGTTCATTAATCTCTCTTTTTAATCTTTAATTTTTGTTTTTTTCTTTTCAAATATTTCTTTTCTATATTAAAGCCATTACTACTCTTCTTTTCAACTGCTCTATTCAAGTATATAATCTATACAAAACTTACTCTCTTCTTTATTTGAATATATATATATATATATATATATATACCTTATAACAGCATTGTTAAAACTTTGATCCATTACTCTATAATTATAATGACGGATTAGAAAAATCCGACAGATCCATAGATCTCAATCCGTTTACAATCCGGATTGTAGAATTACGATCCGAATCCGATCCGAATCCGTTGAGACACAATCCGAATCCGATCCAATCCGTATGAAAAACGGATCGGTTTATAAATCCGGATTGTACTAAGATCCTGCCTAAGGTAACTCACATCCAAGACTTTTTTTTTGTAAAACTAACAAGACGTGTATTCGAATTTTAGTCCTGAGCGACACGACATCATTTTTTGTGGAAGAGAAGTACAACGACGTCCTCTTTTCCCGACAGATATGTATGAACGACTTAATAAAGAAAATATTGGTGTTCAATTACAAGTGGCGGACCCTTCTTTCCAGTCATTGGTTTCAGAAGCAGCAGACGCGGTAAGATATAATAAATTCCTAGGTGCTGAAGATGATACTCATGTTCCATAATATGCACATAGTCCGACGTTCAAGGATTTAGAAAGGCAATTGAAAATTTACGAAACTGCATTACTACTACCCGAACTGCAGAAAAATATTTGATAACTAATAGCTTTGAATTATTGTAAGTTTACACCATCCAATATTAAATATTCCCAATTAAAAAAAATAGTGTGTGTGTAAACTAAACAAGATAATATAGGCTCCAATTATATAAAGTTACCGGTAAAACATTATCAGCATCCGAAGGATGCTTGCGCTTCTATGTTATTGACTACCTATTAAATAACTGCAACAAGTTCCTGACGCAACATGACCATGATGCAACTTTTTATCCTGGAGAAATTGAATTGAATGCTATGACGATACAGTTGCGTGGCCAAGGAATGACTGATGGTCGTTTAAAATATCACGCTGATGGAAAGATCTGTGTGGATGAACTTGGTACAGAAATACTTTTATCTGAAGTGTCCTCCTCATTTGATGAAAATACAAAAGGAAAAATAAGCTTTGACCACCACAAAGCCATGTTTGGCCTACTTGTGATGCTGAGAACCATTGCCGGTTTTTATCAATATGCAAGCTTTGAAACGTTCACAAAACTCAAGCTACATTTTATACACACACACAGTAAGTGAAATTTAGGAATGATTTGATCTGGTTACGTACGAAACTATAGTGGATAAGAAAGAGATTGGTTTTTGATTCTCCTTTTCATAATTTTATAGATCGTGCTATTAGGCATTGGTCAATGTCAACACCTAGTCCTGGTCTGTATGTTATGGATAAAGAACAAAAGGTCGACATCATCAAGGACTTTAACAAGAAGCAAAACAATGCTGTTTCGTTCGTAAACTTTAATATTACGTTGGGTGTATGTATATTTATTTTTTGCTTATTATGTATTTGAGATAACGGACTAACATATATTATATATAGGCTGCCTTAAAAGAAACAATAAATATCTTACATAGCTTGAAGCAAGAACACGATGAAAAAGAACGAAGCTTCCGATTTGAACAGAACATTACTTATCCTTCTTTACTTGATCATGTACACCCACAGGTTGTTCGGCTCAATGAAAACAAGCATATGAGTGAGGTTGTGGACGATGGCCCAAAATCACCCGTTTACCGTCCCAACACTTAATGATTGTACACACTTCTGTATATACTTGCTGTAAAATACCATCCCCTCCTTTTCTGTTATACACACACAACACAACACATACAATTCACATTACTATCGCACTTCTTTTCTGCCCTCTTTATTATTTTTCTTTATATCAAATCCACTCATACCCGCAACAATAACAAGCCAAAGAAACACTCAGTAAAGAGCATGCCCAATGGACTCCCCAAATTTTTTGCTAGATATAAACCCAGAATCAGTGCCGAAATTTGGCAATTGTGCAAATCACCCAACGGACTCCCCAAATTAAGATTCTTTATTTCAAGGCACAGAAGGGTGTCTGGAGATCAGCCAGAGGCTCCCGTAATTTAGAGAATGGTGACTCTGAATTTGGGTTTTCATAGATTTAGCTTTTCATTTGGAGACTCCGTTGGGGCAATGAATCTCCAAATCGGTTCTCCAAATCTAGCAAATTTCATTTTTCGGGAGTCCGTTGGGCATGCTCTAAACGTTTTGTATATACAAAAATGAATATAGGATTAAAAATCATGCTATTTCTTCCTGCTAATTTACTATGTCACACCACTTATGTTATATATAATCACGGTAAAAGTCTTAACATTCGTGAATCAACCTCCCTCAATACCATTGACCAATGAACACGGCCTGAAGTTCGCCTATTAATTACTACACATATTCAAAAACCTAAATAAAATATCATTTCCATACAAAAAAAAACATATATACATATATGCACATTCCTATTCATATACAGCTGATAATATGTATACGTAAATGCACACTTTGTTTTTTGGAAGGTTCAAGAAAAAAAAGCTTCCTATATAGCAACCAACTTAATAAAACGGCTTAAGAACAGAAACTAAGAAGCATTATGGTTACAGCATTTAAAGTAATTATATTTATTTAGCTATTGCTATTAAGTTCTCTCGCTCTATTGACAAATAAAATAAACATATAGAGTATAAAAAAGTGTGCTGACACATGAGAAAGAACAAAGAGGAAAAAGGGAGAACGAGAGAAGAATCGCCATGCCATGGAAAATTATTAATTCCAAAGGAACCGGCCTTATTGTAGTTAAAAGTTGGACCTATATAATATTACATATAGAATCATAAGTGA
This sequence comes from Circinella umbellata, assembly GCA_025093555.1. Taxonomy (NCBI): domain Eukaryota; kingdom Fungi; phylum Mucoromycota; class Mucoromycetes; order Mucorales; family Lichtheimiaceae; genus Circinella; species Circinella umbellata. The sequence continues at coordinate 158,607 of JAIWNF010000033.1, read as the reverse complement.
GTAAAACCAAGACGCATTATTGGAATGCAAGAGGAGGATGACAACTTCCCACTCCCGGCTGGAGACGAACAATTGTTCATCAAGGCAGCCAGCGAATTTCTCCGGCGTAGGGCAGGGTTCATGTGTACAAAACCTTGTGCTTTTCTTGCAGCATTATTCGTTACTGTATATTTATTTTCAACTTATCTTCAAAAGGTCCAAAGAATATCAATCTTAGGAGATTAACTAATCTTTGAAGAAGCTATAATTGTTGGAATCGTTAGACCACCAATGTCACTCTTGTCCTTGGCATTACTAAAAGATATATGTATTACAGCTAGGCTATTTGCTGTTCTGTAGCAATGGTGAGTAGGAGAATACAACTTAGTACACATGAAAAAAAATAACAATAAAAAAATGTACCTTATATTATAGTTGTTCATGGCGACGTAGTTGTTAATACATTGCTTGATGACCAACTATAAAAAGCATGGACTCCATAAACAAAAAGGAAAACGATTGGCCACCAATAGTAACACCAAGTGGCCTTATCTCCATAAAAAAAATAAATATAAAAAGAACACGGACCAATTTAATTTTGTTACAAGTTCATGAAAAAAAAAAGATTGAAAACAATCCCATGGCAGTATTATTAATAGTTTCTAATCAACAAACACTTACGATTGGGCAGCTCATCGTGTTCATCGTTTGTTTCAGACGAGTCTGATTGTTTGCTGAACAGTAAAAGAGTCAGTCACAAACAAATGTTCAATCACATAATCACTTCACCAGCACACTGCAAAGAATAATCAGAAAGAATTACCAAACACCCTTTTCGGAAAATCTTCGTACGTTTTTCTCTATTACATACAAGTTTTTACATACTATGGTGTTGTCAATATAAGCGTAAGACGCCCAAAGAGAACTGAGCCTTCTAAGAAATGAAAAGTCGGAGGAGCTGCTGCACCAGCTACCAGTAAAGGTAAAGGTGGTACTGTCACTGGTCATTACTTTAACTTTGTGGCTGCAACCTTGGATGTCAGTATGCAAGAGTAAACTTAAAAGAGAGAAGCTTTTAAAGGAAGAAACATTGACATCCAGAATTGGTGAGGCATGCAATAATATTTACATTAGCGATTTACAAGGTTTCTGCCGATATTCCGAGTCAAGATTTCAAGACTGTTTGGATGAAAACCCATTGTAAACATCACTGTACGAAGTAAAATGTACGATTTTTTTTTTCAGAAGTATAAGAATTTTTTTTCAATAAATTGTACTAAATTTTATTCCACAGTTGTACGAATTTTTTTTCTTAAAGTGTACGAAGATTTTCCGAAAAAGGTGTACACAAAACGATTTCTTATCTTTTTTTTTATTATTTTGACAGCGACTTTGAAAAAAGAGCGACTTCACCAGATATTGGGGTAAAGAAGAAAAAAGAAGACATATTTTTTTTGGGCCGATTAAAAAAAAAGTAAAATGCTTTATTTTTTTGATCGACAGATAAAATTGCGCAAAACCAAGCATTTACTAAATTGTTACGAATTTGTATATATTTCCGGTGAAAAAAAAAGTCAGATTGAAAAGATACATGGCCTTTTATGGGCTTTTATCTTTTTGTTCTATAATATTATATGGGAAAGGGGTTCTGTTCTCTTTGGTCCCGGCCCACAACACGTGAAAACGACGGGAGAAGACGGTTTACAGTTTCGGCGTTTAGAATAATAATAAAAAAAAAAGTGTACCAAAAAAAATAGAGAACATAGTAAAATACTCTATGGCATACTAGAAATACTATTAAACACGAATACCGAGAAAAAGACATGCGTGGGGAATACCAACCTTATGTTTAACCTTGTAACCCTTCCTTTGTATAACAAATAGAGCGTGCGAAAATAAAGAAAAAAACAGAAAAGTATATTTCATATATTTTGTGTATATATGTAAACCAATTTTTTATTTATTTATTTGTTTAAAAGAGGTTTCATTTTTTTAAAGCTTTTGCTTTTGTTGCAAGAGCCTAATGTGTATATATATATAATACGTGTTTTGGTTTTTTTCGAGAGCGTATACAAATGGGAGATCAAAAGGAGAATAGGAAAATGTTTTACAGATTTGAGGAGTGGGAAAAAGAAGGAAATATGAAGGAAAAAAAAAAAGATAATAAAAAAAGTTAAAGATGATGATTTTTTTATATGTATAATGTTTTCTTTTTTTTTAATATTATGAGAGAGGGAGATGGGTTACTCACGCCGAGCGGATAACAGCTAACTTGTCAGCAATAGCTTGCAAGAATTCTTCAGTGGTAGCATAGTGTTCACGAGTCATACTTCAAAAAAAAAAAGGTAATATAAAAAAATTAATGTTAGTAAGACGTAATTCAAATAAGGATATGGGTTATCTACAAAAATAAGGTTGTTATGGTAATAAAAACTTACTCCTTGCCATAGATGGTCAAAGCCAAATCCTTAGTCATCTTCTTGTCAACTTCAATAACATCAACACAGGCCTTTTCAAGGTCGGCACAGAACTTGGCCAATTCGGGGTTTTCATCGAGCTTAGCACGGTGAGCCAAACCACGAGTCCAAGCAAAGATAGAAGCAATGGGGTTGGTGGAAGTAGCGTTACCCTGATACGAAGAAAGAAAAAAAACAAGTTAATATTTGAAACTTGTATATGAATCCCATCTTCCATAAACCATACACTTTTTTCTCGATCGCTAACTATCACTATCACTACTACTACATACCTTTTGGTGTTCTCTGTAATGTCTGGTGACAGTACCATGGGCAGCTTCAGCCTCAACAGTCTTACCATCGGGAGTGTAAAGGACAGAGGTCATAAGACCAAGGGAACCATAACCTTGAGCCAAAATATCGGATTGGACATCACCATCATAGTTCTTACAAGCCCAGACGAAACCGCCCTTAGACTTGAGCATTTGAGCGACCATATCATCAATAAGTCTGTGTTCGTACCAGATACCAGCGGCTTCGAATTGAGCCTTGTATTCCTTTTCATAGATTTCTTGGAAGATATCCTTGAAGCGACCATCATAAGCCTTAAGAATAGTGTTCTTGGTACTCAAGTACATGGGCATCTTACGTTCAATGGAAATACGGAAACAGGCGTGAGCGAAACCTTCAATGGATTCGTCAGTGTTGTACATGGCCATACCAACACCACCAGTACCTTGGAATTCATAGATTTCGTACTTCTTGGGTTCGGAACCATCAGCAGGAGTGAAGGTCATTTCGAGCTTACCAGGACCGCCGGTAACGAAGTCAGTAGCACGGTACTATATGAAATAAAAAGGAATCGTATGTTTATTAATAACTATTACTATTAAATTTCTCAGTTATCTCTCCAAAACTCGCTTACTAAATTTACACACTCCTATTCCCCCCACCCCCCCACTTTTTATAACTATCAACCCCACCCCGCAATGACAAGACCGAAAAAAGAAATCACAATTCATCACTACGCCGAAAAAAAACAAAGGAAACTACATACTTGATCACCGAAAGCATGTCTGCCAATGATCACGGGTTCAGTCCAACCGGGAACAAGACGGGGCAAGCTAGGAAGAACAATAGGTTCACGGAAAACAGTTCCATTCAAAATGTTACGGAGAGTACCGTTAGGAGACTTCCACATTTTCTTAAGGTTGAATTCTATATATTTCATTTTAGTGTAAGGGTTTATATTTGTTTTTGCAACACAGGTCCAATAATAATAGCTTTTTTTTTTCTTTACCTTCAACACGTTGTTCATCAGGGGTGATGGTAGCACACTTGATACCAACGTTGTATTTCTTGATAGCTTCAGCGGCATCAATGGTCACTTGATCATTAGTCTATTTATTATGGTAAAATTTGAAGCATGTTTTAATAAAATAAAATAAATATACTATTCCCCATATTCGATATTAGCAATTGCATCGAAATATAAAAAAAAAATTACTAACCTCATCACGGTATTGAACACTAAGATCGTAGTACTTGATATCAAGGTCAAGGTAAGGAAGGATAAGCTTTTCCTTAATAAATTGCCAGATAATTCTGGTCATTTCATCACCATCAAGGTCAACAACAGGGTTCTTTACAACAATTTTACCACCAGCCATTTTTTGTATACAATTAAAAAAAAAAGATTAAGAAAGAAGAAGAGAAAAGAAAGAAAGAAAAAAAAAAGAATCTAAATTCGGGAAAGGTCTTTATATTTCCCTTTCTAGCGCTGTTTATGTGAAATTTGGATATTTATTCGCTTTTTTTCTTTAGTTTATTTTTTGTGTAAGATCTGTTTTTTAATGGGGGATGAGAGTGGCGGACAAAAAAAATAGAAACCAACTTTGGTAAGTTATGACGGAATTCGATCCGTCCCCGTGTTGCTGTTCGCCCTGAGTTCTAAACAATATTTTCCGTAGTTCCCTTTTTTGTGTGTGAGGGTGAGATAATGTAGACCCCGCATTTTCTTTTTTGGGTCTGTGTATAATGTGTTTTTCCGGAAAGTAACCAACTGATTACAAATTATTTGAAATAATGGACAATCAAAAGAATTGGCTATAATATTATCCCGCGGAGAGCGTGTATGTGTGTCTGTGTATGAGTGCGAGAGAGATGGGTTGCGTTGGGGGTTGTGCATATATATAAGTTATTGTATGAACCAAAGAAATACAAATACATATAAGAATCATACTCAAGGACGAGAAATTAGATAATGATAGTAGTGTAATATTTAGTTGATATATGAAAATCCATATCATTCCTTTCCTTGTTTTTATTTATTATTATAAATATTATATTTTATTATATTTTAGAGTGCATCGAAATTAATGATATGTAATGCTTTCCTTCGTTCCATTTCATCTTCTCGTTTTTCCATCCAATAGAGAACACCCACTACGATCCCTAGAACGATTGCTGCAACTATTAGTACAACTAAAACCCATGGAACATAATCACCCGGCTGAATATATAGTTCAACTTTCCATCTATAAAATTAAGTTTAAACTTAGGTTCAGTTCTTTTTATTTCTTTTTTTGGCACACTCTATATCTTTTTAATATAAAACTTACGTTGAACTATCCTGGACATCACTAGGTTGATATGGAATGAAAATCAATTGTGAATTTGGAATGACACCTTCATAAAAAAGATAATTTTTATCCTATAGATAAAAAAAATAGACACATAATCATTATGGGTTAGTATTTGTTAATAATATATATTTGTAATCAATAACTTTAGTTATTTCAAAGTACCTGATGACGAGAAACTCCTGCGAACATTTCTTCAACATAATTATTTGTTCTTCCTAACCCTATCAAGCAATAAGGCGTCTGTAACGATAGATAGGATGATTGTGAAAGTTGAGATACTAAATATATATGTGTGTCAGTTTTTACATTTCCCTTTTTACCTTTTTGCTTATATACATACATAGATGCACAAATTATATCATCTATATTCTATTATTTACCTTGGTGTACACGTTTTGTACCTGAAGTATCCAAGACAGTATATTTAAAAGTTGCACCTGGATAATTGACACCATAAGGCTATGTAAAAAAAAAATGGGGTTTTTTTAATATTATATTATCTGATAAGAATATAAATATTATCTATTTTTTTTTCTGCTTTTTCTGCTCCTTATTACCTTTGCGTATCCACTTTCCGCAGGACAATTGCTTCCACATACACCATTTGAAACTGAGCAAATAAAATATAACATATGTTTTGTAAAAAAAAAAGATTATCAGTGATTCTTTTTTAATTTTGTGTAACCATGTAACAGTTTTACATGGAAGATGTCATTTTTTTTAATCTTATATCATTATCAACCTTATAATGAATAAAATTTAAAACCTATTGTTGCTATATTTACCAAGTCCTTTTAAAAAGAATGCATCATTAAAGAAATTATTAATGATAAAATTAGGAGTACGATTAGCATCAGATTGTCTATTTGATTTTGAAAGGATTAGCATATCCAAGGATCCCTATTACTCCGCAAAAAAAAACAACGCATCCAATTAATAACGAATGTTATGGCGAATTTCTAATTATACAAAGATTGGGGGTGCTATTTTTTTTTGGCCGATTGGATAATAATAATAACGAAAAATGGAACTGAGACTTACATCTTCATCAATGTCAAAAAAGACAGCTTGTCTGGGATTAGGAATTTTACTTAATGCCTCAGCTCCTTGTCGAACAACTGAAAATGTTCTTCTCGATGCCATGGTTGCACCAGAAGTACATAATTGATTAGAACATAATATAGAATCAAGCAATAAGACTTTATTATTTGTGGTAACTAATAAATCAGGATATCCATCCAAATTATAATCACCTAAAGAATAAAATCATGGGTAAAATGAACATGATAATCAGTTTCGTTTTGTTTTGATTGATAAAAAACATTGTTTGAAAACATATGTTGAAATTAATTAATTAGATAAATATGATTGATTATCTTACCGGGATGAACAGCTATTGGCCATACACCTTTGAAATCAGGATCTTGTGTTTGAATAGATTCTCCGGAATCAATATAACCTTTCAGATCAAAAATCACATATCCCTGGAAAAGATAAAGAAAATAAATAAAAGTTGCACACATGAACACATTTGATAAGTTAAATTAATCAGAATTAAATTAAAGCAGAAATCATTTTCTATCAAATGATAATCATAAAAAATCACAAGCCTTACATTGCTGTCAGGTGAGTTCATATCAAACTTGAAGTCAGGATCAGCTACACATAAATTTTGAGCTTTTCGACAATTTGTATTATTGTCTTGTTTACTACAAAGATCCATTTGCTGATTATATACAATATGAATTTGTTGTCGAGAACCTTGATTTACTGGAAATATAATGTCCATTGTACCATCCCCATCTACAACCATTATGCAAAAAAAAAAATTAAAAATTAAAAAAGTTAAATATAAATGACATCATATTAATATACAACAACCACAATACTATTTCCTTTTTTATTTTGCATAAAGTCTTTACCAATATCTGCATAACTAATTGGGCCCGCACCCGTTGGTAGATTTAATTCACGAGCTTTTTTAAAACCTTGATCTCGTTCATTTGTCCATATTTGTAAACTTTGGTAACCAGTGTGTTGACATACAAATACAAGATCTAAACACCCAATTTTTATTATTGATTGATTAGCAAAAAAAATCATTCCTCTGTCTCTTTCTTTCTTTAATTTTTTATGTTAAATATATTAAGAAACATTTGAATTATATAACTCATACGCAATCACAATATATACTCACCTGCTAAGCAATCACCATTCAAATCCACAACAGCATTTGAATGTGGATGAGCCCATAAACATTTGTTTGTTTCATTTTCATCCAATATCGTCTTTGCAGAAGTTCTAAATAAATTGGAATGAAATCATTAAAATATAAATAACACCAACTGTACACATAGATTTTGTAGTGTTGCGATAGATACTTACAGATTGTATATAGATGTAGCGTTTAAATGTTCTCCATCGACTGTATTAATCCACATACTCAATCCAGAATCACCTTTATATGGGTATCCAAGCAGATCAAGTTTCATATCGCCTGTAAGATCTAAAACCATGGGATGCTTTTCTTTAGCCGATGGTACGTCAATATGAGTGGATTCTATTTATTTTTATTTTTTTAAAAGAAATTATAAAATTAGTTCCTCTTTTTGTTACATGATCTCTTTATTTCTCCCGTTTTCTATATATATCTATACATATGGGACTATACACATACCAAAAGTATCATTTCCATTGCCAAGATATATCCGTAATAATATTTCTACATCTGAACTATCTTGTGGATTATTTTGTCCCATTAATAATACATCAAGTTTTCCATCGTAGTTAAAATCGCCTGGTACCACGCCTGTAATAATAAAGTCGTTTTCTATAATTTGTGGTGTTTTGCTCGGTGCAATAAATGTGAAGTTTTCTATATAGATATATATGTGTGTGTGTTTTGTCCCAACGTGAATAAAAATAGCGTTCTTTTTTTTTTGTGCGATCGTTGATCTATTATTACGTACGGTGATGCCAAGTATACACAGATAAAGAACGTTGGTCAGCGCCAAGAACGAACAAGTCAGTACTAACAAGAAAAACCCAGGAAAAAGAAAATGAAGATTAGCCATTTTAAAATAAAGTATTACTTGTTTCTTCAAAAAAAAAAAGTCAGAAGAGATTTTGTTTCAAATATATATTATAGAAGGCGAAAATAAAATAAACGACCAATCTACTACTGCTTGCTTTTACTACTATTACTTTAACTTACAACTTGTCATTATTAAAATCGCCAAATGCTGCTACAGTTCCATCGATCCCATCAAGACCAGTGGAACTTGGTGATAAGTTATATAATTTATTTTGTGGAAATCGTGTAGCATATTGAAAATTATTGCTTTGGCCAAGTGTGAGGGTCGCGATGCATAAAATCAGTGCTGCAACATTCTTTAGCATTCTGGTTAAAAGGGTACTCGAAACATGCAATAATCGATTTTTTGTCGGAGAGAGATAAAAAGTCCCAGTTTTGTATGATTAAATTAGGAAAAGCTTGTTGTTGCTATTGGTAACTTGTTGCTAGATTACATGCTATCATATTTACTTTTTTATCTTTTGCTGGGCAACACTGATTTGCTAGTACTTGTTGATTTGCGTAATAAATACTTGTATGATAATGAAAAAGTAAGCTTCTTCATATGCCCGTTTTTTTTTCCTTACTAGTTTTCTTTATTTTTAAATAATAGTAATGAACTGAGAATGTTTATTTCTATACAGTTATTTTTTTTTGCTTACTTTAATACATATAACAGTAACTTTTATCACAATGTAATAAAAGGTTCGCATAATAGTAACAAGATCTGCTTTTTTCTCTTTTTGTGCAACACACACACATACACACTGATAAAAACATATATGCGGGTACCTTTTTATAAAAAACCGACTTAGCCGGGAAACGAAAAAGTAAAATTTTTGGATAATTATTTTTTTTTTCTTTCTGCAGTTTGACAACCTTTTTTATTTTTTCTATATTTATATATTATATACATATACAACTTAACGATCCTTTTTTTTCATTACTTTTTGGTTGATCATTTCCGTATACAGACACCATGGCGGAAACAGTACAATATCGATTGGAACGTATGATTCCTGAGCTCGAGGAATTCGAGCGAAAAGGTCTATTTAATAAGGTAAAAATAAATAATAAAAGAGTTGGATCGATCGGTTTTTTTTTATATAACGGTTATTATTATTATTTGATCGTTTAAGCTGAACCTCTATTTTGTCACGTATTTATTATTATAATTATTAGGTCGAGATCAGATCGATCATTAAAAAACGTACTAATTTTGAATATGCCATTGCACGTCGCATTGTTAAAAAGATTGACTTTTTACGATATATTGAATATGAAATGAATCTTGATATGTTACGGAAAAAACGAAAAGCCCGTATTGCAGGTTAGATATTTATAATTATTACAAGATCAATAAATTTGTTGAGAGGGACCAAATTTTATCTTTTTCTTTGATTTTTTACTTATATCATCTATAATTAAATATATAGAATTAGCAAACGAAGACGATGATAAATCACGGGTTACAGAATATGCTATCAAACAGAGAATTAATGGTTTATTTAAACGTGCACTTGTTAAATTTAATGGCGATGTATCATTATGGATGCAATATGTTGATTATGCAAAGCGAAGTCAAGCTAATAATGTACTAAGTGGTATTTTCGTAAGGTAAATAAAATAAGAATACAATTGGATGATTTGGATCTATGGTGATGATGGATAGCTCTGGAAAGTTAATAATGAAATAATTTGGATATATATAGTGCTCTTCAACATCATCCCCGAAAAGCTGAATTATGGATTTTAGCATCCTCTTGGGAATTTGAAGATAATGCCAATCCATCTGCAGCACGAGGTAAAATATAAGCAAAGTGTATATCAAAAAAATAAATTAATGCAAATGTGTATGGACCTAGCTAACGGGTTTTTTTATTCGTTATTTTTTTTATTGTAGTCTTAATGCAACGTGGTCTACGACTTAACGCTGATAAAGAAGATTTATGGCATGAATACTTTCGTCTTGAATTATTATATATTGAAAAGATTAAATTACGACGACGTATCCTTGGTGTAGACGAGCAATCATTAGAACAACAACGAAAAGAGGAAGAAGAACGTGCTATGGATGTGGATGAAAGTGATGAGAACACAATTCGACTTCCAACAATTACAGGTGAAGATGTTGAAAATTGGAATGAAGAAAGTAGTGAACGTAAAACAGTCAAAAAAATGGAAGCATCTGCAGCTGAAGCTTTAAAAGAAGGTGTTAACCCAATTTTGAATGGTTTACTTGCAAAAATTGTTTATGATAATGCCATTGAAGGTAAGGATGGATATACTATATATACTATTTCTTTTGGGATAAGATGGTTAATGATAGGTAAATTAAATGTATATAGCGATACCAAATGATTTGGATTTCCGAACCAAGTTTGTAGACATTTACCGTATGTTCTCAGACTCAGAAGAGGGTATTAATCATGTATATGAAACAATTCAACGAGATATGCAATCAAATCCTATTGCTCGATCCTATCTTGCTCAACGACACTTATTCTCTAAAGTTAAACAATCATCAGAGAATGATACCTCGAGATACATTGGAACAGGTGAACCTGCTTTCATTCCTGCTATCAAAGCTTGTGTGGAAGATTTTAACCAAGCAGTTCAGGTATTATAATGCATTTTTGGATGAAGTGGTGATGATAGGATAACTTATTAACTCATATCTTTGGTATATTCATTTTTTTTTATATTAGGAAGTACCCACTTCAAAAATGTTTGAACTCTATACAGAATTTTTACTTGGACAACATAACTTTACATTTGAAGAGAATCTCGTAGGTTTAAAATTAGAGGATACTCAAGATAAAATCGATCATGATAATGATAATGATAATTTATTCATATTTATATATGTTATTATAGAAATTATATTTATCAAAAGTATTACAACGTGCATTTAAATTGGCACGAAAAATGGATGTTTCATCTCCTGTATTATCTAAAAACCATGTTGATTCCTTATTGGAATATGATGAAGAAAAAGGTAAATGTGATAAGCGGGAATACAATTTACCATTTTATAATTATATTAACTCTTCTTTTTTTTTTTGCTTTTCAGCAAAATCCGTTGTAACAAAGGCTGTTGAACAATATCCAGACTCTTCTGACTTATGGAATAAAAGAATTTTACTTTGTGGTAGTGATGATGGTAAGATAAAATTGGCAGATATACATATATATATATATACATAGATTACATACAAAGAGCAATTATTAAATGGAATTGATTTTCATTTTTATTTTATGCTGACAAAATCAAATATAAAATAGATTCTGAAGAAAAATTATTCCAAGAAGCTTTGAAAAAATGTCCTGAATCAATTGATTTGTGGGACTTTTATATGACAAGTCTTGATAATAGATGGAATACAGCAGTTGCTATGGGCAACCAAGAAGACGCTGCTGAAACTCTTGATAAATTATATATGGTAAGGTTTTATTTTGAACTTGGAAATAACAAGAGTTTTTACACAAAATGAGGATGAAAAATGGAATGGTATGACTAAAATATAATGCAACTACCAATTATATTATTATTATTATTAGCATGCTGCTGAACAAGTAACCATGTTATTGCCATCTCTTTCTACTGGTCCAGATGATCGAAGTCAAATTAAAGATTTAGTTTTATGTAGTTATGTAGACTGGGCAAAGAAAGCTAAGGGTATTATTGGAGCAAGAGTTGCTTACAAGAAAATCATTCAAAACCTCTATCCTACTTATGGATTTTATCAAAAATGTCTTTCAATTGAAAAGGAAGAAAATGATAATAATTCAGTAGAATATTTATATGAAATGGCAACTCGACTTACTAATCACAAAGAAGGTAAGAAAAAGAATATATATCTATATTATGTAATAAAGTAAAAGTAAAAGAAAATGAAAACTAAATAATAATAATTGTTTAATTGCAGAAATCTACCAAATGTATATCTCTTATCTTCGAGAACAAAAGAAGTTTAAAAAGGCTGATCATGTTTTGTGGAAAGCATCCAAAGAAGTACCAAATTTTCAATTGGATAATTAATTAATAATAATGTATAAGAAAAATCAAGGACCAACAACAACAGCAACAGCAAATAATATTAATAATAAAAAGTACTAGTAAAAAAAAAGAAACCGTTTTTATGTTGATGATAATTGTGGATCCTGTTCAGAAGTTTGTTCATCTTCATCTTCCTCCTCTTCATCTTCTTCCTCTTGTTCTACTCCATTAGTATCATTGGACTTTTTTGTATTTTTATCCAATTTTGATTTCTTTCTTGCAGGCTCTGATGATTCTGCCCCTTCATCCAATGTATCTTTTCGTCGTTCCAAAGCTGCTTTGAGAGTCATTGTATGTGGAATAACATCTTCTAAAAATTCAAATTGTTCTACTTCACTTACAGAAGATGCTTTGATATTGTTATAAAAAATTGAATTTGTTAGTAATTTTTTGTTATTATCAAACAATATATTTAAAAATTTAGACAACACGGTTCTTACCAAGATCTTTATAGTATACAGTTTTTCGTTTTTCTTTTCGTGCTCGTGTAAATCCTTCTTTAACAAGATATTCCATAAATAATTCCTAAAATAATATGGATTTTCATTTTCATAAATTTAAATATTTTGATATTTTAATTTTCCTTTTCTTCATAGTATTGATTCGATCGATGAGTACAAAGACAAAAAAAAGAAACTTACTGTTGCATAAGCAACGCAAAATGTGGCTTCAGCATTGATCAAAGATACTTCTTTATCTTCTTTAATAAGACGTTTGACTCGAGCAATAGGAAGTGTTGTAGTGCCTAATGCGCGTTCTTGTTTTTGTTGTGTTTGTTGTGTATTTGATTCTTCTGATGCCATTTTTTTTTTTTGGTGTTGAAAAAGTAAAAGCGTGAAGAAAAAAAATAGTGTAAGTTACGCCGAAAGAGGGAATTAGAAAAAAAATCCCCCCCCTTAATTTCGCGTCAAAAAAAAAACGCGGGCACGTGATCTAAACGAACCTGAAATGTATTTTTCCTCATATGCATTGAGAATGAGATCGATTTCAGTGTCAACTTTTCGTTTAGTAACAAATTCAAATAAAGAGTTTAAGAACGATGGAAAATTAAGAAGTTGATAAAAAGAATAAGAAACGAAATGATTAGCTGTAACGTGTGGATGGAAACCTATCTATCAGATGTAATATTATAGAAAATAGTAGTCCATGTAAAAATAACATTCTATTTTATTATGTATTAATCCGCAGCTGCTTTATATCTATCAAAGTGTCGAGGTGGTAAAAGCTAGAAAATGCTCTAACAGTATAGTATTAGGAAAGGGGGTAGTGAGTTTTATATCAATGAGGCTCATTGATAATAATAACAATAACAATTCAACATTATATCTTTCATTGATTTGTTTATAAATGTAATAGTCATTAAAAGAAGAACTGTAACTCATGTAACATAAGAGTTACCATTTTTTATGCTTTATTTCTTATTGCTATTGCTTCTTTCTGAAGAATTTAAAAATTTGTGAGCATGTTGCTAGAAGCTTTGGTTGACGACCTCATGCATTGTGAGACGCACCGCATCCAAGCGCAGGCCCAGGGATACGTTACTCTGTACGTATACTGAAGTAGCCCTAAGCTCAAAACCGTATAAGTTAATGCCTTATTTTGGAAAATTATGGAAACTCCTGGGTAACACCGTTTTCTATTTACAGCTGGAAATTCTTTGAGCTTACTTGTTATGGAGCTATATATGCTACAGCCTCTTTCTTATAAAAAGTCGTGATTAGATTTTACTGTGATTCCTATATTCAATATAATAATAATGATACTTGTTTTAAGCGTGACGTGGAGCGATACTTGAGATTTTTTTTTCACTCTATGTGAAACTCGATAAACCATTTCTCGACCCAATAGTCATAATACGTACTAATTTACAATTAATATTTAGTACTTGAATATATTTGACTTTATAGATAATACAGATCCACAACAGACCCCAATGAGTTGGATGATTATATCATGACTTTTACAGCCTTCCCGAAGAAGATGAACATATTTCGTAGATATTTTTTTGTCTAATTATATAACATAATACAAGATAATAAAAATATGAGAGTAGTTACTATAAAAGATACACGTAATGAGCAACGTAATCTGTTTATGAGGCGTAGATATATAAATCCGCAGTAAGAAAATATTTGCATATATAAAGCGGGGGTTTTTTAAATCACTGTTACAGTCTTTTTCTATTTGAGCTATACTTATAAAATCATGACACTTCCACAAGGCGATTACCTTCAAGCAGTACGATCATCGTGTCGAGATCTTACAGAGAATAGTCCAGTCAAGGTTAGTTTTTTATAAAGTTATTTATTTAGTTTACGAAATTCAAAATGACTTTTCTTTTAACCTTTTTTCTTTACGCGCTATAGGTTTCAAGCAATGGAATTGAATCATTTCTTAAAAACCTTGACAAACATCGTTTTGAAGAATTGTCGATTGATACCCCCATGCGTATGCCTCTCAAGTTTTCAAGTCTTGCTGAAGAATTAAACTTTGTTGCCTTGATCGATTTATTGAACTTTGGAAGTGGTTATCGGGTTCCTTTACACGAACTTGCCGGAAGAGGGTAAGAAAGCAAAAAAGAAAAGAGAAACTAGCTACAAGTCCTTTTCATTATTATGCGAAAAAATAATATAAAAAACTAACTAAAATATTGAATAATTAATAGTGCTTTTGATACCATTCGTTTTGGTGCTATGTCATTTCATATTGGTGGTACACCGATGGATGCAGAAACATTTAGTTCCATGACAGCATTCAAAGTATCCGAAATCTTTCAATTTCCTATCGATCGTGAAGTGAAACCAAAGGATATGCCATTCATCACTATGACTGAACCAACCGAATTAAAACCATTAGCAGATGGTATTGTTTCTGTATTGAACACTACAGGCGAATTTCTCAAACAGCACAACTACAAAGATCTATCTACATTTATTTTGGATGTAACTAAACCTGTTCCCGGTCAAAAACCATCTGCGTCCAAACTGGTTGAACATCTTGTCAAAGCACTTCCTGGACTTCGTGATACCTATACTCTGAATGATAATCAACCCGTATATATATTGAAAAAGGCACAAATTCTCGTTTATCATCTATGGATGTTTTTCCATGACCAACAACCGGATCGATTTGATTTTGAAGATATTGATCAACTTACTGTGTTCGCTGATAATGTGGTCCCTACGTTATTGATCCATTTAGGTGTCTTGGAAATTCCAGAGAATTGGCAAAAGGATATTCAAGATGGTCAAGATATGGGTGAAACAAGAGCAACTATACTTCGTGCTGCATCCATTGTAGCTTGTGAAGATATTGCGAAATTGGCAAATCAAGGTGATTCATCTGTTTCTTCTGTGACACGTATGAATGAAGGAGAATTGGATGTTTATTTATGGCGATTAGGTAAAGAAGGCGATTATCGTAAAATTCCTCGATTTGCATTACGTGATACTGTCATGTTTTAGTTTTTTTTTTCTCTTTTCTTTGTATATTTTTTACATACCTCTTCTTTTAATATTCAATTTTTGCAATTATAAAATGTATTATCTTATCATATAACAACATAATAAATGAATTGTGCATATATGTGTATGTGTCATTGTATCATGATAACAATAAACAATAATATCATAAATGTTTCAAACATATTCAATAATGACTTTGGATTGAGTATTTAAAAAAATGCTCTTCTTTATGTTTTTTTATTAGATATATAAGATAATAACAGATCGATTACATTGTTTATTTTAACAAAAGAGAAGGTCATAAAACCGTTCTTTATAATTTAGAAATAGTGGATAAAGAAATTATTTTTTAAAAGGACATGAATAATTTACCTCCGATCCAAAAATGGATTCAGCGGGGGGAGAGATCAATGGAAACAATTTCGGGAAGTGGCAGGCGCAATAGTTAGTTCCCCCTCTTTTCGGTCAGGTAAAATATCAATTGAAAGATATTAAAGCAAAAATATCCATCCATCGACATATCCATCCATCCATCCATCTAAACGAAACACTTCTTTTCATTTCGATTTAGAATGCAAATCTTTGTCAAGACCCTCACCGGTAAGACCATCACTCTTGAGGTCGAAAGGTACGAAATGATTTTTTTTTATTTTTTTCTTTGAATGTGAAAATGCTACACAATACTTTGTGCTATTATCAATTGGTATTTAACTGTTTCTTTATTTTTATTTTTAAAACAATACGCATCGTTTCATAATGACATACAAAAACACACACACATGCACAACATTATTGGATATACATAAATTGTACACCTATAAATATATACAACAATAACACGCTAATATAAACAGCTCTGACACTATTGAAAATGTCAAGACCAAGATCCAAGACAAGGAAGGTATTCCCCCAGACCAGCAACGTTTGATTTTTGCTGGTAAGCAATTGGAAGATGGCCGTACCCTTTCGGACTACAACATCCAAAAGGAATCCACTCTTCACTTGGTGCTCCGTCTCCGTGGTGGTATCATCGAACCTTCCTTGAAGGCTTTGGCTTCCAAGTACAACTGTGAGAAGAACATTTGCCGTAAGTGTTATGCTCGTCTCCCTCCTCGTGCTACCAACTGTCGCAAGAGAAAGTGTGGTCACTCCAACCAACTCCGTCCCAAGAAGAAGGTAAAAATGAATTACATTTCTTTGATATGTGTTTTTTTATATGAATTGGGTTTTTCTAATATAATGTTCTTTTTCTTTTCTTTTTAATAGTTGAAATAAACTACTCGCCCCTCCTTGTTTTTGTTCGTTGGATGTGTTCGGTGTGCAATTATACGTTTATATAGCGTATACTAGCTCATTTAATAAAGAAACGAACTTATTACAATTTTCGCTTTCGATATTATTTAATTATTATTGTCTTTGATTTTGTTTTATATTTTATGCTTTATGCTTTTATGATAAGAAGTTGGTTTTGGATATTGCAAAAGGAATGGGAAGGGGAAAGTATTATTTCATTAGATAACCAAGAAAGGGTTTGTGTAATATGGGAAATTTAAAGAGTATGGATTTCGAGGATGAGTTACTTGTAACTATGTTACATATGACATGACAATAATGATGATGGAGGTAGAGAGTACATACAATCTATTATCAGATTTTATTCTCTTATACATGGTACTTGAGGAGAAATAATGTTATCTGTGGTATGGTTTATAATGGCCGAGCAATAATAATATTTAGGAGGACTAAATTAAAATTTCTCATTATAAGATAAATCAGTAAACATGGTCCTTTTCTTGCCAATCAAACTAAATATATGTATTGAAATAGTATCTAGCTATATACTATAAAAGTGTTTTTTTTAAGAAAAGAAATTGGATGATTATAATGACAGTGATGATCAAGTGGTTGGAAGATAATAAACATCAACTTGCAATGATGAGGTTCTATTTTTATTATATTTTTGTATCTTATATTGACTTTGATTATATGATGATTGTCGATCATGATGCATACAGTTGAAGAACCAACTTTTCGACCATTGTATGTGTATAAAAAAGTATCTATATACTTACACATTGGGGAGATCGATTACTTGCGTAACCATGCTCTTCATGTAACATCTTTCCTCGTTTTAAATTGCTACGTCCTTTACCGAGAGTAAAAACATGGTCGTTGTATAATACTGATCGTATTTCGAAGTATATGAAATAAGAATAGTGACTTTATATCTACACTATGACACGATAATAAATTGTATGTATTCAAGTTATATGAACTCTTGAATAGTTTGAAATGTGTATGTTCCTGGAAGAATACTATATCACAGCAAGATGATCATGAGTGTATCTCGCTAATAGCTAACAAGTATGGGTTTGTTTCTAATGGGAATAAGTGCAAATAAATAATCATAATGCGTTTTTTATAAAAATCGAAGTCGTTTTGTTGCCACAGTTGCCAACTTACTCCGATATGTCGAAGGCATATTTTTTTTGACCTCTTTATTATCAGAGGCCCCACAACTCAACTAAAACAAAAAAAAAAAATGTCAACCATAAAGAAATCAAAATGGGAATCAGACGAAGAAGAACAAGAGAAAAAACCACAGACGAAACGAGTAAAAAAAACAATCAAATCTAAATCTTCTGCATCGCCCTCTATACAACAACAACAGCAACAACATTCTGATCGTCGACAATCACCAGCTCCAACAACAGCACAATCTTCTGTTCTTCATCAATATCAACAACCTATAGAAACAACAGCAAAAGCATTTAAACAGCCTACATTTTTAGCTGAATGCCGACATGTTGATTGTTATGAACGATTAAATCATATTGAAGAAGGATCTTATGGTGTTGTATTTCGTGCTCGAGACCGTGAAACGGGTGATATTGTTGCGCTTAAAAAACTTAAACTGGAAAAAGAAAAGAATGGATTTCCTGTTACCAGTTTACGAGAAATATATACATTAATGAACGCAAAACATCCAAATATTGTAAATGTTCGTGAGATAGTCATGGGCAATGAATTAGACAAGTAAGTTCTATATAACATATGTATAGTATGATCATCATCTAATATTTATAATGATAACTATCATATATATGCATGATTATAAGAAATTTAATTGATAAAATTATTAATTGTTATTAGAGTATTTATTGTAATGGATTTTATTGAACATGATCTCAAGACATTAATGACGGATATGAGAACACCTTTTTTACAATCTGAAGTAAAAACACTCATGCTACAATTATTATCTGCTGTAGCATTATTACATGATAATTGGATGATTCATAGAGATTTAAAAACAAGTAACTTGTTATTAAATAATCGTGGTGAGATAAAAGTAGCTGATTTCGGATTAGCAAGGAAATATGGCAGTCCATTGGGTAATATGACACAACTGGTTGTGACATTATGGTATAGAGCTCCTGAATTATTACTTGGAGGAAAAGAATATACAACAGCTGTTGATATGTGGTCTATCGGATGTATTTTTGCTGAATTGGTTAATAATGAACCACTTATTCAAGGGCGAAGTGAAATTGATCAAGTGGATAAGGTAAAATAAATAATCAAGAAGTTATATTAATTAATATATTTACATATGAATGGAATTATTTCTTTATATATCGATAGATTTTTAAATTACTTGGTGTTCCAAATGAAAAACAGTGGCCTGGATTTTTAGATTTACCACATGTAAAAAATATTGCATTAGATAACTGGCAACCGTAAGTACATAGATAGATAGATTTTTGAAATAAATTATAAGACTCATCGTCTTTTTTATTACACTTCAAATAATAGATTTAGTACTTTGCGAAGTAAATTTCCTTATTTAACAGAAGCTGGTATGGATTTATTATCAAGGTTATTGACATATGATCCAAAGAAAAGAATTACAGCAGATGAAGCATTACAACATCCATACTTTAGGTAACTTGTTTTTTTTTTATCATTGACAAAAGACGGTCGGGGTGATATTCTTTTATTAATAACCCGTTTTAATTTTACTATAGTGAAAGTCCATTACCTAAAGATCCAGCACTATTCCCAACTTGGCCATCCAAAGGTTCAGGTGAAAAGTAAGTTTGTTTGTTTTTCTCTTTCTATGATATATAATCCACTTAAATAACATTTAAATTCTTTTTTTTTTATAGGAAAAAAGTTTATAGTCCATCTGCACCACAAGCAGGTCATGCAGGACTTGATGAAGAAGATGATACTGGTTTGGCTGGAACATTATTTGCGGGACAATCAGAAACGGCTGGTTTCCGCTTAAAATTAGGATAAAGAAAAAGAACTTAATAATAAATAAAGTAAAAAAAAAAATCAAATGTAATATTATTATACATTTATATAAATATCATTTCGTTTTTCGTATTGAATGGGAGGGGGGGGGATATTTGTGCTTTGTGTTTTTATAATATAGATCATTTTGTATTACTATTATCATTTTTGTTATTCAAAATATAGTACGTTTATCAGACATGACACGAACAATACAACCGGTACCAGCAGCATCGACCAACTAAATAATAATAAATAGATAAACCGTTTAATAACTTCCTTTATAGTAATATAAATATATTATTATCATTCAAATATACAAACCTTTTCATGCCATGTCAATACTACACCTGAGTTATATAATTCAGGCTTTGCAAGACCTGCGTATAAATATTTCATCAATAAATCCTTTTGATCAATACTTAAAGTACTAATAATATTGGTAATATCATCAGCACGGAATAAGTTTAAAACTTCTAATAAAGTTTGTGTACTCGTTTGCTAATAACGTATATTATAATTTATTATTAGTCTCTTTTTGTTTTTCAGTTCTTTTTGTTTTTCTTTATTTTTATTTTACCTTGGCTTGAGCAAGTTGACGACCATAAGGAGGATCTTCAAGTGCACGAAGTAAGGCATTATTCAAATCACCTCTATATATATAAATATATATAAACTATTTAATGTACTTATTTTTTTATTTATACATATATATCTTTTATAAATTAATTAAATGAGGAATTTATTACGAACTTTGTAAGAAAGTTTCGTACATCAGTACTTCGCGTTTGTGCAGCAGAATCAGCTTCTTGAGGTGAAATACCAGACTCAAATTCAGCAAGAATTTCATCTTCAGTATATGCATCTTCATCGTATTGGTCAATATCAATAGTTCGCCAGTTGTCAGTCATTTTTTTTAATTGTTATACTCTTTAAATGAAAAATAGGAAATGTTTCAATGATGAAAAAAAAAAAAAGAAAAGCGAAACTTTTAGACCCTATAATTGCCTTTCCTCGGTGTTGCTAAGAGAGTGGAATCGGAGATTCGTGCTCAGACATTAAAGAAAAGCAAGTTGTCACTTGGCAAATATAGATTTTTGTTTTTTCAATTCGTTAAAGAAGACTATTATCTTTTAAAATAATAAAAGATATTTGTTTACTCTTTACAAAAAAAACAAAGTGTATACAAGTAATTAATGAAAGAGTTAAAGCAAAGTAACCCTTTTAGCAATCAATAAGACTAACAATGATAAACGATGATATTTACATGTATATCGTCAAGTTGCAAAAGATGAAAACTTGGATAAATGGGGCATTAAAATTCGTGTTAAATTCCGTGATAATAAAGAAAACATTAGTACGGACGTATATCGGAATGATTTATGATCAACTTGCCAAGAACATGTTTTTATATATTCTGAAAACATGGTTGTTACTACGATTAAATATAGTTGTTGAATACTTGGTGATCATTGACAACAAAACTTTGGATTTTATATTGTTATTGAGAGATGTTAGTGACGATAAGTATTATATTATATCATATTATAGATGATGACTATTTGAAATAGAAGAAGACTTTTGGTTTAACCTATGAAAAAGAATACGTAATAATCAAAAAAGGTAATATTATGCATTGTCATGGCGGTGAAAATGTATATATTATAGTAGTAGTAGCAATAATTCTAAAATGAAAAGGTTTTAGTTGTAGGGTAGGGAATGTTATATATTAAAGGTACAAAAGAGAAAGAAGATAAGGAATGGTTTAATTTATTTTTTAGCGGGAAAAACGAAAAGTTTTTTTTTGCATTGATTTTTCTTTGAAACATCTTCCTTTTCTTCCTTTCCTTTTGCTTCTTTCTTTCTTTGTGTTCCACCTTTTATTAAAAACACGCTTAAAGCTTACCTCCCGATTACCCGTTATTATTATTATTATTATTTTTTGACTTCTTTCTCTATCTCTTTATCTATATTATACTTTTATTATCTCTCTCTCTCTCTTTTTTTTTTATTTTCTCTTTCTTTCTACCTCTTTAGTTACAAATTTTACCCTCAAAAAAAATATGACGAGTACTGATACAACTCCTAAAGAAGAAACTCACCATAACCAACAATCGACAACAAAAACAACAGCATCGGCTATTTCTGAAGAGGAAAGAGAAGAAGAATTAGTAGCAACTGTAGGCCATGGTTCTGTTGGTTCTCAATTTGATTTAGATACTATACGTGAGTTGTATTTACCCAAAGAAATTAGCGATAGGGAAATCAATCATGAGGACGGTAGTGTTACTTATAGAAGTAACCATTCCTATCCACCTGTAAGACGTTTACGACCTTCTGAACGTAAAAGAATCCTTGTGACAGGAGGTGCTGGATTTGTTGGATCCCATTTAGTTGACCGTTTAATGTTGATGGGGCATGAAGTTATAGTATTGGACAATTTCTTTACCGGAGCAAAACGTAATGTACAACATTGGATTGGTCACCCTCATTTTGAACTGATTCGTCACGATGTGGTGGATCCTTTCATGATTGAAGTGTCACAAATTTATCACTTGGCTTGTCCAGCCTCTCCACCACACTATCAATATAATCCAACAAAGACAGTTAAGACAAGTGTGATGGGAACCATTAATATGCTTGGTTTGGCAAAACGTACAAAAGCTCGATTCTTATTGACTTCAACTTCTGGTAAAGTATTTCTTTTTGTTTTGTGTGTATATTTATAAATTCGTGTATAAATGAACACTAACATTTGATAATAGAGATTTACGGTGACCCAGAAGAACATCCTCAAAAAGAAACTTATTGGGGTCATGTGAATCCAATTGGACCACGAGCATGTTATGATGAAGGAAAACGGATTGCAGAAACATTAACATATGCGTATATGAGACAAAATGATGTAGATGTGCGTGTTGCACGGATATTCAAGCAAGTATCTACTTAAGTTTTTTTCTTTTATAAATACATTTTTACTCCTTTTCTTTCTAACACAACAACAAAATAATTTGGGTGATTGGATGGAAATTATTTAGTACATTCGGTAAGTTTATATTAATAACGAATCACTCAAACTTATTATGTGAGTTATCATTATTATCTATTTTATTAATTTACTTTTTTACGTTTAGGTCCACGTATGTCGCCAGCTGATGGTCGAGTTGTGAGTAATTTTATCATGCAAGCATTAAAAGCAGAGCCTCTAACTTTATATGGTGATGGACAACAAACACGATCATTCCAATATGTTCATGATCTTGTAGATGGGTTAATTCTCTTAATGAATAAAAACTATATGGAGCCAGTCAATTTGGGCAATCCAGAAGAATATACCATCAAAAACTTTGCAGATATTATTCGAGAACAAGTTGCTAACTCATCGGTCGGTCCTGATAATGTTAATATTAAAATATTACCTGCTGCTATGGATGATCCAAAGAAGCGTAAACCTGATATTAGTAGAGCATTAAAGTACTTGGGATGGAAACCTAGATTTGCTGTAAGACAAGGATTACAAGAAACTGTGGATTGGTTTAAATTACAAGTGGAAGAAGGTCTTATATAATCAAAGTATATATATATATATATTAAATACAGTAACAACAATACATATAGCATAAGTGGCAATTACTATTTACATTAACAAGAATTACTATTACTACCATCGATTACTTATCATATTATATATGACGATGTATATCTTTACATACATCACTTGCTCATTCACTTACTCACACAATAGTAGCCATCCCCCTCCCAAATACATACAAATTGCATGTTTTAGATACCATTCACTTACCACAATACAATACTAAAAAGATTTCTTTTCTCTTTGACCTTACAAATATATTATACAATAACATATAACATTGACTTATTATTATTATTATTGTGTTTTAAAGAAAGAGAGGGATAGAAATAATTTAAAGAAAATTAAAAATGACGATATGAGGGGTGGTAGGGTGAAGGGGAAAAAAAGGATATACAAGTTTATTCATTCTCAACAAGTTTGCCGGCTAACAAATATTTTGCAGCAAAATGTTGTTCCCATCCACGTAAAGATTCCCATTCATCAGGTGCTAAATCTTCCAACTTATCAATAGGCAATGAAGGATCAGTAATCATATCCGCATCAAATGAATTTTTTGCTAATCCTCTAGAAGCATCATGACCAGCAAAGTTTGCATACGGACCGCCTATTTATATATAACGAATTATCAGTTTGGTTTCGTATCATTATAAGATTTAAAAAGAAATGATGTATATATTTACCAGGTCCATAAAAATTACGACCACGAGTTACGTCGTAAACACTACCATTGACACCCATTAATACACGTCCATCTTCACCTGTACCATCAAATGGTAACAAAGTCTTGGGAGTATAGTTAGTAAATACAATAACATCGGGATGTTTAGCAGGGATAACACTGGGTTTGCTTGATTGTGCGTAAGAGCGAATAACATAAGCTAATACCTATAAAATAAACATAAATAATCATAAATAATCACACATATAGATACACACGCATTTTATTTTGTATAATCTTTTTATCCCTCGCTACTTACTGCTGCCAAAGCCCAATTGACAGGGTTTTCTATATATAACAATGACATTACAAATTAGTTTGTAAACAAAATTATATAAAAGAAAAAAAGGAAAAAGTGATTTGCTTTCTCAATAATATAATATTATTTTGTTTACCTTTAAATTGTGTGACAACTGTATTTAACGTAGTAGTCATGTCTGCCCTATACATTATTTAATTAAAAATACAATATTTGATGAATGATAATAAAAGGAAAAAAAAAAAAGCCCTCCAAAAAAAGTTATAATATGAGATGCAGAAAAATAAAAGAAAAAGAATTGTGGTCTTATAAAAAAGATCAGTTTATTACTTGTTCATGATTTCTTTATGTGTTTAAAAGTAGCAGAGTGTATATATATAAAAAAGAAACCACACACTCCCTCAGCCGATATATTTTTGGATTTTGGGGGGGAAAAGTTAATATTATGAAATTAGAAATGCCATTTTTGGAGAGCGTATAATCATTTGAAAAACTCTGTGTAACCAGACACCCAATATTTGTTGTTATGCATTTTATATTGTCAGGTGGTCTTATTGTTGCCATCAAAACATTACTTTGTTGTTTAATGATAGAGAGGAGGGGAGGGAATAACAAAGACACATTTCAAGCCTATTTATTGTATATAAATTATTAACAATACAACTATCACGTAAAGAAAATACTTTTTTTGTAGAAGAGAATTTATTTTATGTATTAAAAATGATTCAATAAGAAAAAGGCGAAATTCTAGTGCTGTGAGGAATACTTTAAGCGTGTGTTTTTTCTGCAAATGTAAGCTCGTCCCAGCTGAAGACAAAATACATACCTAATTGTGTCGAACCAAAATGCAGTAGTGATATAGCGATTAACATCATAGTGATCAATTTTAAGCTTTTTAATATAATACATCAAAGGGTTTGGGTTGAAAGTGAAAATTGGTTAAAAATTAATATACAGATAGTTATGAGTTTGTGTTTACATATTATTAATATACTTAACAGATTAAAGAAAAGGCAAAGTGATAAAAAATATTGTTTCGTTTTTCTAATTTTTTTTTTTTACTTGACGTAGAACGGATACTGGAAGAATCACGTCGTCTTTGCTATTAGCAAAGAAAAATACAATTGAAAAAAGAAAGTTACACTTATTCGTTCAGTAATATCAGAACGATCGGTTTTAGTTATTTATTTCTTTTCCCTTTTGTAGTAGCATTTCTTAGTATTTACTCGATACGGTAATTTTGATAATCAAAGATCCAAAATATTTTGTGGAAGTACAAAATAATATTAACAATATACCTTAAATGTTAGGAAATTATTAAATATTATCACATAAATATTTTTTTACGCCTGGAAAATAAGTTAAAAGTTATAGAATCAGGGCGGGTTAAAACAAACTTATTATAGAACTTTTCAAAATCATAATGTTATTCAAGTTTTGGATATTTTTTCTAATGATCTTATTTGATAATAATAAAATGGTACTTATTAAACATGTTTTGAACTATAAAGTTATTAGATGGATTCTTTGTGAAGTGATCCTATGGTGAAAGTACAACTACCAATTCATCAGGTACAACAACCGCTAACCCATCCAGAACACGATAAATAAAGACTAAGTTTTTTTTATATTTTTTTTCAAATCGAAACTGTTAATAATCTTATGATAGTTGTAAAAAAATTCAAAACAAAACATGAAAAAAGCGTAATATATATAAAGGCCGGCCTTCTAAGAAACACTTGTTAATGGTAAAACTTTTTGGAGCATGGTTTTCAACCCTCAAGTGCCTTAATTATAAGTCCGTTTTCCATTGCATTAAGCTGTATTTTAACTCCACTTACTACTTATTTAGCTTACTGAGGATAAACTAATAAAGCCATTACGTATCAGAACCCCGTGTAGATATATATTTTGGAGCATTAGGAAAAAAATATTACCAATATATATTATTAATGAGATATAAAAAATAAATAAACAAAAATCAAAAGATACGTATATATGATACAGCTATTCTTTTTTATTATTATTATTTTTTAAAATCATTATCATCAATGAAAGGAATATATGTATATAAATATTTTATAACAAAAGTGAGCAAAAAACCAAAAAATTGTTAGGTACATCTATTCAATTATCATTACTAATTAATAATATATATCGAATTATTTATATTGGCTAGAGACAAGCTTAGCAATGGTTTGAAGTTGAATGTTGCTAGTTCCTTCATAGATAGCACCAATCTTGGCATCACGGTAGAACTTTTCAACACCAAGTTCACGAGTGAAACCAACACCACCACACCATTCAATGGCTTTGCTTGCAGCCTTTTCTGCGATTTGAGAAGCATACAATTTAGCCATAGCGGCTTCCTTAATAAAGTTACGACCTTCTTCCTTCATACGAGCAGCGTTATAGGTCAATAAACGAGCAGCTTCAATTTCCATAGCGACTATATAATAATAATAATAATTATTATTTAATTATCCTTTCCATTTTCTTTCTTTTCTTTACGATCGAATGATATAGTTACTTACTTTGAGCATATTGATGCTGCATGCCTTGGAAATCACCAATGTGAGTATTGAATTGCTTACGTTGGAACAAGTAAGGCAAAGCGATATCATAAGCACCTTGAGCGATACCCAACATTTGAGCAGCGATACCGATACGGCCTTCATTCAAAATTTCGATGGCATACTTGTAACCCTTACCAACTTCACCCAAGACATTTTCCTTGGGAACCTTGATATCATCAAAGTTCAAAACACAAGTAGAGGATGCACGAATACCCAATTTGCTTTCCTTCTTTGCAATTTCAACACCCATTTCCTTTTCAACAACGAAACAGGTAATACCCTTATAACCCTTGGAGGGATCCCTAACAATTATAAAAGTAATGTTATTATTATCCTTTTTTTTCCCACGCTTAAGTTTGAATAATATATATATTTTTTTTTGCTTTCTACTTACACGTTAGCAAAGACCAAAAAGATATCAGCTTCACCCGAGTTAGTGATCCACATCTTGGAGCCATTCAAAACATAATGATCACCGTTATCAACAGCACGGGTTTGTAAAGCAAAAGCATCAGAACCAGAACCAGCTTCAGAGAGACAGAAAGAACCAACAGTATCGGTAGCCAAACGAGGCAAGAAACGCTTCTTGATATCTTCATTACCATATTTACGAACCAAGGTACCAACCAAAGTGTTTTGAACATCACACATGACAGATACAGAAGGGTCGATCTTAGCTAATTCTTCAATAACAATAATAGCAGAAGTGAATGAACAGTTGGAACCATCATAGTCAGCTTCAGTTTCAACGCCCATAAGCTATTAAAATAAAAATTATTTATGACGTTAGTGAAACTTTTCCCCGATTTTTTTTTTTTGTTTTGTTACTTGAATAAATGACAAAAATAACTTACACCTTGATCGAAAAGACCTTGAACAACGGACTTATCCATTACTTCAGCTTCATCCATTTGTAATACTTTTGGCTTGATAACATCATTGGCAAACTTTGATACTTTTTTTTAAAAAAAGAAAAAAGAAAGGTGAATTAGAATGTTGAACACTAGTTATTACTAGATAAGAACTTTCACCCCCCACCAAATTCCCCTTGTTCCTTTATTGACCAGCAATACCTCTCAAATCATCTTATACACAATACGCGCCCTTTCCCAATTTTTTAAATTATATTTACCAACATCCTTAAGCATAAGTTCTTCTTCGGTGAAAGTTTGAAGCGAGGCAGTTGCATTACGAGCAATGGCAGAGTGGGTGAATGATCTTTTTTTTTTTACATATTTGGAATTAACAGAGTATTTGCATGTCAGAATACGAACAGAGTTGTTTACGGAGAGAAAGAATGAGAGAGAGAAAAAACAATGACTTTAACATATAATAGTAATAATACTAATAATAAAATACCTCTTGGGCAAGGCACGAGTAGCCAAACCGAACGAACGAGTAGCAGTTCTCAACATTGTTTCAGATATAAAGGAAGAAGGAAGAAAAAAGAAAGCGAGTTATAAAATAAAAAGGCGGGGGAAATGTTAAGCGCCTTTTTATTTTCTCGGCATTTTAAACTTTTTATTTTCTTCTTGCTTAGTCGGTTTTCACATGGCGATGGTTCGCCCCTGCCATCAATAACTATCACATCAAAGAAATTTGTATTACATGAACGAAAATGCGGGGGATCAACTTATATATAATAGGAATAATACAAAAGCAAAACTTGTTTCAAATTCAGCTTCAGGCGGAAGACAAATGAGAACAAAAACCTGGAAAGTTAACGGATATGAAATTAACGGGGTCCCACTGTACACATGGGGATTTACAACAGGAGAAAGGGGGAATTGGTAAATTCGTAGAATATAAGGATTTTGATAATCCAAAAACCGCGATGTTGAATCCTGTAACTTCATTATGATTGAATGTACTTGACTTATGAGCAGGATAGTGGGGATTGGTGCATCTTAAAGACCCCCGTTGACAGATACTAGTTTGTTGTCGCGTCTAAATTTTTTGATGTTTGGTGGGACTATGACAAATTGAGAAATTACAACTACCTATGTTCCCGTTGGTAATATGTTAAACGTGGTCATGTTCAGGAGCATCGAGTTGCTTGATCAATTTGAAGTTCGCACCTCGTTTGTGTTTTTTTAATTCTACTATTTGCTGTCCTGTGCAGTCCAAAGGACACAACACTTTCCAATGAATTTTGAACTCGCCAACTGGATTCTAGCTTCTGTTTAAAATGTTCGCGTCGTCTTTCATGCTTAAATGAAAAAGTAACTATTTTTTTTTCTTGGCTGTATATTTGAGCGCTTTAGGTGGTCGGATATAGTCTGTTATTATTGATAGTGTGCCCATAGTTGTTGTTGATGATGACGATGATTGATCCGACACTGAATACTTCAAATAAGATTGTATTGTTTCAATAACTTGAGATGCTGTTGTAGTTGTTGCTGTCGCTGATATACCTATAATTACCAACTGCTTGTCACTATCAGTACTTGCATCTTGCAACTCAGCGTTGTTCGTTTTTAAAAACGTTCAAATAAGCGCCGAATTCCATTTCTGGCCGCACAATGCACTGTGCATTGTTTCAAGGATTAGCTGCTAGAACAAGTAACAGGGACCTGAATTAGCGGCCGAATTTTATTTTTGAAAGTTTAAAGGATCTAAGGATGAAGGATGGAATTGGGCACAGTGATATGATGCTTCGTAACGAGAACGTCATTGTTTCAATCACCTTTTTACCAGTATCTTTCACTTCCTCTTCCTCCTTTCTTCTTCTTCTATATTATCACTATCGTTGTCAACATTATTATTATGATCATCAGTCGACTGGGACATTACGCACTTGTTTCAATGTAGAGACTCCCAAACGACTATGGACTCCAGCTATGCATTTGCGTCCAGCTGGCTTGAGGATTTCTAATCAATCATAGTCTTTGTAACTTTTTAAGCGATTTGCCAGCCATGTCCTAGTATATCAGCATCAGGATTATTGTGCATCAGCTTTTCTTAAATATGTGGCAAGATATTATGCGACAAAATACAGTGTTGAACAATGGGGTTTTCGGACTTTTAGATATCCTTGCCACCATTTGGATGGTTCAAGGTCTTCATCATTACATCGTGGTGATAATTCGGAAGACCAGCTTTATATCTGTCAATTGCAGTGGCACAGTCAATACCAGTCGATCGGGATTGCCGTCGACGTTGCTCTTCACCATCTTCCTTTTTAGTCGCTGCTACTGCTGATAATGATGGTATCGGTCTTGCAGTACGTTCAAGCTTGTAAGGCTTTGGCGGCTGTTAAGTGAATCATATATTATATTAGTAAATGATCTGCCATGCAATACATGTACGTATTTTTACATATAGTCATTCCATATATATACAGCTCACATATAACTCACCTCTTGGTCTAGAATGACCTTATGTACCCTACACTTAACTTTCTCCCACCCCTCATTTTTTCAAAAAAAAATTCGGATTAAGCTATGCGAATGAGAGGTAAGTCATCCGTAGTAACTTCAGAATTACAGCATACTTCTTAATGTAAAAGAAGAAGAAAAGGAGAGGTATTATAAATAAAAGTTGTCATTTTCGTTAGAGTTTATAAAAAAAGAAGTGGAATAAAAGATACAAAAGATACTTTTTGATAAAGTAACTTTCAATCTGAAAAAAAAAATTAGGGGGGGGGGAAGAAAGTTAAGTGTAGGGTACAAAAGGTCTATGAGGCGGAATGTTAGAGGTTTGTGTATTTTTTGTCTTTGGCTAGAATCAACCATAGCTATTCGAGCGTAAACCAGTTGGTGGATCTTTTTGGGACTAAATACTAGGATCATCCATCGATTTTATTGTTTAACAAAGCCTTATAATTCTAATATACAAACTAGCCGAGAAACTTTGTAGTCCGGGGAATGGGAAACACTTAGATTTCAGATACTCAGAGAGTGTGAAAATCATCTAGTTGAGGAGTTCTAAAGGGAAGCGAAAACTTGGTATTCACACATCCTTCAAGTCAAACCACCGCGCTTTCAAGTTTAGATTGTAATTCCACATGCTGGAGTATTCCAATGACCACCGTTCCAGATGGTTGATAACATGGATATACTTTCTTGCTGAAAAATGATATACACGAAGATCGTATAAAAGGGAATTTAAGCTACAGACAAAATGGGACCTTTTGCTACGATTGGTGCTGGAGAAGATAGAAGGACTTCTTCTTTATTGGCTCTATTCAGTTTTTCCGCAAGAGTTGATTCTGTTGTTTTTTGTTGTTCCTTTGATTCTTCTTCTTGCTGCTTTGGTTTTTCTTTTGTTGTAGCCTTTTATTTTGGTTCTAATCCATGACGTTTCAAAAAAAAAAAGAATTGTGAATTTTCATGACTAGGAACATAAAATTTAAACTCTTGATATGCTGTACAAAGTAGCTTGTTGAAGACAGCAAGTGTCTCAATCTAGTTGAGAATCAACAGAACTATGACAGTTCTACTTCAGTACCAACATTGATCGTATTTATGGTACTCACATACTTTTTCCTTGATGCGATGATGAAAAGGTACGACGACATGGATTGAAGAAAATAAGTGTGAAAAGAAGCTTAAAGAAATATAAACTGAGTATACACACTGTAGTATAGATGATACTATAAAACATGACATCGTGCTGACGTCTTATCCACTTTGTATAAAACTGGTGTTAGTTTCATGTATACTGATAAAATGTCCATGTAATCTTTTTCCATTTATTATTTCAAACATATCTGAAGATAGCTTTCAGATTTCAAAACTATATATTTAAAATAATGCTTCTGTATGCGTATTTTAAAGTTTTAAATTATATTTCCATTATTCATAATATCTTATATTGTGAAGTTTCATTTGTGCTGTTATAAGTATACTTTGATATATATATTTTTTTATATCTATTATAATGTGGTATTTCTAAAATCCATCTCGTGCTTGTTCTGTAGGTTATTTTCACATTACTCCACTATTTTCGTTTTGAATGTAATCTTGTTCAGCATTTATTAGGGTAGAAAAATGTTACTATTGAATTACTAACAATAACATATTAGCACGATATATCTAACATATAAAAACTAATACTACACACAGCTTATTGACGTATTTTTTGGGGGCTCCCTATTACGTCGCGTCGTAGTAACAGATGTAATTTAGTGCCACCAGTAGTTGTTGATGTTGAAAACGGGTGGAAAAAAAGTCTGTGTTGAATTCAATAATTCTTGCCCAAAAACGCTAATTTTTTGCTTCAGATTTTTTTTTATTCAATTTTAAATGTCTTTTTAAAATAACGTTTCGCATAAAAAACAGTTACTATACTAATTACTGTCCATAAAACACCAACAACCAATTCTACTGCTTGTTGTGTTTTTGATGTTACTAAGAAAGTTCGAAATACAGGTGTATTCCATCTAGAATAGACATTAAAATAATCAATAAATCAATTGGGGGGTATGACGTATATAATATCAAGAAATGATTTTTACTACTAATATATACTTACGTGCTTTCTGTCCAAGTTGACTTTGTAGAATCAATAACAAGAACTTTTCCGCTAGATTCATCATACTTTAGTCCAGTTCCATATGCATCATGATAATTTGTAAATGTTTGAACACATTGTTTTTTAATACAATATTCTCCTTGCTTACAATCTTGAATAGTAGCACAAGATGATGGTGTTGGTGAAGAACGACTTGTTACATCTGCAAGGAATGTAAAAACAAATCGTGGTAGGAGTTGTGGTTGTGGATTACGAAAACTGAATATAGAAGAATAATGACTGATACGAGTAATGCCTGAAACTAAATAATAAAATATTTATGCGATGGATTAATGTAATAAGCCGTGAGTAATTCTTATAAAACATATATTATACATATGATATTTATCTTCTGTTTACTTTACCATTGAAATAACTTTGCATAAAAGAACAAGAAAAATTGGAAACTAAACAATCCATCAGAGACTCAACCAATGTACAATTGGCAGTAATCTGGTCAGCTACGCTCGTGTTACCTTGTGCCTGTAGATACGTTGTTTTTGCTGTAGTGGTAGCTAATTGACAGATAGATGATAGATCTAATCCTTTTAAGGTATCATCCAGATCGCTGTTGTACAAACTGCTTGTGATATTTATTAATACATTTACATAAATATGTATAGATGAGGAAAGAGAAAATCTATATAATTTACCCATCCACCTTCTTCTTACCTTCCAAGTTCTTTTTGAAAATCCGTAATCACTACTGATGGTATATTTCGTTTTTGTTTCAAAAAACTCATCGTACTACTTCCAGGTGGTAATTTACGCTGTACATTATCTTCATATGCTGGATGAATTGAAAATATGGATGCATTCGAACTTGGTGTATTTTGTTGTTGCTGTAATGTTGTTACTAATGATTCACTTGTTTTGATATCATCTACATGAGCCCAATATCCCCCACTTGTTGTCATTGAGATTGAACCCAATTCAATAATGGAATCAATTTGATCAAAATTAATCCGTTTAAAATCTAGTGATCGAACACATGGATTTGTACATGGGGCACTCGAGCCATAAGGACAAGTAACGGCACGTGACTTATTAGTACATGTAAATGGTTGAGATATATCTTGTACAAAACGTTGTGATCCTGCATAACCCCATGATTCTGCTGAAAATGCAGTATATAAAATATGCTTAGGTAGATTGATTGTATCAACACGACTCAATGCTTCAGCAGCAGCAAGAATTCCTACCAATCCAGAAACATCATGTCCAGCACCATTTGTCAAGTCGTGGAAAAGAGATCTACTATCCATTCCAGCAGTTAACATGACAATGGATTTTTTGTCATCGGCTTGGATATCAACGGATGGGGTTGAATAAACAGATAACCCGCCAATAGCTTCACACCATCCACGTCGAAGACATGTTTCAGAATTCACGGCTGCCCACATGAATAATTCAAAATCGACTGCTTGTAATGGATAATTATCGTAACCTTTTTCTTCATTGTATTCTACAGTCTATACACAAATTAATTATCAGATTTTGATTATCACTGTGCATTAGTATTATATATAAAAAGTGAGAGTAAGAATGAATAGTAACTTGAGAAAAAAAACATACTTTCATAACAAAATTGTATATTTGTGTGGATATTTTATTGACAGGATTTATGCCAAAAATGGGTATTTCGAATTCACTTTCTAATAAATTTTGTCCCTGAAATTTTAAACTAAACATTGAGTCCCTCTGTTCTTTTTTTTTCTTTATTGGCTTGCCTATAAAAATAATAATCATACGAGAAAGACAAAAAGAATTTTACCTGCGGGTTCCAGTTATATGGATCATCATCGTCCGCATAAAGTCCAAATTGACAATTGGGACAATTTCCTTCAGGTGAATGTAAGTTTTGAAAATCATTTTGGTTCATGGCTTCTCTTAATAATACAATTAATCCATTGACTCGCCCCGTTGATTGTAATGCATTGATATTATCTCTATTTTTTTTCGTTAAAAAGAAATATAGACTGATTTATTTGACATATCCACGTACTTGGAGTCTCGCTCTCTCTCCCCCTTTTAATTTATTACCTTGTAAGTAAATTGTAACCAAGAACAATGCCGTAGGTATCCGACGATCCAAATTGACCAGCAACAAAATCGTCCATTTGGTTTTGAGACTTTACATGGTAAAGAACACCACTACCTGTCTTTGGCGCTATATATATTATGTTTTCCATTTCATTTTAAATGTTAGTTTATACCCTTTTTAATCTTTAGGTATACATATTTCACTATCTAATTGATGTGTTACGTAGTCATTACCATGGCAACCAATAGTACTCGTGGCATTCAAAAGTCTTACACAAGGCCAATTATTTAGATTAGTATAAATGTAAGGATATAAACTACTTCCAATGTCCTCTGCTATTTTTAATAAAAAAAAGGAAATTCAGTTTAAATGATTTCTGTTCAGCCTTTTTATAACATTTTATTTACCAGAGGCACATGAAAAGATCAGTAATGAAACTGTAGTGATAGTCACGAGAAAGCGATATAGCATAAAAACATACACTTTACACTTTCTCACAAAAGTTTCCAAGAATTATAAAAAAAAAAGAGTATGCGTGGAAAAAGCGCGGGTTTTACTAAATATGGAGGTCGTACAAATAATTATATACATATAAAAGTAAATAATAATAATGAAACTCTTTGCGCTCTATTTTTTATAATATACAATTAAATAAACTATACTAATCCTCCAACTTGCTAAGTATCCTTGACTGAATCTTCGTCAGCAATCACATTGGGTATATGATTCGATTTTGCAGGAAAAATAAACATGTATTTTACAGGTAATACATCGTTTTTTCACGTCATACGTTTTTAAATGATTGGATTTTTTTTTATGTTTTAAAATCACTGATGGCAATAAAGGATTAACGGAAACGTACACTAGCGGCGCGATCATCAAATGATATTGATCAAGGTGTTTAATAGGAAACTCAACTCCGCATGTATGCATATACCGAAAATATTTGCATCTCTCCCTTTCCCCATTGACTAATATGTATATAAAAAATTCTCTTATTACTGTAAAATACTCTTCAGGCTTAACATAATAATATTTCGTGACATTATCCGTCACTCGCAAAAGTACTTTAGTACGTGCCTTAACATAGATATAATGCATGATAAAAACTTCATATTATTTACATTGTTTCTTTTTTCTAATGGAATGAATGGGGTCTATTTATTATATTTAGTGTTGAGAAATCCCACTCAAGTACCATAAAAAAATGTGTTTTTAAGTTTAATATCCATGGGACCTGTTACCAACTAGGTACGTACGTAACAGATATATTATCATTTCTGACCACAACAGCCATTAAGTTTTAAAGTAGATTTTGAACATAAATTTATGAAAGTTGAGTAGGATAAATTATTAAGCATGAAATTTTGAATTGGGAAACGGATTCAACCAGTGTTTTGAGCACACTCTACATTCTTAAGTTTAAGTCTTTAAGGACAACAGTGAGAGGTTCCAACTGATCTTAGTCTTCTTCTCTATTGGCTAATATACTAATTACACCTTTCAGTCGCAGTATTATATGGTACAATCTTTTACACGTATAGTACAACCGATTTTTGATATTGGCTTATTTTTATTTATATACGTATTATAATTTGTATTGGAGCCGCAAAGAAAGAAAATATGATTATAAGTGGGCGGGGATAACAGAAAATATCGCTTTTTTTTGCTTTTTTTTTTGGGGGGGGGGTCAAGTACATAAGCTAGATAATATAACATACGGAGTAGATTTTTTTAAGCAAATTATTGAGTAGCTGCATCAGCTTAAGAAGATTGAGTTTCTTGTTGTTGTTGTTGTTGCTGTGAATGAATATCGTGACGAGAAGATGCTGAAGTGGAAGGTGGTGGAGTTTCAAGCATCGTCGAAGATGACGCATTATAAGAAGTATTTTGTCCACCACGGTTAGCAGAAGAATTTACCAAAGTCTGATCTTGATAAGAAGATCCTCGATTATGGTGATGGGTTATCGATGGATCTTGACGTTGGAGTGGTAAAAGTGGTATAGCTTTTGCAACTCGGGATTCAACCAAAAATTGCATCATATCATCGAAAAAGAGCACCAAAATTCTAAATTGGTCTAAAATATAGTTCACATTCTTTTTTAGTTTCTGTTGTTGTTGTTGCTGCTGCTGCTGTTATTATTATTATTATTGTTAATTATTATATACAAAAAAAAATGATTTATATATATACCGATACTTTTTGCACCACTCAAAGTCATGTCCTTGAGGATCAAGGAAGTGTAGGTAGACCATTTAAGAACACACTGCTTGGCATGAAAAAGAAAGTAACCCAGATTACCATTCTACATTATATATATTGTGTGCATGTTAACAACAGTGTCTCCTTTTCTGTTTATTATTATTCTATTACATGTATATTATACTTACAGCTAATTGTTGATGATCTGTCATGTATAGATCAACTACATTTTTCATCCACGTAATCCAACTATCAAGATTGGATTCTGCTTGAAGAAGATGACCAACGTCATCAATCACTATTATATATATATATATATATATATATGTAATAAAGAATGTAGTGATTCAACAGACTTGTATTATATGTATAAAAAATAATAACCATCACAATAACAACTTACTTATATTTTCAACTTTTGTCCCGCTACAATCGCATACCCAAAGGGCTTGATCAAGAATTGATGGAATATCAACTCGTTTCCAATCGTTCAACATGGGCTCAAGAGTATTTGGACGACGTAATAATGCAGCTGCAGCCTGAGCCATTTGATTAAGTTTTAAGTGACGACGAAACTTGGAGATGAACATTTGAGCAACTAATAATATATACATCTAATGAGTTTCTTTTATCCTTGAATTTGTTAATATTATTTTTTACCAGTTTGCTTTCGTTCTCGAAGTGAATCCGGATATCCATCCAAAGATTGAGCTAAATAACTTTCTAATTCTCGAGTATATTCACGTAAGCCTCGATTCATTTCGTAGCTTAAGGGAGATTGAACTGTTGGTAACATACTGACAATAATAGAATCATATAATGCGCAATCCCAACGCCAGATTGCTTCAACAGTTTCTGGATGGTCATCAATTAAAGTACGAAAACGGTCAGGCAGCATTTGATAAAAACCAACCAAACTACCATAAATCTATACAAATATTCAAGGCAAAAAAAAATATGAAAGTAACATACAAATGTATATTGTTTTGGTTCACTTAATTAATTATCATGGTTATCAAAGTTATCCTTTTCTTTTTAAAAAAAAAGAAGTATAATGATAATAACAATAATATTTATAGATACTTACGCTTCGTAGTTGACCCATTCGAATCATACTCAAGATTTCCATACAATGTTGTTCGTATACATTAGCAAACTCCATCATAACATCACTTTGATCTGCAAAAGTAGATAAAGCAAAAGATGGCAAACGAACATCTTGTTGTTGAGTACGTTGTTGCTCATTACTAACTCGATGTCGTTTGAGAGGAGGAGGAGCACTTGTTGATATAGATGATTTCTCTCCAATAACGCTACTACTACTTGATAATGGCATAGCAGAAGACGAAGAATAGATGTTGGGATATGCAGACGAAGATGGTGCAGTTTGTTCACCAGTACTTGAAATATTGATAAATTCATTGGTACCACGATAAGGAGGTAATGTTGTGCCAGTTGAAGAAGACATTGAGAAAGGTCTTGTACGAGAAGATACTTGTACTTCGGCAGCAGCGGAAGAAGTTGACGTATTAATAATACCTTCCATGGTACTATTGATATATCAAAATAAAGTATATATTTATTTGAGTTATAATCAAAGATTATAAAAATAAAATTGATGTATCATACAGAGTTATTCATCAACAGCTACAAAATATAAATACAAACCTGCTGTCACCTGGCAATGCTC
Source organism: Circinella umbellata (assembly GCA_025093555.1). NCBI lineage: Eukaryota > Fungi > Mucoromycota > Mucoromycetes > Mucorales > Lichtheimiaceae > Circinella > Circinella umbellata. The sequence goes on along the minus strand of JAIWNF010000033.1, from coordinate 120,032 downwards.
TTGATGGGGCGCTGACCCTTGAACGATGATAATACGGGGTTGCACTTGTTGCTCGACCTCGTTTTACCATTAAAGGTTGATAAAATGGTACATTAACACCCGTTGGTTGTTGTTGGGATGACGATGATGATGAAGAAGATGGTCGAGTGCTACTTCCACCAATGGCAGTAGATGACATTGAAGATGGCTCAGCAAAGGTTTGCTTTTGTTGTTGTTGTGGCTGTCCCATTATTGCTGATGACGATGAAGATGACATTTGTTGAGAAGCTAGATTACTGGGTAGAGGACCAGTCCGACGACGAATACCACAATAGTGATATCGAGATTGCCCTCTCGTACCCAAACGGCGTGTAGTGATGTTTGCGAAAACATGGCGAATAAGCTTGCCAAAAGTAGCAGAGTTGACAGGGTTCATGTTATATCGTTCGCACGTCGTTCGATAATGTTCATACATGCCGCTACGTGGAACATTATGATCTTGTTCGTATTGATAGTTATCTTGAACCCTAGTAGTGTATATGACGATAATAATAATCATATATTTTTTATGTTAGCCTTTAATTTATCAAACACAGAATTATTTACAATAGGAATGTATATGTATATAATATATACGCGTAAATTTATTATTATTTTTATTATTACCAACGCAAGACAAAACGACTGTCTTCATTTTCAGTTTGAACACCATGTCGTGTTCCACCACGTCGGCTTGCTGTAATTGAACCGGGAGAATCGGGGCCTGGAGTAGCGGTGGCAGTACTGGTTTTAACAGACTCAACATCCATTAGTTCTCCAGGTGCTCCTTGTTGGTAATGTTCTTGTTGAAGTTGGTCAACTTCTTCCTCGTCTTCCTTGTTAGTTTCAGCAGAACGTTCTCGGATACGAGCTGATCGTCGTGGTAATGGGTCATTATTGTTGTCATGACCGGCATTATTAATGGGCATGGTGACATTGACATTTGGCATTGTCGAAGAAGAATGAGTGGATTGACGACCATGTAATGTTGGTGTTTCTTGACTAGAAGAATAAGTGGGTAAGTTTGATCTAGCATTATCACTAATGTTACTACCACCACCTTGCTGCTGCTGTTGACCACCTCGGGATGAAACGCTTGTACCCCTATGCAGTCGATTTTTAAGACGTGCCATGATGGGATTTGCTAAATGTGATAAGAAAATGATAAAATATTAACAAAAAAAAAAGAAGAAAACGGAAAAAGAAAGAAGGATGAAAGAAAACAGAAAGAGAAAGAAAAAAAGATTTATATTTATGGGTTTTTTTAAGAAATGAAAAGAAAAATGTTGTTTATTCTAATTCAAAAATGCGCATTAATAGTAATTGTAATAATCTTTTTATTTTGCTATTATTATTTTCGCAGCATTACATTAACCATGGATAGATATTTAAATTATAGTCATTATTTATTACGTTATAAAATCAGCATCTTTCATTTATCTTTGACCTCTTTGTACTATGGTAATACTAATGGTAGCTGTCGAGAAAGAATAGTGTTACCATATGAACCTTCACATCCAAGCATACGGCAACTTGTTTACAACAAGAAGAAATGATCGCTGCTATGTTTTTCATTTGATAATAACACCCTTGCTTTATAACTGCTCGTTGTAAAAGGTGATAAAATAAAGTTGTAATCACAAGTTTTATTGCTTTGTCATTGGTTTATTCTTTTGTCTCTCTTTTTTTTTTTGCTCTTTGTTTCTCCACTCTATGATATTTATATTAAAAATAAATATACGCAGAACTTTTCCTTTTTTGGTTTCACCCAAATATTATAATAATAAAAAAGACTCTTTTTTTTTGTTTTCTGCATGAACAACATATAGATATACATCGAATGGATTAAATTATAGATCTCTTCGGAACGCATTATATGATAGGCGGTAATGTCTGTCTGTTTTTGTTTCGTGATAGTAATCGTAATAGTAATAGAAAGTGTAATTATAACTGTTGCCAAACTTCAAAAGAAGAACTCCTGTTATTTATTATTTTAAATGAGCACAACAAAGTGAATATATCATCGAGTGGATGATAAAGTACCGCTACTGTTGTTATTACCTCGGAAGTGAGACCACTTTAATTTTCAGAAGAATACGTACCAAAAATCCTAGTGGGTGTCATCGATAAAAGTTGTCAATAGAAAGTAACACATGTTTATGTGGTACACTGTCATTTGTTATTTTATTAATAGCAATAATCAATGGACAACAACTACCAACAATATTATATTGATTGCAGTACGTATCAAATATCTTAAACTACTACTTTCATACGTAGCAGTAAAGCACATTGACACACCAATTTCTTGCACAATAATTACCGTCTTACATATATAATTATATCTTTATTGTTTAATAATTGCGTACTTACGTATCAAGCTAACAAAATAAAATGAAATATACATAGTTTGCCAATTATTATACAAATAAAAAAAAGACTACTAAATTAAATTCTTCTAAAGCATTATCTAGGAGTATATAGTGATAAATTATTTTATGTAGTAAGCTTTTTATATTTATTAGCAAGATACGTATAATTGAAACAAAAAGATTTATATCTCTAAGTAGTAAAGAGTATAATCTACTAGTTTGTATGCCGTTTCATGGCAGGTATATTAAAATTACACTTTGCTTACTACTTATTAGATACGGTATCATCAATACATCAGGCAATATATACAAACAATGCCAGTCTTTTTGAGGCATTCCAGTAAAAATAACATCATTATACAAATATTAACATTAATTTATAGTTCCGTCATTTTTTGGGAAAGAAAAGATGAACCTTTAAATAAATTAGGGTTTTATTAAGAGTAATAAGATGATATAAAAAACAAAAATAAAGTATTCTAGACTGGAATTGTTCTGATATAAAAATATAAATAAAAGCATTATTCATCGAATTTACCCAGATATATTTTGCTAACTTTTTTGAAGATCACTTATTTCTTTACTTGCAAAGCTGTATAGGTAGTTCATATAACGCTTTTTTCAGCAATCAAACGTAAAGAAAATCGCTTGAGTTTGCGTTTTTACGAACATAGTCAACGATACATAAGAACCGATAAATTTATAACAGCGACAAGAAAAAGAGCAATGTGTTATATATATGCAAGGAGGCAGGAGAAAATCTACTATTGAAGATTATATGGCTATTAATACATATACATGCGCTATTCCAATATTTATATATATAGATATATCTTTCTAGTAATATAATATATTTATGTTATGAGGGTTGATGATGGGATTGTTGTATAATTTCACCTACAAGCCATTAAATGCAGCTACGCACAATAGTTTCCCGCTAATTTCAACGGTTCATTTTCAAAAATCCGAATAAAAACAATGTGAGTAAAAGTTAACGAGAGAACATTTTATATAAGAAACTTATAGTTGGGTTCCGCTTCTCATATATCAAAATTTCCTGAAGATACTGATATTTGAAGTTAGCGAATCAGAAGCAAGTGCGTACCTGTTGTGGGATTATATTACTACTTTTTTCAATTCGTTGGTACCCTATAAATACTTTTGTTTTGTGTTGAACCAATAAATTTGTATTCTAAACAAGATCCACAAAGGTTATTTGATAAAAAAAACAAAGCAGTATCGTTCTACTCTATATACAGTAGTTCATAAACTCTCTTGAATATAATAACAGTTTCTGACAATTAATTTCTCTGATATTCTATACCAGCAGTTACGTGCTAAGTTATAATATATACGTACATATTATATGTTAATGCTTTACTACAAATTTTGTATTTACAATACGTACAGTAAAATTATTTACGCGCTTCTCATGAGACTTATGTTATGCGCTACATATGGTTTTTCCAATCTAAAAAAGCATCTCCCTACGTATCAATAATCATTACTTATTTTTTATTGCTGAGCAATTATTACTTTTCATCATTTATACCATGGACGTATAAAATAGTTCTAATTCGTCAGCTACGTACTGTACTGTTATATGATTTATCACAATACATAATTCAATAAAGACGTCTCTCCTTGAGACAAGCTGTTCGCTAATTTTTATCTTATTACTACAATAGCGTAAAGAACAAGGATTTGAGCAAAAACATTTGATCCAAAATCATTTAATTGCAAATGATTGTTCTATATGAGATCATGATAAACACTTTAAAATATAAATATCAAATTTTTCTTTAATCCATCGTCGGCAACAATAGTCGTCATCAAATTAGATTTTATTATTGTTTCCCGAAAACTGTGACTATTCAGCAATTATAAGATAGTTGTTTTCAATAATGAAAGTTGATGTTTTATGATTCAACCATAATATCATTTTAGCCGCGCTCTCAATTATTATTAAGTCTTGTAGTTAAAACACCAAGCTAGTTGCTATTATACGTAGAAGATAAACTAGTACAATGTGTCAGTGATGCATGTTATTTCTCTTTACAGCTACTGTTTTCAGGAGAAAATATACCGGAGAATTTTATGCAGACTGCATAATATCATCGGTCCAACCCGAATTTTTATTAATTTATAATTCCAAATCAAACATCGGAATTAGCCCACATCCAGAGGGTCGATTATGAACAATAAAGTTCAAAAAAGATAAAGAATTTTTCGTGGAAGGGAAAATAAATAAATCTGCTTATCTTCTCATCTCGTGGAATGGTTTCTATATTAATTATAGTGCTTTCAAAATAAGTACGTACGTAAAGTATAAAAAATAAGTTTAATGGCAAAAAATCAAGAACAAAAGAGATTACGTGAATCCGTGGGCGGTGAGGCATTATGTGCAACAGGGCCATGCACGAATATTAAGAGCCCTGTAAAACTTATTTTCATATTTGGAAGGTCACTCGAAAACCACACATTACTAAAAAGGGCAAAATATTCTTTTATTAAACTTCATAAAATTTCTTTATTAAGTAAAGTATGCTACATTATATTTTTTCCCTTCAAAGTCTACTCGATTTATGCTGAGTTGTCGAAATGTTAGCAGCTGAAGTACCGGCTTTTCGACCAAGAATTGATCCAAGCATGAGACCACTAAAATCATAGAAATAATGTTGTTTGCGACAAAGTATTATTTATGAGAAAATAAAATCATCAAAAAATAGAGATCAATAAAAGGAATAAAAAAGATTTTGAACTAACCTTCCACCGGGATAATTGTCATAGAAAGCACCTCCTACAATTTCACCAGCAGCGTACAGATTACCAATTGGCTGAGAGCTTGTGTCGAGAACAGCGGCGGTTTGCGGATCAACAGCCAGTCCACCAAATGTAAAAGTGATACCTATACAGTTTATTTATGAGTGAGAAAAGAAAAGAACTAAAACAAAACTGTATATGTACAACAATAAAAGAATAATTCACGTTACCTGTGGTAATCTTTACTGCAACAAATGGCGCTTGATCAAGAGATAAGGCCCAATTAGATTTAGGTAGCTTGAGTTGTTTTTCAGAGGATTGGGTCGATAATCCATCCTTTATGGCTGGATCCCATTTAAGATTTGGAAATTGGCGTCGATGAGCTGTAACAGCATCATTATATTCTTGGATCGTATCCACCAAAGTTTTTTTACTTGTTAAAGTAGCCTTCCACGAACCCTTTTGAGTAGGAGCAGCTAATTTTTCGGCCAGTTCCTCAATAGAATTGGCAACTACTTTTTCAACCACACTGTCCGCATATTCTTCTTCACGTAACCAAGGCAAGGACTTGGCATCCCAAATTTGAAACGCAACACTACCAGGTTGATTCATAATTTCTTTACCAAAAAATGCATATGTGTAATTGCGGAAATCCATTCCTTCATCAACAAACCGTTGACCATCTCGGTTAACCATAATACCCAAAGGATATCCACTCTTAGTGAATTGATTTGTCAAAACTGTATCACCTTTATGTGGATTGGTATTGGCGTCCCAACATGTAGCATGGCAGGAGCTATATCCACCAGCAGTTTTTGCATATACATCACGCTGAGCAATAACATGACCATCACCGGTATTGTAAGGAGTACCACGAACATGGGCCAAATCCCAATTCTTGCCCAAGTATTGTGCACGCATCGATGGACTGGCTTCAAACCCACCACAAGTCAAAATAACAGCGCTGGATGTATACGTTTGTTTGGTTGTAGAGCCACTGGGATGCTGTAAGAGTACTTCAACACCTTGGACCTTATTAGATACTTGATCCGTTACCAATTTGGTCAAAGTGGTACCATACTGTACAGTCACGTTATGACGAAGGGCGGCTTCATGATATTGTTTGATCATACCTTTGCCGCCATCCACCACACTCAATACCATACCGCCCCAAAACTTGTAACGTCCTTCGACCTTGTAAGCTTGACGATTGAATGATAAACGAAATTGAATACCCACTTTGTCAAGCCAGTCAATAGTTTTACGACTGTTGTTGACGAGAATATTAGCTAATTCAGGATCAGCACGACCACCAGTTACACGCATTAAATCATTCATAAAGTCTTGAGAAGTATATGGATCCATATCAACAATCTTAGCAGTTTCGGAATCCACATTGTGTAAAATAGGCAGCAGGTCATCAAGGCCACTAAAAACTGTGCGAAATGCACCTTTAAAAATTATCATAATCAAGATATGTATGTAAGTTAATTTGTTCTTTTTTGCACATTTTCATTATTTTAGAAAAAAACCAAAGAGTTGGGAGATGTTTGTACCTGCAGTAAAATAGCTGTTGCCTCCGGGATAAGCGGTCTCGCTGGATTTTTCAATCAAGAGAACGCGGCCCGCACCGGCTTGCTTAGCAGCAATGGCAGAAGCATAACCAGCATTACCACCACCAACAACAATAACATCCCATTGTGTCATCTTGAATATTTTTACGACAAGAGTAAGAAAAAAGTATAATATTTAAGAAATAAAAAGCTTGAAGAGTTAAAAAAACGAAAAAAAAGAGAGAAAAATATGGGGCGACAAATATGGAGGCGAGAAAGTTGTTATATGCCGTTTTTGGTTATAAGCGAAACGTTCCTTATTTGGTCAAATATCAAAAGAACTTTGACAGAAATAATTTATCTTTAAAAAGATTGATCTATTATTTAATACTACTAGGTCTCTGTTTTATTGGTTAATCGTTAATATTTGTCAGCATTAGAGTTCCTACTCTGCCCGTCTTTTCCTCTTTTTTTTTTTTTTTATTTCGCTTCTTTTTCTGTTTTGCTGTCATTCTAGGTAAGGAAGATGGAAAAAAAAAAGCTGGTAAAGCTTGTGTGTGAGAATAATAAATTGACATACCTGAACATTCAGGTATATCGGGAAATTTACCGAAGGAAGCATGATCGTGAAATCGGAAAAAGAAATAATTAAAGTTAAAAAAAGAAAAATTCTCCCATAATATGTACCACCATTTTCTTCTTATTAAAACGGAAGATATAAGCGGATCAAAAAAAAAAGTCGATGTCTTACCACGAACAAAAGTAATAATAAATAAACTGCAGTTTTGCTACTATGACATTTTAAAATACTATATACTTTTGATTTGGTGTTTTTAATCAGGCTCCCACGCCTCTTATTCAAATGATGATAATTATTATTATTTTATCGGTGTTGTGAGTATGATTAATTTCCCAAGTGCATCAACCGAAACGACGGATTTCTCATTTTTAATATTAAATAAGTCACTTACTGATGTATAGTAAGCTGAGATGAATGATCAAAAAGAACATCTCCGGAGCATGTTAGTAGTATTTACTATAGAATAGTTATTGACCATTGGTACCTATTTTCCTATTTTTTCACACAACTCTACTTCTCACATACACATAGTGCATCATCATACACACTCGCACCGTAAATGAAAAAAAAGTATAAAACCGTTCAAGATTCATTTTTATTTTTTATCTTTCACTTTCTACTTTTCTCTCTACTAGTTTCTCTTTTTTCTTTTTCAATTCTTTTTTTTTAAACTTATTGTATAAACAAGATGATGTCAGAAGATAATAAAAATGAAAAAGTAAATGATACTTCCACATCACCACCAGTAGACCAGAAATCGATTGCCGATGAAAAACCTGTTGCTAATCAACAACAAGAGAAAAGATTACTACGGTATGTACCTTGATCGATGGAGTGATTGATTATCATTAAAAACAATGATGACGATGATACTAACAGTAATTATTGTTAACATTAGAAAACTTGATATGCGCATTTTGCCAATTTTATGTTTACTTTACCTAATGGCTTATTTAGATCGGTAAGAAGATAATAATAAAGGAGTGCTCGGTCTCATTTTTTAGAGCAACAAAAGTGTATATCATAATATTAACATTGAGCACTCTATATTATTAGATCCAACATTGGTAACGCCAAGCTGGGTGGCTTGCTTGAAGACTTGGATTTGACTACCAGTCAATTTCAGTGGTGTTTATCTATTTTTTATTTTGGTTACATCATTTTCGACTTGCCATCTAACGTTATCATGAAAAGATGGAAACCATCCTATTGGTTGTCTTTATTGACCTTTTCCTGGGGCTCCATTGCTATGGCTATGGCAGCAGTCAAAAACTTTACCGGTCTAATTATTTGTCGTCTTATGTTGGGTATCATGGAGGCTGGTAAGTATTTTTTTCTATTATGTCACCACCAGCGTGATATGTACATTGCATACAATTATGCGCAATACCATGTTGTGTATGCAAGTCGCTAACAATTTAAATGTGATGCCTATTGATATGTAACAAAAAACGTGATGATGTATTTTAGGATTTTTTCCTGGTGTTTTGTAAGTAGAAGTATTATTGGAAAAAAGAAGAAAAAGAAAATAAATAACATTCAAACGACGGATCATTATACCACGACAAGTAAAGGGAGGGGAATAATAGATTATATACTAATTACGTGCCAAACATTATTGTTATTCAGATACTTTTTATCCGTTTGGTACAAGCGGAAAGAATACGGCCGACGAGTCAGTTACTTTTGGTCTTTCAGTTCGTTAGCTGGTGCCTTTGGGGGACTTATCGCTTATGGTATTTCAAAAATCCCAACACATGATTTGAGCACATGGCAATGGTAACGTGATCTCTTCTGATTTTATCGATAGAAAGAAAATACACTTGAAAACGGCTATTTTATTGTTTTCTGTTTGTTTCGTTTATAAACAGGTTATTTATTATTGAAGGTGCGCCATCTGTTCTACTTGCTGGTCTTGCTGCATTGTATTTGCCTAATAGCCCAGAAACTGCCAAGTTTCTTTCAAAGGAAGAACAAGAACTCGAAATTTCCCGCCTTGAAGCAGGTAAAAATAAAGAAAAATGACAATAGAATTAGAAATTGCATATGTAATGCGTATTTTACGTCATATACGTAATTAATTCAATTACTATTACCTATATAGATCAAGGTGCTGCTAACGATCATTCATGGTCTTGGGCACGAGCTGCATCTGTGTTCACAGATTACAAGACATATACATTTATGTTTATCTATATTACTGGTACTAGTGCTTTACAAGGTGTTACGTTGTTTTTGCCTTCAATTATCTCTGGAATGGGTCAATGGGACAAGGCTCAGTCTCAAGCACTGACAGTCCCTCCTTATGTTTTGGCGCTTATTGGAACCAACATTGCTGGATGGAGTTCTGGTGAGTTTTCTATATTTGCTGTTCAATATGGAACTTAGAATAAAATACTCAAGTCTACCCATTAATTTTTTAGATCGATTTTTTGATCGTTGCTATCATATGGTAGCTATCAACTGTGTTGGGTTAATCGGGTTTTTAATGCTTATGTTCATTGACCAAGCACAAATTGGCGCACGGTACTTTGCTGCTTGTATTGTTACTATGTCTGTGGTAAGTTTTTCTTTATATAATTTTTTATAGTTAGTTCTAAGCAACAAATACTAATACAAACAGCTTTTTTTCATTATGTATAAAAATAATAGTATGCTAATGTTCCAATCAAGGTCGCTTGGTTTAATAACAACTTTTCGGGCTTGACTCGACGTGCCCTTGCTTCAGGTGCAATTGTTGCAGTTGGCACTATTGGTGGCGCTATTGGTGGTCAAATTTATTATGATGGGCCTTTATATTTTGGAGGTAATACAATTGCATTCTGTTGTCTCGCAGCACAAACAGTTACAGATCTTGTATTGCGTTTTATCTTGGCACGTGAAAACAAGCGACGTGAGAAATTGACACAAGAACAAAAAGAATATGAAATATTCAAATACGGTGGTGAAGAATTAGCTGGTGATCGTCATCCTGATTTTCGTTATGTGCTATAAATACATATATGTATATAATATTTATTCTGTAAAAAAAGACATTCTTTTTGTATTACATACTACTACTATATCTACCTTCTTTATTTTATTATTATTGCGTTATTGTTACGTATTATTTTTACTGATGTATGTGTTACCCCCTCCCCCCTTGTTAGGCATCTCATGCAGTGCATGAAAGCATTTGTCAAATAAATTATCTTTTACAAACCAGACTCATCCAAGTTTTATATATGTCTTTCTCAAAACATGTATAAATAGCAACCAGTGTTTTTCTCTCGAAATATGAAATTGTTATCAATTATAAAAAAAATCATGTGTAAATATCTGATACGTATGCGAACGAACAGTTTAATTTTAAAGGCTTATTAAAAAAAAATTTATAATGATACCTACGTTGTTATTGTAGTCAAATCTACATACACGCCGTATGTCAAATTAATACTATAATAAGACCTCACAGGTTATTAATGGATGTAAATAGATAACTGTATAAAACGGGAGTCAAAGCGACTAATGCTTCTCACAGGAATATGAATTAAACTTGTGGCCAATAGTTAGTAAGTAGTTTTTAGAGCTACACAAACTGAAATTTAGTTATGTAGTAATAAAATAAACGTTTCAGATTAGGAGAGTATAAAGAAAATAAAGCGATAAAATAAGTAAACAAATAGTAAAATGAGAAGCAGGTCAATAAATGTCTATTGACGAAATGAAAAATAAAAATATATACTAGATTGAAAATAGGAGACTGTCAAATCACTTTTTCAAATGCCACAGAAAACGTGCAACTTTTTGTTTATGGTATTATACGCGACACCACAGCCTCTTTTTATTTTTAATTACGTACATCTTTCTTTTACGTACTACGTATATAATAACAACGTATCGTTTTCATGTAATGATCTACTAACGACAAGGTATGTTTGAAAAAAAAATACGGCTTATTTTTTTTACGTATTCTTTATTTTTATTTTAGGTGACTAGTTTTAACGAAATCTTTGCTAGTTTATGATTTTTTTTTATTTTAGCGCGAGACGACAGAAGGTTTATAGTATACTATTATCATCACCGTTCAATAATAATGCAATTTAATTACTATATACGTTCGAATTTAAGCTGCCAAGTTTTACGATAGTCGAAAAGGGTTGGAGATTTAGAGTCTATTCTATACATTGAATCAACAAGCTTTATATTATATAATGGAAGAAAGAAGGTGTATAATTACACATAAAGTATGCAATGAGTATAGTTACAAATTTTACTAACTCAGCATCACTGCACGTTTATATATTTATATATTTATATAATTATATAACTAATACTTATATAGACCAAGATATACATTGTATTATGTAAAAATTGACGATACTCATGAAAGAGTGTCTATTATACATTTAACACATTGTAACATATATAAATTAAAAGAAAAACTATATCAAAGATGTTACTTATTTCGTTATTATTGTTATTATTGATTATTACTATCTTTATGCCAACATTATTACAAATATCCAATTACGTGATCTAATTGGCTCACGAAATGGGACACTCATGTCATAACAAATAAGGCATTTTCCTGCCATAGCAAGGGGGACACGCTTCTGTCTCAGCTAAAATAAATCATTGCCTTTGCTAATAGTGTAGATATCCCACATACAATTAATTCAAATGAAGCTCTACTTCAGTTCTATAGTTCTATCTTTATTTTAAAATTGGCCCGACATTAGTTTAATTGAGCGTGAAGCCTCGTAGACTTATAGGGTTTCTTTTTGTGAATTCAGACGTAACATTCCTGAATACAGTAGTATAAGAGCTTCCATAATTCAAATTCCCATTTTTTTTACAAAATTTATTATGCAAATGTAACTACGTAATATAAATAGTGTATTATTTCTTCTTATATCTTTCTACGAAGTGCTTCAATTGTACATTCGTTTGCTCATTATATTATTTTTAATAATATATACGTACGTGGGCTTGAATCTGATGTTCAAGTTTTCTAGGCCAAACTTTATTACAGATAAATACAATGTCCTTTAAGAGAAACAAAGATGTTACACACTCACATGTGCAAGAACAAACCGACAAACAGGGTCAGAGTTTATTACTAAAGTACATGATCAAAAAATAATGGCGATATGTCAATAAGATTGAAAACTTTATTTTTGCTTATAAGCTTTATATTTAAGTATCAATAAATTTCTATACAGTAATTATATACAAAAAATGGTTTGGGTTGTAAAGTGATAAATAAGTACAGGAGAAAACAGCATATAGTAGTTAACATAATGGTAGAGGTTGTGGTATTTAAAAAGTTTAAATTTCGTATTCGTAGCCGTCCCCAAATGCATTAATCAAATCTTCAATAGCAGTCCATGTACCAAAGATCAAACCGACTAGACCAACGAGTACGATTAAAAAGTGCCAAAAATGTAAAAGAACGCTTTTGTTGCGAAACCCAGTCAAACGGTAGTAAAACAAAACAGGAAATATTAAAATGACACCACAATTGGCAAAGGCTCCAATCAAGGACATCAATAGATCAAAGAATGGAATCAAGATTCCAACAGCTCCCACAAAGACCATAATGGCAGTTCTCAATGCAGTACGAATGAGGAACTCTTTGGTTTTCCCCCATCTCTCGACAGTGATGTTCAGCATATTTTCGACGTCAAGTGCAAATGATGCCAAAAAAATTGGAGCAGAAACAACAACGTTGACAGTAATCAAAAGAATTGCAATAGTTTTAGCAATACCATCGGGTGTACTGTTGTAGACAGGATTAACGACATCGGTACCATAGATATAGTAGCCACAAACTGCAATAGCCAGATACATTACAGCACAGGTGCTGAGGCCACCAACTATGGTAATTGGCCAGTGCTTTGGATTTTTCATAACACCTTCTACATTAGGATATACAACATTACCGCTAAAACTAAACGAGATTGTGGCAAGGGCAATAGGGAAACCATCCCAAATGACATTATCATGGTGAGTATTCATTTGATTGGGTGCATCAATACCAGCAAGTACAATTGTGATTAAAATCTGTTACATTTTAAATACAGATGGATAAAAATAGCCCAAAATAGTTATTGTATATTAGTTAACAGATAAGATAAACTTCATATTATAAAATTAAAGTAGAGTAAAACCATCCTGTCAAGATAACGGAAATATAAGCTATACTTACAGTCACCATGATAGCCACCATACCAAGTGCGCTAGTCCATGCTACATTATTTGTTGATTTGATAAAAATCAATACTATTCCATCAACAACACACCAAATAATTGTCCATGGAAGACGACCGATTTCACCAGCCGTGCCAGCGCAGATTTGATTCAAATTTTGGGCAGCAAGAACTAAGTAAAGAATCGGTGTACCAAGATAGATCCAGGTAGTAAAAAAAAAGGAAACGTATCCTACGTAATGAAAAAAGAAAAATCATTCATTAGTCAATCTCTTATTATTGTTATAAAACGTGTTTCTCAAATAGTATAAATGAAATTCATTACGTACCTCCAATACGTCCAAACGCTTCAGTGGCAATTTCTTTAAATGAAGCCAGGCGCCGTTCTTTTCCCTTATACATACATTTCTGTATAATAATGGCAGTATACTATATATGTCAAGAATATTAATAAAAGAATAATGTCACTTACAATGATAACTACGAAGTTGAAGAATGTGATTATATAAAAAACCAGTATTACTTACACATGACATCCACCAAGCTAATAAAATCATAAGTAAACTTGCCCAACCACCTTTTCTAAGTGCCTAGGAAATATATCATTTATATTAGTAAATTGTTTATTTTTATTATATTAATATACCAGGTTATATATAAATATCTCGTAATTTACCAATGGCAGACCCAGCATCCCTGTACCCGCAACTAAACACACAACATTAAAATAGGCATAAAATGAGCTTCCACCATTTGTACGATCCACATCATATTCATTTTTGCCACATTCAGAGTCTATATACAAGTTTTAGATATTTCGAATAAGTATAATATAAAAAACCAAATTATCGATTTCTTTGAATGTGAAAAAAGTGTACATTATCCATTGACATCATAAAATTTTATGTACCTGTGTTATTTTGCGAGGCTATTGATAAAAAATCGGGCTTGAAATCCGCGCCCGCCTTTTCATGTTTTATATCTGTCATTGATTACTGGTAAACAAAATAGAATAAAAAAAATGTATGGAAGAGAAGTGGGGAAAGCACAGAAAGTAAAAGTTAAGATAAAATAACACGGCCAAATATATAGATAAGACTTTAAACTTTATTTGAACCATAAAAATGACTGTCTGATCTAGGATAATTAAAAAACACATTGGAAAGCATTTTCATTTGTAGAGCTATAATATTCATACAGTATCCTAAGTTTTTGTTGTCCGTGATAATAGTTGGTAAACAGCGATCTTACCTAATAAAGCAAGCACAGAGATATGAAAAACGAGTTTATATGAAGAGGAAAAATTTGAAGGATTTCCTTCTCAGAAAATACAGATCTTATTTCCGATTCACACGACCTTCTCTATAAAGTGCCATGTAAATCTCGTAGGATAGTTTTTTACATTGATATACATTTCCGCAACTAAAACTAAAATAAAGTTATCAAAAAGGTTATTACAAAAACTAAAAACTATAATGCCCGTTAAACGATTTTTTTCTTATAAAACTCGTTTCTGCCGAGGAGTAAATTTTGTATATATTGATCGTAGTGTATCTAATGGGATAAATAAAAGCAGAGTGATTGATGTTGATCTCAACAACAGCAGACAACATATGACATATAGCAAGAAAAAAGAAGCATTAAACTTTTCTTCACTTTCTGCAACCCAAAAAAACTTCGAACTTTCCTTTACCTTCCACCGCCCAAAGAAAAGATTCACACGATTATTAGGTTCACAATATTGCGGCCAATTGATGAATAATGATTGTTTATTTTTTGAGAAAAGAATGTGTGATGACTGAGTTACCTCTTAATATACCTTGTTGATAGTTGTAGTTGGAATATTGAAATGCGCACTTGGAGTTTATGTTATTATGGCGCTTCATCTATCTCCCTTTGTGGTTTTAAGAGTGTGGGTGTATGGCATTCTTTTAGGCATACTAGAAGTTATTCCGCTGAATTCTTTTTTCAGATTGATATGCTTCATTCTAATTGCTTTTAACAAAAATTAAGCAATTAACAGTACAATACCTAATAATATAAGATCGCACTATTCCACACTTTTATGTATCTTCTAGGTAAATTATTACAGACGAGATAAAAACCAAGTCCTGAAGTCCTTGAGTTTGATGCGCAAGATATTATAGCATTTTTTCTTTTCTTTGGCAAGAGGGATTAAACGTTGCTGATATCATACTAATATTACTGTTATTAAAGAATATCGGCCGACATAATTTATTGTATAGGTATAAAATACTTTGTATAACACACCATGTGTTTCATAATTCCTTATGACATTATTTTTGTAAACAAATTCTCAGGAACTTGATTTATGTAATATAATAGTTTGTTAATAATTATTGTTAACTTATGAAAAAGTGATACTTTTACCGCCATTATCATTTTTTTCTTAGTATGTAGTTCTAGAAGAAATGAAAAATTTGTATATGTAATATTTAAAGGCAATGGGAAGAAATGGAAAAAATGCTAGATGCAGAAAAAAAGAAAAAGAAAGATACGTATTGAAATAAATAAAAAATTGAAGTACTGCTGCTAGATAACAACAAACATATGTAAAGCAAAATTTACAACTACGTAGATAATAAAAGAAAATGAAAAAGATAACGAGACTATTAAATTTGATAATCATAACCGTCTGAGAAGGCAGCAATAAGATCTTCTATTGCAGTCTTGGTACCAAAGATCAAGCCAACAAGTCCCACCAAAATAATCAGGAAATTCCAACCAAGTTCATAAAATGGCTTGTTACGGAACCCAGTGAGACGCCAATAAAACAAGACAGGAAAAACAAAAACAATAGCACAATTGGAAAATGCACCCAATAAAGACATGAGTAAATCAAAAAATGGAATCAAAATACCAATAGCGCCTACAAAAACTATGAGTGAGCTCCGTAAAGCGGCTCGCACCAAAAATTCTTTGGTTTTGCTACCGTAGCGCTCGATAGTAATATTAAGCATATCTTCAACATCTAGCGCAAACGAAATTAATAAAATAGGGGCAGAAACAACGGAATTAATGGTAATCAGAACAATAGCAACAATACGTGCAGGGCTTGAAGGTACGCTATTGTAGATGGGACTAACAACATCTGTACCATAAATATAGTAACCACAAACAGATATGGCAATATACATTACTGCGCAAAGACACATCGCACCTACAAGCACCACACGCCATTGTTGAGGCTTCTTCATCCCTCCCTCAATGTTTGGGTAAACCACGTTGGCCCCAAAGCTAAATGACATTGTTGCAAGTGCGACAGGAAAGCCTTCCCAGATAATATTGTCTTTATGACTGTCCGTGTGATTTGGTGCATCAATACCAGCAAGGATAATAGTAATCAATATCTATTTTTAGTATTAATTGGTTTGAATAATGAATAGAGTATGTTTGTATATACGAATGTAAAGGTAGAATATTGTTAATATATATGCTATGATTGATAAAAAAAAATATAGATAAAAACTTACTGTAATCATGACGGCAAACAGACCTGTGAAACTGGTCCAAGCAACGTTATTCAATGACTTTGCAAACAAAAATGGAATTCCAACAACGGTGCACCAGATAATAGTCCATGCAAGGTTACCAATTTCACCAGCTGTTCCTGCACAAAGTTGATTTAAGTTTTGGGCAGCAAGGACCAAGTAAAGAACAGGGGTACCAAGATATATCCAAGTGGTGAAAAAAAAACTAACCCAGCCTTTGAGCACCAAAAAAAAGAAAGAAAGGGTTAATACAACATACCATTTGTTAAAAGCTTACGTATTTATTTCTACGTAAAAAATATATTACTCAATTTGATTTTATAAACTGTAAAACATATTATTACCTCCAATTGCTCCAAAAGATTCAGTAGCAATTTCTTTATAGGATGCCAAACGTCGATTCTTGCCTTTATACATACATTTTTGCATGATAACGCCGGTATACTAAAAATGTATTGCGAAAAAAAAAGACAGCTAGTTAGAGTCTATATGTAGAAGAGTGTATCATAATAGTAGGGTTGAATGGTTAATTTTTTTTGTCTTACACTTGACATCCACCATGCTAAAATTAACATTACGAGGCCAGCCCAGCCACCCTTTTTGAGAGCCTATAGAAATATGTTTATATCAGTGAGGAATATACATTCTTCATTATCTATGTAAATTATTCATCTGATAGAAGACGAAACTAATATGCTTACCAATGGAAGACCCAACATGCCAGTTCCAGCAATCAGACAAACAATGTTGAAATATGCGTACCATGATGAAGCTCCATTTGTTCGATCAACATCACACCCTCCTCGTCCAAATTCATAGTCTATAAATATTGTAATATTAATTACAGTAAAAACATTAATAATAAATAATGGAATCAATAATTATCAACGATTGGAATACCATGTCAACACACCATGTACACTACCATTTGTAGATGTGCTAACGACATCACTTGTCTTTGCAATTTTGATACTAGACATTAAATTAACAAAAACGACGGAGAAACAAGTATGATACTGATACAATAGAATAAGAGCCAAAAGAAAAAGAAAAGAAAAAAGGTACAAGATGTTACGCGCAAAAGCGTCCCAACTAGATAAAAAGAAAAGGATTCTGTGCTCCGAACATCTATATTTAACAGGCAACGAAAAAATATATTGGGGTAAAAAAAAAAGAAGGGTGGAATGAAAGATACGGACCTTTCAAGATTATAACTGTAGACTAAGGACGAAACACAAAAAAAAACGATCTTGCCTGATATAGCGATAAATCGTACAGAGGAACAGAGAAAGCGGGCGAAAATAGTGGAGTGTCATTATTATAGTAAAATAAAATGAGAACCAAACGATTGAAGACCTCGGATACTTGGTACATTTTTATAAACCAGTGTAACGTATTCTTTTCTTTGTTTGGATCTTTCCCCACAATAAGAGCCAACTAATCACTAATCTACTATTGAGGGGTTCGAAACAATTATGTGATCTAATTTTAATTGTGTGGGTGAATAGAATGGCTGTGTTTATACAATACGAAATTATGGATCATGAAATACTATTTATGCAGAGCTGCTGAGCGACAAGAAAACACATATCGGAGAATAGACCATATCACAAAAATTTATATTACCAGGTTCCTGGACTTTGTAAAAGTTCTATTTTCTAGGTTATCTTCCTTTCTTCTTTCGCTTATGTTTATAGCACTTTTATGAAAAAAATAGCTAATGTGGCATTTATCATTTATCGGTAATACTATTTCTTGATTATTGTCAGTCAAAAGAAAAATATCCTTTTGTAGTTCCAGTGGAGATGGTGTTACAGCCGTGAGAAAACTTTATCTACTATTAACCTTTTCTATATTAGAAATGATTAGCCAGAAAAAGGCAAATTATATTTATGTTAATTGTATTTCTACGCATTAATATTCCCATGACTCAGTACTAAGTTTGAACAACCAACATTCTGGCTAAAGTAAAAAAATTCAACGCAATATATAATAGTAAGTAGCAAAGAATATTATACATTTTATTGTATGTAAATGTATTCATGAAACTAAGCATTTTTATGACGGCAAGGTAGGTGAATGAATGATTGGTGATGGGTCTGCTAAATTCAAAACCAATTCCTCCGACACTTCTGTAAAGATTTACCTTGTGTGCTGCACGTTACGATTCGTTTTAATCAATAGTTAACATCAATCTAATTACTCGTTCTACTTGATGGTGTTTTCAATTAAAAAATCTGATTATTATGAAATATAGCACATTTACTATATTGCTATTAATAAAAACGCATTTCAATAAGGAAGAAGAAGGATGGGAACTTGCTAGTTCACATATGGATATTTATTCCCACGCGAAACTGCAGCGGAGTTGTTGCAGGTTTACCAACCTATGCTTTTTTCAATTTTTCCACCACAATTAGCGAGAATCCTTGACATATACCTGCTTTGGCTCTGCTAATTTGATGACGACCAGTAACAAAATATTTTCTTTGAATAAATGATGATGGAAACTAAGATCTAGGGAACAATATACAAAATGTAGACTAACACTTAGCACCACATTATAATATTACTGTGTCGGTGAATCAAGAAGATATATAGAAAATAAGAAATATATTGGGCCATACATAGTAGAACGAAAAAAAAGATGCCATAAATATAATAGTACAAACAATAAAGAAAAACCAAATTAATCATAATCGAAGATGAATAAAAATAGCTTATAGAAATCTCTTTTAGAAGTCATAATCTTCGTCTTGTAGCTCATGGTAGACTCCAGAGCGGTATAGTCTTCAAATGCTATATTCTTTGTTAGAATGAACTTATGCTGGAAAATTTTGTTGGTCCACGGATCCTGCAATGACAAGCTCATACTAATATATACTAATATATACAACATCTATCATTAGTATAAGTACAATATTTAAATTACATTATTATTTCAAAATGTCTTACTGAAGCTTTAAAAATAAAAGCTGGAGGATATGATCTTTTACTTTGGAAATTAATTCTTAATTTAATTGATATGTATATACGTATATTTTAATAAATTCTCGAATGGGTTGAAATTTTTATTATCATAAAATATTCAAAGTATTACGACTCAACTAGTTTTTCATAATTATATTCATAATGCTTTTATTTAATAATATAGAGGGAAACTCAGTTTTAATAAGACATGTTTCATATAGCAAATATGAACAAGAAGAAGAATAAGTAAAACAAACGAAGGGCATGCCATGTTACTAAGTGCCAGCTCAGAATTGGAGCGCCCATATGTAATCATTCCCTTTAATTATTGACGACTATTTAGCCAAGTTTTAATTAACGTCGCTACATTCTCACCACAATAAAAAAAATAGCATACTTCAGCTATATATAAAGAGTATTAATGCTATTTTCTCAAGCGGTTTCTCACGCTACAATCATACATTCGAACTGGTGCTTTTTAATCGATCATACTCACATTGTATATGTAAATTTTGGGTGTCCATAATTAATGTTAATGGTAATTGTCCCCAACAAATCCGACAAATTTTATGATCATGTAACTACTCTGCTCAAAATTGATTTTGTTGGCAAAAAAAAACTAAAGAACGACATACTTATTTTATCAAACTTGAATATAAAAAGAGAGAGAGAGGATAAATAGATAGATAAAAAGCTAGCTCTTTCAATAAATAACATTGAAGTATATTCATTTCCGTTGATTATTATTATTAAGTCACCTCATACATACTGTTGTTAAAGTTGACAATACGTAGTTTGCATAAACACCTGAAAAAGCTAGATAATGACTAAAAAGGTTATACAGTTCGCTTAATGGAACCTGCTTCGTAAAAAAAATAGATTTTGGAAACAATAGTAAATTAAAAAGTAGTGAAAGCAGATTTTATAATAATGCATGTAATATACTATGTACAGTCATAAAATATTATTCATACACCATTTGCATTATCTTGCATATAAGTCAAAGAACATATTCACTATCTTTAAAGTACATAATCATTATCCATTGTTAGCGAAACAAGTATGTTGTTGTTGTTGTTGATTGTTAAGTAGAAATTATCAGATAGTTAGCCGTTTAATGAAGATCACATTTTTTTTCAATGACCGGTATAGAATAATGCAGCAAAAATTAGATAACGCGAGTCGCATTTTATACTTTATCTTTCTCTTTTCGAGCAGTCATTTTCATTTTATCAGCATAAATACTAGAAACCAATAACGAAAACCAAAACCAAAAAAAAAGAGAATGGCATCCAAACGTAATTCGCGATTACAAGCATATCTTTCATGCCAATATATCGATTTTGATTTAAATAATCCAACAAAAAGATTAACGTCACTTTACTCCGATTTCTCTAAACTTGCCATTTTGAATCAGTATGGTTACGATGCTAATGTGAGTTACTGGAAATCTTTAATCTTGGATTGCAATATGCAAGGTTTACTCGGATCCAACAATTACCGTTTAGTATTTAATGCCAATGAATTGCCTGATCAATTCTTACGACCCGGAATCGGTAAACCTTTAGCCTTGGATTCTGTTGTGGTAAGAAAGAAGATCTCTCTTCTTTTTTTATCGCTTGTTGTTTATCTAATTGTGATAACATAAAACTTTTAATTAATGTTGTATATAATTTTACTATTGATATTATAAATAAATAGAATGAAATGATTCAGAGTGGTGATATTATAACGTTAAAACAATTCAACGAAGTTTACGCTTTACCTACAACAAAATCATCCTCATGGTATTCATGGTTTACGCAAAAATCACAGCAATGGTTACTTCCATCTTATTATGGAAGTCATATCGAAGACGAGAGCTATGTTGTCATTCCAACGATTAAGGAAATTGCTAAAGGGATTTTACGATCCTATATTGAAGAACCATCAACTAATTCGTCAGCCAGTACACTATTAACATTCAATGATTTTCGATCACGTTATGGAACAGATGGTGAACGATCATTGACAGATGGAGATATTTGGCTATTGTTACGATATATGTATTCTGAATTAGGTGTTGCGCTTGCAGATGATGTTCAGGGATACGGTGCAACACATGTGGTAAACAACCTTTGTTTCATTTTCTTCATCCATATGGTGATATAACATCTATGAGGAAAGCAACTTAGTTGTTGATATATACTTTCTGTTAATAAATATTAGGTTATCAAATTCCCATATAAAAACCAAGTGGGTACGCAAGCGACGACTATTGATCAACAGGACCGCGCGATTGTTAGTATTCGAACAACATGTTCAGCTTTACATTCACAAGTAGATGAACTACAACAGAAAGCCGAAGAGTAAGTAATTACCAAAAAAAAAAAATTGACAATTCAATACAGATAGTTTCTAATCACAAATTAATATAATAATTTCTTAGATATACCATATCAGCTAAAGAGCACTATGCAGAAGGCCGCAAGTCACAAGCATTATACGCATTTAAAAAGAAGAAGCATTTATTAGAAATACTTGATCGTCGATTAAAATCGCTTGAAACTATGGAAACCCTTTTAATGAAGATTGAGGCTTCGCAAAATGATCTACAGGTATATAAATGAACATGTCTTTTATACGATTATTGCATAACACATTACAAATTGTAGAAAGAGACTGATAAAAGTTCATTACACAGGTGGTACAAGCATTTAATATTGGAGCGGATGCATTACGAAGCATATTATCAAACCAAAATTTATCAGTGGATACAGTGGATGAAGCAATGCTTAATGTACAACAAGCATTCCAAGATCAAAAAGAGGTAGAAGATGCTATTGTTGATGGTGTGGATCAAGCGAATAGATTGAATATTGAAGAAGATGATGAAGATCTGGAAAAGGAATTGGCTGAATTGGAAGAACAAGAGCAAGAGCAACAAAAACGAATGCTTTTCCTACAAAAAGAACAGGAGCAAGAACAACGTCCTGTTCGTGAAATATCTCCACCGCCTCGTCATATCACTCAATCTGCTCCTCCACCATCACCGGCAGAATCTGAATTAGCGAGAATCAATGATATCTTTGGTAAATTGAAAAAAGTTCAATCACCACCATCTAAAATACCATCGTCGGCATTGGCGTCAACTAAGAAGTTCGACCGACATCCCGTGGAGGAGCGGCAACTGGAACCAGCAATCTAAAGTCACAAATGATCAAATCAAAAATTCCCCATTTCTGTAATTCTTGTTTCTTTCTGTCCTGCCTTTAATTTCTTTATTTACTTTTATTTACTATTTTTTACAAGTTTTTAAAACAAAATGGCAATAGAAGCTACGTATTATGAAACACTTGATATCGAAACAACTGCAACCGACCATGAGATTCGAAGGGTATAGATTGTCGAACCAATTTGCTTTTATTCCCCATTATATTTTCTTTTTATTTTTTTCCTTCTATTTTATGTGTTCTTAACAAAAAACGTAAATGAATTGTATAATAGGCATATAAAAAGTTGGTATGTATAAGTAATAATAATAATAAATAAACAAATATTCACCCCGCACTTTGCTGGTATGAGATATATTTTTATTCGGTCAAGGAATGTTGTTTTTAATATTGTATAAATATATATATATACATGTGTATGTGGGTCTGTATTATTTATTATCTTTGTTAGGCTATGAAATATCATCCTGATAAAAACCCTGATGAAGGAGAACGGGTAAGTAAATATTATAAATTTCTTGGAAAAGATATGTTCTCAATATATAAATGTCTAACGGGGTTTGATGTGGGTATATATATTTCTGGGGGTATATTTTCTTTATTGTAGTTTAAAGAAATATCCCACGCATATGAAGTCTTGTCTGATCCTGAACGACGCGCACATTACGATCAATTTGGTGAAGGTGGACCTGGTGGTGGTGATGGTGGCTTTGGTGGCATGTCCGCTGACGACTTATTTGCCAACTTGTTCGGAGGTGGTGGTGGTGGTGCAAGTTTCGGTGGAGGATTTGGAGGTGCACCAAGAGGACCCCGAAAAGGTGAAAATATGAAATATCCTCTTTCAGTTTCTTTGGAAGATTTATATAATGGCAAACGAACCAAGCTTGCATTGGAAAAAAATGTCATATGTACTACATGTAGTGGTCGAGGAGGTAAAACAGGTGCTACAAAGAAATGTACATCCTGTGATGGTCGTGGTTTTGGTGTTGCCATGCGACAACTTGGTATGGGTATGGTACAACAAATGCAAGTCCCTTGTGAAGAATGTAATAGCACCGGTAAAATTGTCAAAGATCGTTGTAAACGTTGTCGAGGTAAAAAAGTGACAACAGAGAAAAAGTATTTGGATGTCTATATTGAAAAAGGTATGGTGGACGGCCAAAAGATTAGTATGAAAGGTGAAGGCGATCAAGAGGTAATGTAACAACGCCTATATTTATAGAGCGTCCCTGTGTGTATTGTGTATTATGTTTATATCAAATATTAAGTCATTTGTTTTTATTGTAAACAGCCAGGAATTGAACCAGGGGATGTCAATTTGATATTGCAACAAAAAGAACACCCCAAATTCGAGCGACGCGGCGATGACTTATTATGCCATGTCAAGATTTCACTTACTGAAGCATTATGTGGATTCAACAAGGTGGTTGTAAAACATTTGGATGGACGAGGTATTCAAATTCAACATAGTGCAGGACAGGTAATCAAGCCTGGCATGGTGAAACGAGTACCCCATGAGGGTATGCCTATCTACAGACGTTCAGACACACATGGTGACTTGTATATCCAATTTGATGTTGAATTCCCTGAAGACTATTTCGCTACTCCTGATAATGTTGCTGCTTTGGCCAAGATTTTGCCCGCACCTCGTCCTGATTCAGTCTCCAGCGCAACTTATGATATCGTGGATGAGTGTGCTTTGATTCCTGGTGATTTGGAATCTTTCGGTGCTTCAGGACAATCAAGAAATAATGCTTATGATGAAGATGAAAGTGATGATGAACGTGGCGGTCCTGGCATAAACTGCAGTCAACAATAGTTGATCATTTTTATTCCTTATACAAAAGATAGAAAAAAAAACAAGAATAATAATAAACCCATTTTTTTTTCAAATTATCGGCTTTTCATATTATTCATTGCCACTATAATATATATATATATATATAAGGAGTTATTAAACATTTGAAAGTAGTAGAGATAACTGATATAATATGAATATTGTTTCGCAGCAATTCCATTATAACCAGTGAAGTGGCTATGAAACATACGTAACTAGGGAGTTACAGTACTAAAAAAATAAAATTCTGTCGTCGCTGTTGGGAACCGATGTCATTTTAATTAATAGCCTTGAACCTTAAATATAGCGTTCTATATTATTTTACATATAAAAAGGTATATACGTGCCAATTGATGTAACTGCAATGTAATAATTTTCTTCAAGTTGCTTTCCTGTTTTCTTGAGACTTCCATATCGTAGAAGTGGAGGTAATGCTAGTCCATCCTTAGCTATAATACCACATACACCACTGAAACCAATACTGTGGCTGCCTACACTATCAAGTTCATCGTTGTCCAATATTTTGATCTACTAGGAACGAACAGCGAAAGAATATCCTTGGAGCAAATTGTAAGATCAGCTGGAGGGGTCATGTAAGTGGAATTAGAAGCTGAATAAAATTTTCAATAGTTTTCATGACATCAAATCTAATATCCAGTTGTTATAATTGGATAATGCCAATTCTTACCATTTGGTGATTATAGATCCGAATAATCTAACTGAAAATCTCGGTTGCTGGATTGGGGTTAGAAGGTCTATAACGAGAATGTGATTATTATAACATTATTACGACAAAGTATGAAGGAAGTGGATCAATTCGTAGCAGAATAAGAAATATTATAGTAAGATACTTCTTCTCTGTCACAACACAAGTGGCTTTAACATTATATAGTAGCCCGTTTGTACGTTTTTAAATGATATATATGTATATGATACGTATATAAAATCATAGCTGTAAATGAATAATCTTTTTTACTGATCATACATTGATCCTCTTCCCAAATTGAAATAGAGTTTAGTACACATCCATGTACAAAACTTTTTCTCTCTTAATTACTGTAGCCTCATATCTTGCTCATGTTATCGATTAGCGAGAAAAGGCTTTATGAGTTGACAAGGTAGGCACTTTGTTTAGTAGATGCTCTGGGTACTAAAGATACAAAGCTTTTTTTCTTGTTTTTCTTTCAGACATCTATATGGTCCTTATACATCATGATTTTATTTTTTGTCAGCTTCTTTTTTATTATTTTCAATAGGTATTCTCGAACAGAGCTTCTTGGTTGTTGTTTTGTTGGTGATTTGATGAACTATCATCACCAATATTATTATTAATATTGTTGCTGTTCTTGTTGTCCAGTATGCTCGTTCTGTAGAGTTTCTATACTGGCGCTTTCTATTTCAAGCATAGTGTCTCCCACACTTTCGAGAGGAATAACTTGTTCCGCATGATATTAACAGTGTTATTATTAATTTTATTCAGCTGATAAATTAGTTTAGTACCTGTATGCTCTCATTTTGTTGGGCTCAATCATTTTCTGCGTTATGTGATGTAGTGTGGGAAGTAGCAATTCATTAATATGGTTCTTTACAGAACGAGCAGACTTCATAAACTTTCCTATTTTTATTATATTCAAAAAATAAAATGAGAAATGAAAAGAAAGAATCAAGTCTAGTAATATGAATACAACTGTACCATATGATCTACTGAAGTGGCTTCACAACACAGGTCAAGTGATCGGAGTAAAATGATTCACTATTTCTGACGTTTACTTTAAAAAATTGCGCCAACTTTTTTTTTGTTAAGACCTTCTTTTTGTAACGAAAAAATGTCTGACGAAAAGGAAAATAAACTTGTAGTTGACCAAATCGAGGAAGAGGAAGTAATTTAATCGTTACCAACAACAACAGCTTTTTTTTAATTAATTAAAAAGAAGAGAAATAACAACGACACCGCTAAAAATGTTTTAAAAAAAAGATTGCTAATTTAATTCATTTGTTGTTTGTAAACTAGCCCGATTTCTCCAAACTTAAGAAAAAGAAAAAGTCAAAGAAGAAAGTCGATTTTGACGATGTTGTCGCAGCTGAAGAATCCAAAGATGCTGGCGAAGCACAAGATGCTCGTGAGTATTATGTGTTAATTATTAAATTAGAAATAGAATAATAATTTAAATCAAAGAGCCCAATAATAACATATTTATTTATTTATATAGCCGCTCAAGACGACGATGCTAGTGCTGATCCTGACGCCATGTTTGCTGATTTAAAAAAGAAAAAGAAGAAGAAATCTAAAACCGTTGAGGTATATATACATATATTTATTAAAACAGCAACATGAATTTAGCAACAAGAATAGAAAACAACTGACTGACATACAAAATAATGATAATAATAATAATAATAAACAAATTAGGATGCCGGTGAAGGTGACAGTACACCTGCAGAAGGCAATGACGAAGATTTGGACTTTGGTGCTTTGAAGAAGAAGAAAAAGAAGAAGAAAAACATGGCAGAATTCGAAGCTGAATTAGCAGAACAAGAAGGTGAAACTGGTGAAGCTGAAGATGACAAAACAAAGAAGGATGGCAGTGAAGAAGCATGGTTAAAGAGTGATCGTGATTATACTTATGATGAATTACTTGGCCGTGTTTTCAAGATTTTGAGACAAAACAACCCTGAGCTTGCTGGTGAGAAGAAGCGTTATACTATCGTTCCTCCTTCGATCCATCGTGAAGGTAATAAAAAGACTATCTTTGCTAATGTTGCTGATATTTGTAAAAGGTATGTATTTTTCACACAGATCAATAATTCATTTCATTTTATATGTATAACTAAATACTAATTCATAATTCTTTCCTAGACTCCATCGTCAACCTGAACACGTTATTCAATTCTTGTTTGCTGAATTGGGTACTAATGGTTCAGTTGATGGCTCCCAACGTCTTGTTATGAAGGGTCGATGGCAACAAAAGCAAATCGAAAATGTATTGCGACGATATATTGGTAAGCACTTTTCTTCTTTGTTTAACATACAAAAAGCGTGTTTGAAAAAGAGAAAAAGAAAGGGATATATATTTATAAATACCTAAAATATTCTTACTAATCTCTTTAATATTTGGAATATAAATAGTGGAATACGTTACATGTAAAACTTGTAAATCTCCTGATACAATTTTGAGTAAGGATAATCGTTTGTACTTTGTTCAGTGTGAATCTTGTGGTTCTACTCGATCTGTCTCTGCTATTAAGACTGGTTTCAAGGCTCAAACTAAGGAAGATAGACGTGCTCTTCGGGCGTAATTCAAATAATAATAAATTAAAAAGTGAAAAAAAAGTATCATGTAATAGGACCCTCCCCAACCTTTTAAAACTTTATCAACCCATATAACTATTTTTCCTCTCTCACTTTCTTTGTATATTTGATTATCAGAATATGAAAAATATTATTTTTTTCCCATTGTGATTTTGCCATGGTAACCAAACCAACTTGATAACAAGTGTACATGTCAGTGTCTGTTTTTTTATTATCGTTTTTTTTTTTCGCTTTTAATCAAACATATGCATCATCTTGTAAATTAACAGGAAAAGCAGAAAGATAAAGGGGGACAAACGTGATTTCAGACAGAAATAAAATAACTATGGCTTTTTTAACTTCGAGTGATGAAGATGAACCTATATAAAATACTATCCGAAAATAGTGCTAGCGAAGTAAGATAATGTCTTCTTTATCACGTCTTAGTCAACTACTACATATGTTTATAGTGCATTATTACTCATGTTGCTACTGTATTGTTCGAAAAATTTCAAAATAAAAGGGCCTCATGAACATTAAAGATATTTTTTGCGTGATCAATTGCTGTAGTCTGATCAACTGTACATATTTTCTGAGACCCTGTTCTCTTCATATTCATGCAGAAAAGGTGATACAAAGTTGGAAAAATTACTGTTTTCCTATTATATGTATATCGTAAATATTTTATATATTTTTGTCAATACAAGCCATCGAGCTTTACAATTTTTATTTTGGTGTAAAATATGAACCTAAAGTATGGAACACATACATACCTGTGGCTTTCCAGTACTATAGATAGAGACATCTTCTTCCAATTTCTTGTTCCATATTATGTACACAATGGTGACCTCTCACCATTGCCGGAAACATAACACCAGTTCTAAGATAAAAAGTGTTGTATTGCTCATCAAACATTTTGCTTGTCTGTCTTGTTTACCTCGAACGCTCTTTTTTTTTTTAGTTTCTCACTTTTCTTTCAGTTGGTATAAACTAAAAAAAACTACATTTTTGATCACTTGTCCAAGTACGTAAATAATTAATCTTTATAACAAGAAGTATGACCCGGTTTCAAACAAAGAAAAACGGGTTTATACTGCGTATTAGTTCTGGAACTGTGGCCATTCTGATTCTCAAAGTTAAAATGCTTTAAGAAGAATGTAATTCTCGGAGAGCCATATAGCAATTCTACCTATTTGCTTGGTTTTTATTTAATGATACCATGCCGTGCTGTTAGTATATATATATATATGTATTTGATTTAGGTTTAGGATAGTAAAACCGATTATATTTGTGCATAGTACGTAATGTAGCAATGAAGTTTCCATTAGGTTATGTTTTTTTTAACGAAAAAAGGTTTCATTAAACTATTCCTCCCTTCTTCTTTCTTATCTCAAAAAATGTGATTTACCCTGATGAGAAAAGAACTTGCATATAAATCCTGACAAGGTTGTTAATCTTATTGTACCCACATGATAAACTTACTGTTTATATACTATTCTGTATCAGTTCACAGAATTTTTGATGATGACAGAAACTAATATCAAATTCAAGAAATATAAGAGGTGGTAACCCACCTGGTAATACATAACCTCTTGTAAGAGTAAGAGGGATCAATAATTTTTCAGGTACATAACTGTTAAGAAATTATATCTTGATCACATGACCTCACTTTTCTAATTATGATATACATCCGTTATGACAGAACTTGCAGAATGATTTCTTTTCCCGACAAACACGATGATATCATGGGAATTTTTTCTGCAAAGATGTCCTACAAGAGGAAGTTCAATTATCAATAAAAAAGATACACGCACACAATATAAATATATTTAGAGATGACGATATACCGTAACTTTAAAAAAAGGAACTTTGTAAATTTAATGTGCGTGGTAACATTTAACTCTAAATAACCAACACCCGCGCGCGAGATCCATCAAGTTCACCTGTTTGATTTTATACGTACGTATAAATTAGAATATCATTTGATTTCATTAGATTTCATCTTTTGTAACTCTTCTTCCATAAAAACATCCATTTTTTTTATTTTTTAAATAGCTTTTCTTTTGAAGGAAAAGATGACGGATATAAAAGTAACCAAAGTTGTTGCTGATACTTCAAGTAATAGCAGCTCCTCTGTAGATGACAGTGAATTGGGTAAGTGCCATAGTAAATATAATTATAATTCCATATCATAATCATGATTTTAATTATTTTTGGGTATATATACTATGTAGGCAAAGAAATGTATAAAGGTGTATACGACATTGATCGATCCAACGGCGGATCGTCGTTCAACGGATATTACAACTTGGTGTGCTTGACTTTGGGGACGGGAATGCTAGGCCTCCCATCGGTAATAATAGGCCATCAATTTATAATGTAACTAATTACAGACTTGGCAATAATGAAATTAATTTTTTTTTTCGTTATTTAGGCGCTGAGTCAAGGTGGTTGGGGTGCCGTGGCATTAATTATTGGAGCATTGATCATGTCTACCGTAAGTATCGGCTTCATTATATTGTTAAAGAAATTATAGATTATTCTAACAGATATGACATATTTATATTAGTATGGTGGTGTGATTTTACAACCAGCAATGTACAGAGGCAAAAATCGAAGATTGAATTCTTATAAAGAACTTGGAAATGAAGCATTTGGTAAAGTTGGAGGCTGGCTCTCGTTCTTCTTTATTGCTTGGGTTATTCTTGGTACACCTGTTCTTTATTTGGTACTTGCAGCTCAAAACTTAAACCAACTCTGTGCTGGCACACCTGGTGAAATTGGAACTGTAGTCTGGACGATTATTTTTGCAGTAATTGTTGCGATTCCTTATATATTTATCAAGACAATGAACAACATTGCATGGGTGAGCGCATTTGGTATGGTCGCTATGATTGTCACTGTAAGTGTCCTATTCTCTTTCTTAAACACAGGTAATAATGTAGTGGTTTGAGTTAACAATGAAGATGTACGGCCGTATACATATATATACATAGATTTTAATTACTGTCGTTCTCACTGGTATTGATGCTCCAAATCAACTTGACAACCACCATGATAATGTCGTCTGGGAGGGATTTCCAATTGCCCTTTCTACAATTGCATTCAGTGCAGGTTCTAACACCGTTTATACCAACGTTGAAGGTTCAATGAAGAAACCCAAAAATTGGCCCAAAGTCGTCATCGCTTCTTTGGGTACCTGTTCTGTATTTTATCTTCTGCTTGCTATTTCTGGTTACTATGTTTATGGTGTTAATGTTCTCAACCCTAGTTACAACAGTACACCAGATGGTCCTGCACGTACTGTTGCAATTATTTTAGTAACAATCAATGTTATAGTCTCGTGCCCTATTTTGTTGGTATCCTTTGCGTTGGAAGTGGAAGATATGTTAAATATCAATGTCGAAAAGTGGGGGAAAACCAAGGAGTTCATCATTCGTGCTGTGTTTCGCACAAGTGTTATGGTCTTTGTTACAGCTGTTGGCATTTTGATACCATTCTTTGGTCTGCTTATGTCATTGATTGGTGCATTTGCTAACTCTTCCATTGTATTTATTCTGCCAGTTTTGTTTTATTGGAAGTTGACTGGATTCCGTAACAAAAATCCAATCGAGTTGGCATGGAATTTCTTAATTCTTGTGTTTGGTTTGGTTGCTATGATATTTGGAACGTGGGCTGCTGTTGAAGATTTGGTTGCCGAGTTCAAGAATGGTTACGAATACAATCTTTAGATTTGAATGAAGATGATAATAGCAAGAACAGAGGTGTATTACTCCTCTTTTCTATTACGTACAACAATTTTTTTTGACGAATTGCTTACTTTAATGATGATACAACGACTGATCGCTTTTTCTTTATATTACATTAATTTATATTATTATTAACACCGCACAATTTAATATTCCTTATACCTCTTTATTTTCTTTTGTGATTTATACTTTTTTCTTCTTTTCCCTTCTTTTTCTTATTCC
Source organism: Circinella umbellata (assembly GCA_025093555.1). Taxonomy (NCBI): domain Eukaryota; kingdom Fungi; phylum Mucoromycota; class Mucoromycetes; order Mucorales; family Lichtheimiaceae; genus Circinella; species Circinella umbellata. Next base: position 87,764 of record JAIWNF010000033.1, on the reverse strand, counting down.
CATCAAAAGTACGTATCCTTCTTTCCCTATGTAGACCGAAAGTGTTCTTTTATGTCATAAAATGACGTGTATATACTGAAACTGAAAATAAATTAATGTCCATGTATATTATATCTATCTGTAAAAAGCATTTGCCCTCTTCAGAAAAAAATGTCACATTATCGTAGTAAAAAAAGCTTATTTGACATCATTCATTCTTATATTAGCTTTGTATAACTTTACTGTAGGTACGCTGTAGTACCATCTGGATTCAACTCAAACATCAGAATTCTATGAGTAACAACCTTATAAAAGGTAGTACAAGATAGAATAAAAGGTTATGTAGATATCTAACAAATCATTTCTGAGCCCTTGTCGCTTTGCTCCGAGCTATCGGAAATGTAGCTGCGGAGATATCATTTTAACAGAAATAAAAAAAACCGAACATGAAGGTAAACTGATGTGCATATGTAATACAATTAGATAACTTGTTTTTGTTCTGTAAATTCTGCTTAGAGCATGATATCATGATGTCATGAAATAAGGGTGCGATCTTTTTCAGGTGAAATTGAGAAGAATAAACAGTCAGGAGCACAAGGGAAAACAGTCGGTTTTCTAAACCTGCTTTTTTTTTACGTACCAGATGTGAAGAGATACCTATGTATAACATATGTCTATCATATCGTATGAATCAAAATGCCAATAAAAAAAAGACTGGTTTATTTTTGAGTAGTTATAAAGGATGATATTCGTGATATTTATATGCAAAACGGCGCAGAGCGAAAGCTATACAAAAATAAGGATAAAGTGGTTTTTATGCAAAAGCATAATAATCTTACCAAGTACTTTTTATGCAAAAAATGCCAAAGCACCAATAATACAAGCGAGAATAGAGTTTAAATCTTTTGTGTGGCAAGTCACATAAAAAAATCCAAATTTCACCTGAAAAAACACGACACTCGTTGTAATGTATAAATCTAATATATCATGAGCATAACACTCCTTTTAAATAAATTAGTTTTTTTTTTTATTTTGAAATACGTAGCTGTAGCAGTGGTTGGTTATTGATATATAACTGAAAAAATAAAAGTAAATAATAATTAAAGCCATTTAATTTTTGTGTTACTGTATGTACCTGGAATACTTATATAAACTACACCACTGACATTTTATACTACTGTATAAATAGCAAAATTCATGGAATGTTTTGATTAATGCTCTTTATTATGATGTTGTTATTGTTATTATTATTTTCATGAAAAACAAAACATGAAAACAAAAATGCAAAAAAAAATGAATAAGTGAATGAATAGTAGGGCTTAGATAACGTGGTGAGAGAAAGAGAGGTCAAACGATAGAGTGAATGTATTAAAAGATATAAAAATGTTTTGTTTGATTTTAGGCGGCAACAAATAAATTTTCAATAAAGAGATCCAAATCATTCTTATGAATTTGCAGTACAGATGTTTCGAAACTATCAAATGAAATTCGCGCTTGTGTTCGTTCGGCTGCCTTTTGAAATGCCATACCAAAAGGACTATATTAAAAGTCAAGACATTTTGTTAGTTTACTTGATTATTTATGAATCAAGCATTATGGTATCTCCTAAATTGAAACAAATAACCACTCACTTTTTTCGGACGTCTCCAAACGTTGGTGCACCCGTTGTAGCTACCACCAAAAATGATTCATGTTCTTCATCATAAGATGCAATAACGAACGGTAAGTTTCTATTACCATGTTCCTAAAAATACATAGATACAAAAAAAAGCCTCGGTTAGAACATGTTATTATCATTATTAGTAGTACTATCAATAATAAATATTCATCATCTTAAGATACGTTACCCGATAGGCATCAGTAAGAAACAATGCAAGTTTGGATAAAGTGAGTGGATGTTGAAATAGTGGTAAATCAGGACCATCTCGCATAACCACTGTACGAAAATTTTTAATTACTCGAACTGCTCTTTTCTCTAAAACAGCTGTGCTCTGTCGAACCACTGCACGCTGTACTTTCATACATAATTTCACACCTCTTTCAAGTTCTTCAGCACTATAAAAATAATAAAGAAGTTCCGTTTCATCATTTTTAGTTTTTTTTTGATATATTAATAATATATTCTTATTGGATTTTTGTTTTTACCTATTCATAGAATCATATACAGTATAAAAATTCCGCATCCACCATCGCCTTCGAATACTCGATAATCCTTCTCCTATATTATCTGTTGCTTCTTCTAATGCATCCCAATCCTCATCTTTATTCCATAATACATCTTCACCAAGACGAATTGCAGATTCAGGACTTGTTTCCAGTAATGTTACCAAAGAATAGACAGCATCACTTGCTGAAAATCTTTGTTTCCATCCAAATGTACGTGCAAAGCTTGGGAAACATATATCTGTTAGTCCATAAAGCGGTGCTACTGTTTCAATTTTATTTCGAAGAATCTCTTTAAGATTAATATCCATGTGGGTATAAACTTGTTCGCATTGCTGTATTGAAAATCTATACATTATATAGACATAGTGTTTTTAATATATATCATGTTGTACATACATAATTCATCCTTACGGTATGGTTTTATGTATCTTACCCCATTTTTGCAAACATGTTGAGAAGGCGCCTGCGCCCAAATTCTTTCCAAAGACCGAGTTTACTTGCTACATAACCAGAATGGTACATACTATCTTGTAAACTCCAATGTCGAAATAACATGAACCGAAAATCTTCTTCTGTTTGTATGCTACTATCACCCGTTCGCTTAGCTCCTTCGCCGTGTATTAAGTTGAATCGCGCCACATCATCATTTAGTAGTGATATGTATTTTAAATATTTGTCCGTATCAATACGTTCAAAGATATATTGAGATGTGATACCAATAATCGCTAACCTATTAATATGGTTATTTAATTTTAGTACCAGACAAAATATAAAAATATTTATTGACATCTGCACTTTCATTGTTTATTATACATATATATATATACCATAATAGATCATTGTTTGTTCGAGCAAGTTGTGTTGCTAATGCATACACTTGTCCTGCGGTAGAATTGGCATGATAGACACCTGACTCATAGTATTCTGTTAATAGTCGTCTTTGACGTTGACGTTTTCGCCGCCGTTCTGAACGAGATAGCTTTAAATCAAAAAAAAAAAAAAAAACACACACACACACACACACATGAAAGTGATTAATTTCACATTAAATTTCTCCATTTCACTATTTGATCCAAATATTCTTATTACTATTTTACCCCTTCATCTCCTTTTTCTGTTAGTCGTCGTCTTTGTCGTGGTCGATCATCATTATTATCATCCTCTTCATCATTTGAATCATCCATTTCACTGTTATTATCATCTTCATCCACCTATAATAAAAATATATTCATTATAAGCAAGAAATCCCTCAACGCGATTTTTATGCACGCATATTTCTTTATTACCATAATATCTTCATAAGCATCCATATACTCATTCAATTTTGATTTTTCAGAAGCGTCTTCAAATATTAAAACATTCTTGCTTTCTGGTAAGCAACTGTCGAGGTTGAAAGGACGATGACTGTCAATAACATAGATTTTTACTTCTTCTCGATTTCCAAATAACTCAAACACTTCTAATGGCGCACCACAATTTAACATAATAATTGTTCGAAGCTATTATGATTATCCAAAATAAAAGCCAATACGAATTAATATCCTTCATTACTTTCTTATACTCATATATTTTACTATCTTAGTTTTATATATAGAAAGCAGGGGGGGGGAAGACTCACGTCTGGATCGTCTGCAACAATGTCTTTACTTGCTTTTTCCAGATCTTGGTGACCTGAAACAGGAACTAATTTATGTTGAATCAGATCTGCTTTAAGAATAGACTATATATACAAGTTTAGTAATAGAATAATAATTTGGCTTTCGTAAAAAGGATATATGTTGTACCTGAAAGATTTTACAAGCACAAATAGCATCAACATCAGAAGCAACAAAGAGAACACAATTGCCTTCAACAGAGTCTTGCTTTATTCTTTCAAAAGCTCTTGAAAAATAAGATTCTGTAATGAGAACCATGTGATATTATTATTACTATTATGCAACGCGCCTCTTTCTTATATATATATATTATGTATGGTTTATGAGCACGTCTCTCTTTCTTGCTTTGGTTATGATTTTTTTTTCTGTAGGAGTCAAAAAAAAAAAAAAAGGAACGCGAAAATTGAAAAGTTAAATCCGATTCAAATTTGAGACACGAAAACGCGTGGGTCGTGAAGTGAAATTGGTTGTTTAAATAATTATATAATGAATCTGATAACAACAAATAATAATAACGATAGTGAAGTAGGGAAGAAATAGTGGTATGAATAGAAATGATGAGAGTCATAGATTGATTTACAATGATGATAATAAAAGGAAATAGAATGAATGATACATTTATCGACAGGCGATACATTGCATAATATACTGTAAATAGATAAGAAAATTGCTATGCGTGAAAAAAGTGATGAAACATAATTTTCAAGTCCCATTATCATCACATTATCTATATAATTCATCGAATGTTGTTTATTTCGAGTATAAATCTCAGAAACCACTACAGTTTTCAACGCATATCTTCTTCTTCGCACAGTAGACCTCCCGGTTTTTGCAATGTGATACTTCTCTCAAAAAAAGTTGCAGAACACGGGGTTTACAAAGTAACGGGAGTGCAAAAACCAAGGGTCTATCTATTATATCTACCTAAATCTCATCAATAACAATGTACGTAAATGTTATTTTACACGTACCCCAGAGGTATATGTAGATGACTTTGAAGCAGAAAGTTACCGTTAAATGTAAACAAATGTATGATACTATTGCGATTTCAACTGTTTCTCGAAATAAAAATAAATAGAAATAGGAACGTTAGAAAGGTCGATCATATGTTGGTGTATTATACGTTGCCGTTCGAGTGTAATAATGCAAAAGACAAATTCAAAAGAAGAAGGGAAGAATACCAATTTTTTTTCATTGTTATAAAATGTAATCTCAGTATTAGTAATAAATTCGCATTTAATCTCAAGCAATCAGAATCCCTGAAAGTTGAGTATACTAAGTATAGTTTTGCTTAAAAAAAGAAAGATTATCGCCATTCTACTGATGAAGTATAATATTATCCAAGTAAATTAGTACATCCAAACCAGTGTTTAATTATATAATATCTTTCATATTGTATAGTATGTATTTTTTTTTATATAATTAATGTATCAGCCTCTTTTGCAGCCTATATATTGTAATTGAATAAGTAAATCATGATAGTATAAAATATAATCTATTGTTACTCTATGATAGAAATATACATTTATTACCTTACAGAATAATTTTATGGCTGACCATTCATAACGTGAAACGTGTGAAATCATAATTAAATTTTCCTGCAAAGGAATCCGTCTGTCCTTTATTAAACTGGGAATTCTTTCTTTTCTCCTCTTTTTATATTATCAAAGAACAAAAAAAAAAGCACGAATACACGCACTTTTCTCTTAAAATATTCGTTTGAATAACAAAACAACGTAAACTACAATACACGCCACTGAACACGATCGTTGGTCATGCCTTCGCCCATCGAGACATGGTACACGGACATTCCTCCAATTACTCGCATCTACATTACTGCGTCCTGTTTAACGAGTCTCGCTGTCGTAAGTTCTCCTTTATTTTTTATGTTATCGTGCATAAGTTTTTAAAGTGTATAATTTACGTAGTATCCTAAATGTTTTTTTTTTTTACTTCGTTCATTGTTAATATGATGATATATAGCAACTTGGTTTTGTTCATCCACTTCAACTTTGGCTTAATTATGACAGAATCATTCATGGTTATCAGGTAAAATATAAATATAACTCAATAAACTAAATATTATCTTTTATATTAAAAGAAAATGATAAAGAATGGTTGAATAGTAAATTTATGAGACATATATTGATAGTGGTGGCGATTGGTGACAAATTTTTTATACTTTGGACCTTTATCAATCGATTTTCTATTTCATATGTTTTTCTTGTAAGTTTTTATTATAAATTGCTTAGAGAAGGGGAGAATTAAAAAGGTGAATGTATATAATAAGGTAACAAACTATTGGATTATTGTTATTAGAGCGCGTTATTCACGAATGATGGAAGAAGGATTCTTTCGTAATAAACCAGCAGATTATGTTTGGCTTTTACTTTTCTCGGCAACAACACTCATTGTTTGTTCGGTAAATCATCATAATATCTTAAATTTGTTATGGAAGAAGGAAGGGAAAGATTGGCTGATGGAAAAAAAAATTATATCTTTTATATACATAATATATATAGACAATCTTGCCATTCGCATATATGCCATTTTTAGGGTCTCCATTAGCATTTACGATGGTCTACATTTGGGCTAGACGCAACCCCTATGTTCGATTGAACTTTTTGGGATTGGTAGTATTTAGTGCACCTCATTTACCTTGGGTTCTTTTGGCATTCTCGTTGTTATTGAGTGGTCAATTACCTATGGGTGATTTGTTAGGTATTGGGGTGGGGCACATTTATTATTTCTTTGAAGATATTTGGCCTCGTGATCCAGCAAGTGGTGGTCGAAGAATATTAGCGACACCACGATTTATGTAAGCTTTTCATCTCTTTGTTAAAGTAGTTTATCCTAGTTATTACATATGTATATTCATCTTGATGCTTTTTTTTTTGTTGCTGTAGTCGTTGGTTAATTGATCCAAATCGTCAAGACGATGGAATTGAATTACATGATAACAGTATTCAGAATAATGATAATCATGTTGTATCTGATGAAGAAAACGATGATGATGATGAAGTGGATGAAAATGGAATTACAAGGGAAATGGAAGAAGTAGAAGAAATAACAAGTGATAATGATGATATAACATTTAATAGTGCAACAACGGCAATCTCATCGTCATCGTCATGAAATTAAAAGGAATACACATGTATGCTTTAAATTCTAATTAATTTTTGTGAGGTAACATCATCATGTCCATATCAGATATACATAATAATTATCCCTCATAATATATCCTCACACACATACACACATACACACACATACACACATACACACACATACACACACACATGCATGCATGTGTTCTTGCTGTTTTGTAATAGACCATTATATATACGTATCCTCTGAAAGTATTTCAAACATATCAACGTTTCAAGTATATATAAATCATACAAATACACAGATCAAAACATCAATTTTTATATATAAGCACCGTACATGATGATTCACTTAAAAAAACTTTATTTCATCTCTGTAATAATTCTTTTTTATTATAATTATTATTACCCCATTTAATAAATAAAGAAAAAGTCTCTTTTTGTATCACCTTTTCACTTTTCTCTTCTTGTTGTTTTGCCACTAATATAAATCATATCTTAATTTAAATAATTATAGTGATGAGAATAATTTATAAAGGATTACATACTATGCAGGTACTAATACATATAGATGCACTTTCCAAAAACAGGTGATTTTCTTTTTGTGGTGTGTGGATCAAGAAAAAATCTCGTATTGGGCAAGTTTATTTTGAATCCTTTAATAGAACATAACAGTAGATACCCAAAAATAAAATAAATACATAAACTTATATATATATGGGCATTATGTTGATTGAAAAGAAAAACAAACATGCATATTGTTTACTTTTATTTTTAATTATTTTTAATCAGATGAGTTTTACATTATTTATTTGTTTGGAATTACAATAAAGTTCAGGTGGCAACAACGGAAACAAAACGAAAATGAGAAATAAAAAGGAGAAAGAAGATTTGAGGGGGGACAGGGACGTAGGATGGAGTGATAATACGATATCCTTACTGTGCAGAAAAGGAAGAAAAACAATTGCTTCCATAATAGCACAGAAAAATCCTACGTATTCTTTATTTTTATGGAAAGGAATTTGCTTCTAAAACAAAATGTAATATATAAAATACAACATTATTATGAATAAGTAAAGAGGAAGAGTCCCAAGTGCTTGATAGTGAACTGTTTGTTTTAGAATGATATGTCATTGTGATTTAACAATCACGTCATTTTTATATACATATAAATATATATATATATATGAGGTTAGTATGAAATTATCTTAAATTTAACGTTGTTGTTGTTTTCCACGATTTAATGAAAACCATCGTTTTGCTTTAGTAACAATATTATTATTATTATTGGTTGATCTTTTGATATTTGATGACGATAATTCTTTTTCCTCTTCTTCTTCAGTTGTGGTATGGGAGGACGATGATGAATGACCATTTTGTTTTTTTCGTAATCCATTTGTTGTTGAAGGTAATGATGTGGATCGAATTAAAGCAGATGTATTTATAGATGGTGATGATACATTGCTAGGCCAACGTTGAGGGGGCGAACGTTGAGTAGGTTGTGACGCAGCTGAATTTTTTCTTTGTGGTCGCTGATAATAAACATATACTCCCCCTTCTCCGGATGACGGATTTTTACGATGACCACGTTGTATTATCGGAGAAAAATCTTGATTATTACACTGTATCTGAGGTGGTAATGCTTGATTATTATTATTATTACTATTATTATTACTATTATTACTGTTGTTGTTATTGTTATTATTACTATAGTATTGTTGTTGCTGTTGATAATGATGATGGTGATGATGGTGATGTAATGTGGATGTTAATGGTGGTGGTAACTTATACCGTTGTTGTTGTTGCTGTGGTGGTGATGGCGACCTAGATCGTTGTTGTGGTAAAGGCAACGAAGAGAATGATGACATGGGTGATTGTTGTGTATATTGTTGCTGTTGTCTGGGAGATGATATCACTCGATGCTGTTGATGTGGAGAAGATGAAGGTGAACGCTTCACTAAAGGAGAGGTTTTATTATTATTACCATGACGGAGATTCGGCAAAGAAGGAGGTAGCGCTGACTGTTGCTGTTGCGGCGTTGAAGATCGTACCTGGGGTTGATGCTGTGCAAGTAACGCAAGCGGGGTATTATCGTCATCATTTATGCGCCGCCGTTGCCGTTGCGGATGCTGCCGTTGTTGCTTTTTCGGTTGTGACGATGGTGGACTATTAGTTTTATTAATATGCTGACGACGAGAAGGAGGACTAGAAGGATGCTCCGAGATAGGGGTCATGACGGGTTGCGGAACCATCATCATCATACCATTTTGTGGACAATAATAATAACATGGATACAGAGAAGGAGTGGCATTTGGATACATCGGCAAAAATACATTATTAGCTTGCTGTTGTTGTTGTTGTTGCTGCTGATAAAATTGTCGATGATGCTTAAAAGTAGGCTTATAGTGCTGTGATCCATCGTTATCAAACTGAAGCATTTTTTCTCTCTACTTTTTAAGGTTTTTGAAAACAAAAAGAAAGGAGAGAAGAAAAGAAGTAAAATGCTAGATAAAAAAAGAAAAAGAGAGAGGATGGAATGAAGAAAGAAGAGGAAACGGATTTTCGATCTTTTTTGTATCAAAATGAACTAAAAAAAAAACTCCACTACACATAAGCCCCCAGTGTTCTCTATTCCTCCTCTTCATTTAGTATTATTGTACCGTTTATGAGAGAGAGAAAAACCACTAAACCCTATCATGCACCAAGAGAAACTTTCTTGGCATATTTATTTAGCTGCATCTCTCTTTCGGCTCTTTTTGGTTGAAACATAATCAAAACACACGTTCTTCCTCTCTCTCCCATTCACACACAAACACCACATTACTCAGATAGAGTGCAGTATTGTTATCAAAATTATACATAACATGAAGAAAGAAAACGAATAAATTTCCCAAGGATGAAAAACAAAAAACTTAACAAGATGATTCGCATCCAACCAAAAAATCATGCATTACACTTGAAAAATTCATAAATATTATTAAATATTTGTGTATATGTTTGTAGATTTAATACTGATCTTAGTAATAACTACTTCTATCTGCTTGTCATCTTCATGTTCTATTATTGCTAATTAATAATAAATAAGGTTGCTTATTATTGTTTAATAATATTAATAGGATGTACGATTTCTATCACTATTAATAAGCTATGCAGCCTTTTTAAGTATTTGTTGGTGATCGTATCGCATCACTCTTTTTTAATATTATTAATGACATTATAAGTATGACTCCCCGTACAAGAGCTTTACATTAAGAGTCTCGAACAATTTTACTTATTTGTTAAGGAATTGTACATAGTATATTAATGATGTGCAGTGGTTTTTTTTTATTGTTCATTCTTATTAAAGCCTGAAACCATTTTTTGGCTAGCGACTGTAATTCTGTACCTTTCTTCTTCTTCCATTATTGTAAAATTCAACTTTTTTTTTGTTTATGTGTTACAAAACCCTGTCCAAAATATAATAAGGAAAAAAACATTATATCATCAAATGATCAACATAATTCTCAACCCCATTCAATCTTACTTTAAATATTATGTACGTATCAAATATTTTTTTTAGAAAAAACATGTAATAAAGTTGGAAGCAATAATACTTCATCTTTTATTATTTGATTAAAAATCAGAGTATATCATAGAATAACAATAAAAGAAGGTTCAAAGATTTGATACTCTTCTCCCTCTCTTTCCAAAGAAAAGAAACCAACAGTAATATGTAATAATCTTTTACGTAGAAGATTGAAACTGAAAAAAAGAACCTTTGAAGTTTGAAAAATTAACTTTTAATAATAATAATAATAATAATAATAATAAATAAATAAATGATTGTTACTTTTTGTTTGTTTATTTTATTATTTGTAGCCACAATGGAAGCTACGTACATTTTTGAAGCATTAACTTGTTACATCGTGTAAACTACAAAAACAAATAGAAGAGGCTTATAAAGGGGTGGCACAGTGCATGGTACAACCTTGAACTAACCTTTTCGTCATCTTCTCACACTTAATAACACTTTTTTCTTTTGTGAACAACGGAATAGACTCCAGAAATAGATGAAACTTTTTTTTGTACTAGTCAAACTGTTATTACCATTGGTATTTTTTTTTTTTTGAGTAATAAAAAAAACAAACCAAAATATTTGTAATACTAGTCCTGTGATGAATTATTTTCTCTTTTACGTACCCGGTTGACTATTATGGTAATTAAGTGTATTCTGTCTATATACGTACATAGATGGTATATGTATTATTAAGGATGATGCATTACAAACAGGTTCTAGCCACAAGTTTACTCTATTTACATAGTGGTCCATGCACATACAATTACTTTATTATATATCATTAATCAACCTTTTTTTTTTACTTGTATAATTATCAATACAAGTATTTTATTTATATTATGCAAATCAATTCGAATAATAAGGATAGATAAAGAAATATTATTAATTAAGAGATAATTTAATGGGTAAATAATCAGACAAAATAATAAGGGAAAAAGGAGTAGGGATAAACAAGTTGGTAAAATTTTAACTAATATGAAAATTTCTGTAATAAGTATAAATGAATAAATGAATTTGTGTGCGTTATGTGTTTGTAAAATGATGCTAATGACTTTTGATTAGATAATTAAGGGGAGGTAGAAAGATACAAAAAGAAGGGGTTGAATGGCGGGGGATTATCGTTCTGGACCTCCTCCACTTCCTCTTACTTCTGCTCCTCTTCCAGCACCAACGCTTGCTTCCATCTTACGTAATACTTGAGATAATTCCTCTTCTTCCAAAACAGTACCATCATGTGAACACTTTGCTTTTTTCTTTAATTCTTCACATAATAAATCCAAATCAAATTGTTCAAAGTATGGATGTTCTGATAATCGTTCCCAAACTTCACTACAAGATATTAATTTAGTTTCATGGGTAGCAGGATCCAACATGACTTTTCCAGCCATTGAATCCATAAATCTGTCAAAATCGTGCCGTACTGTATCACTTGTTCTTGGTTGTTGACTTTCTCCTCCTTCTATACCTGCAGCAATAGGTACTGGACGTCGTGTCACTGCATCATTTAGATCGCCCGATGATGGGTCAAATAAAGGTTCTGATAAAAGTTGATCATAAGCGGATGAACAAACTTCTTCTTTCAATCTTTCACAAAAACTAATGCCGTCTTTGTCTCTAATACATGCAACTGCAGAAGGTGCTACTCGCATAATTCTTTTTGCGGCAGGTGGTGCTGTTGATATGCTTATAGACATCGCTTCCTCCATACTACTACAATCAGCTGATGTATCCATTCCTTCTTCAATATTACCATTCTTCATCTCTTCTTCTTGCCGTAGTTGTAGTTCTTCTCCATCATCATCCTGCATCATAACATCAGGTAATATAAAATAGGGTATATCAACTCCTTTTTCTTCACGTAATTGGTTTAATTGTTCATTATAAGCTGCTGCTGCACCTTTGATTGCTAAAAGTTCTGATTCCATTCTTTTGATAACATGTCGAAGGTCTTCATTTTCATGTTTAACTGTTTGCATACTTGTTGCATGGGTATCCTCAATAAATTTAATTTTGATTTCCAGTTCTTTCACATAACGCTCTTTACGTTCACGGAATGCTCGTTGTGCTGCTCGATTTTGTTCTTTACGCCGTAATTTCTGCTCAGCTGTCAATGCCTAATAATAAGAATAAAAATCATAAGGGTTCAAAAAAGTCAATACCCACAAAAAGAAAAGCTAATAATTCTTACTTGTGAATTTTCACCTAGTTTGCCTGGTTATATCCAATCAGTTTTTTAGTAGTTAATAATAAATTGGTGATCTTAAGATTATAATACTTTTAACAGAGAGAAAACAAGCTGGCAGGTTTTCTTTTTTTTTTTTTTTCGTTTACCATTTATATTATCATCACTTTCAATCGATCCTGTACGCACTTTATAAAAAATAATTAAGAAATTAATTTTTTTTAAGTTTATTAATGGAGAATGAAGAACATTGTCCACATTCATCTATAAAATGGTTAAAAGAACAGAAGGAAATTAAAGAAGGTCTTTACTTGATAAATTAGGACTACCAGTCAAGTTGTCACGCTTGCGTTTTTCATTATCATCCCAATTCGCTTTAAATAAAGGTTGAGGTATAGCAGAAGAAATAGAAGGAGCAATAGGTCGATACATTGGCCATTGTTTGTTATTTTTATTGCTATTATTATTCATTGAAGAATCTGACATTATGATCAGTTGTTTTAAAAATAAAGGAAGAAAAAGATAGTTTAAAAGTTCGAAGTAGAAGGAGTTTTTAAATTTAGTTTAGGCCTTTCTTTGATGCATGGTTGTGTAAATCTTTTAGTTAGTAGCTATTATCCATCTCTCTTTTATGATATGAAATTATTAGTAAGTATAATAAATATTATTACATATACAAGTATGTTTAGTGGCTGATACTTGATGACAAGCCTTTCAAAAGCTTCATTTGCTAAAAAATGATCATCTTTTAATAAACATACCTTATTGTTAACTGTGTTGTACGTAAGAAATAAAAGTCAAATGCATATATAACTTAGGGTTTTAATTATACTAAATACATATTATATGATCAGCATTTATATATAATACTTAAAAGAGAGACATATATCAATTAATTTATCAAGTTTCATCGACTTCCTTATTTCTCCATTCATTATCATCTTTTCTTATGGGAAAAGCGAGAAAGAGTCAGAGCTTCTATTGTATTCCCGAAAGGGCCTCTGATCCATTTTAGGTAACACTTAAAGTACAAAGCGTCAGCACCTTCCTAGTTGGTTTTTTTTTTATTTTTACTACCAGTTATAAAAACAATGTTATTCTAACTTACAGTGGATAACATGCATATAATATAGACAGCAAGTTTCAAGAGAGTTCGAAAAGAGAGTTATTTTGAAAAATAGAATAAAAAGGATGGAAGAATAATAATACGACGGTATTCTTTTTTTTTTTTTCAGAAAATGAACCATCATGCCGGTCAATGTAGATATATAAATCACATGGACATATTAAAATACTTATTTAGATTATTTAAGTGGTTACTTTTTAATTTATTTAAAATTAAAACTCTCTTTCTTATTCACATAAAAATACTAAAACGTGTACTTTAGAACTTAAAGAATAATATGATTAATAATCACTGTTATATTGCCAGTACACACTGTTGATAATTGAAGCTGCTGGTCGCGTAGATACAGTAGAAGCAAGATAATCATCTATTACGTTGCTACAGTAGCCATCATGTTCTTTTTGTAAACGTTACACATACGTATGTCACATTTACTAGGTTACTTGATTGATGAAAATATGTCAACCATTATAAACTTATGTTAAATAATATGTTTATAAGATCAGGCAATGAGAAAAACAAAAGAATCATTAGAAGTTGCTATGGTGTATATTATTATATTATACATCATAAAAATAATCTTTGGCATCAAGCATATAGGTAATTATATTTTTGTTGTTAAATTTTACAGTACATATGTACAGTATATCATTAAGAACCAATGAGCTACATCACAATCGTAAGATTATTAAATTATAGTAAATATGGACTGAAGTCAAATTGATAGCATAAGTATATAAACCAGCAGAGTGTCAATTTTCTGCATATAATATCAAATGATCAAAAATGTGTATAACTCTGCAGTAAATGAGATGAAATATACTATTGGATATAATTATAATAATTAATCTGCCAAGTGTATAAATATAAACTTAAATATTTTTAGATTATTAATTCACACGGTCATTGTACTTCTTTTTTCAACTTCTTGAAAAGAATAATTACGAAGAAAAAACTTTGTGATATTAAAAAAAGAATAATAATAATAATAATAATAGGATATAATTAGAAGACCGTCAATAGAAACAGAAAAGAATGCCAAGTATAAACGAAGCACAAGAAAATTATTTTTAAATTTAAAGAAAGATCTACTGAAACTTAGAAGATATATGTGCATTGATTCAAGATCTAAATATAGAACTAGTCTATTACCACTTAACGCGACTAAAGAAAATATTAAACATCTTATTATTATAGTTTTTACTTGGCGCTAAACCCTTTTTTTTTGAGTTCTTCTTTTTCTTTCTACTTTATTTTTTTCTTGTCTTCAGTTTTACACATCAAAATAATGGCACGTTTTGCCGATTGTTTTTGGGTAATGAAATGGTCTTATTTTTTTTTTCAACATGTTAGAAAACACTTTAACCCAACATACTAAATACAATTGCCCCGGCGTTGGTGTTATATATTAGGATGAAAATGACAAAGGGGTTGAAGTCATAATAGACAAATTAAAAATGTCAAGAGAAACTTGTGACGAGATCAATAAATTATATGAAATCAGGTACCTAACCCCTTTCACTTTTTTTTTCATCGATGAAAATTAAAGAATAAGTATATTTTTTTTCGCCAACACAACTCAACCTAATCTTAATGATTGTAGAGCACAAATTGAAGAAGAATATGGTGAAAAGTTATTAAAACTATCTCAGATGATGGTGGGTGAATCTGAAGAAGGGACACTTTCGGAATCAGTATCGCATATTCCAAGTGCTATTGAAACTACAGCTCGAGCCCATGTTGATTTGGCTCAACAACTTAGACAAAACTTACAAAGTACATTAACTGGATTTATTAAAGATCATAACGAAAAACGAAAGGCTGTAAGCTTAATTTATTTTTTTGGTGGATGTTTTGAAAATAGGATGCGCGAGAAAAGTATAAAATATATGAGAGAAAAACTAATGAAAGTTTCTATTGATTATGTTTATATAGCAAGAATTACAGATCGAGAATTCCAAACAACTGCGGGTTAATAATTATGCAAATGTTGTTCGTGTATGTAAATTAATAATTGTGAGTTATGTAGTCAAAATATGGTTAATGATAATTAACATGATCTCTATAAATTTTGTAGGCTAAAGATCAATATTTCGCTGAACAATCCAAATTGATAGGAGTGGAAAAATACTTGAAAGAGAGACGTGATGAAATGCCTCCTGATGAAGTAGAACAGGTATAGATATACGTGGATCAATATACTAATATGAAGTAGAATTGTATAACTAATTTATAAATATAAACAGATTGAACAAGATGTAGAAGAACAAAAGAAATTAATAGAAACAGCGGGTAAGTTGTCTATCGAATCTTTGTTTTACTATCTCTTTTCTTGATCTCCACCCCTTCCAAAAAATAAACATTTATCTCATATATATGAATTGATTTGATAACACATTGAAGAAAAATAGAACGAGAATATAAACGATCGGTTGATGTATATAATGATGTAACGGAAAAATGGATTGCTGACTGGCGTGGCTCTTGTGATGTTTTTCAAAGTCTTGAAGAGGCACGGATTAATTTTATAAGAAGTAGTTTATGGGGGTAAATATTTATAATGAAAAAGGAAACAAGTTGCTATACTTTCTTGTTCTTCGCTTACTTATATCTAACTTTGTCACTATTATTATGTAGATTTGCAAACATGATGTCGAGTGTGTATATTGTCGATGATCAATGCTGTGAAAGAATACGTACTTCTCTTGAAGTGACTGATGTTGAACACGATGTCCAAATGTTTATTGACAAATATGGAACGGGTACTCGAGTAACAGGTAATAACAGGAAGAAAAAGTAAACAAAATGGAGCAGAATATAGGGTTGGCAAATTGGAGGAGAGAAATAATTTAATAGTTAATATTTATATATAAATTTTTTTTAGATTTGATGCCATATGACGATTTGTCTCAGCCCACTGCTCAACCTAATCGTGGATCGCAACCGCCTCCTCCAACCGCGGCATTACCACCTCCACCTACCGCACTTCCTCAATTACCATTACAAGAACCTAATAATCACTCTTCTCAATCTTTACATCAAACTGGGCAATCGGGTGGACTCGACAATAGCAATAATCTTCGAGATAGTACTTCAAGCAATAATACTACTAGTGCTACTACCACTGCTACTAATAGAAACATATCTCCAACCAGTACTCAACAAACAATTCCTCCCATTATATTCCCCGAAGCTTCGTCATCAACAACGGTAAAGTCACAAGAGCGACAAATGGATAACCAATCTCAACAGCAACAAGGAGGCAACCATGATACTGTATCTTTTGCATTTGAAGAAGTTGAAAATATGCTTAGTTCTGTGGGTACATCCTTTGATCTTAGTAATGGTGGTTTACGCCAATCATTAGTTTGGGCGACACAACAAAATCAGCAAAAACCACAATCAGGTGCACCCATGTCAAGTGGTCAATACAACCCTCCTTCAACACAAACACAGCGACCGATTTCTCCTCCTATACAACCACCAGCATCTGCTACAAGTGTAACAGTTCCACCCGTGTCAGCGGTTGGATCAGTATCAATGCGAGCACCAGAACCAACATCACACATGGCAGCTGAAGATCCAACAAGTTCACAACATATGACGTCAATAACACCCTTTGCATTAGCAAATGCTCTTGGTGCAGCAGCTAGTTCAGCGCCCCTTCCAGTCATGCATCCCTCAGAATCGAGCCAATCCCGATTATCTGCAGTCGGAGTCCCTACAACATCCAATATGACTTCTGCCAACAATAATTATACAACCAATACTCGTAACATTCAGTCTGGTAGCAATGTGATTACATCTCCTGTCACGCGGTCGATTCCTACTGATTCAGCTCAACCTTCTTCATCGCCTACATTATCATTAACAAATAATACCATGTCGAATATACCACCACCTTCTCCAGGACTGAAAAATAACAACAGTGGAATCGAATTCAACAATAGTAGTGGTATTAGTAATGGAAACAACTTACGATTCAAACCTGTTCCTAATCCAACTTATGAACCGGAGCAAAAGAGAAATAGTCAAGAAGGAGACAAGTCTCCTCAACCGACAGGATCTATTTCTGCTTCAGCTCGTACACCTGTTCCAGGACCTATCAACAACAATGATGACGATGATGAAAGCGAAGATGAATTTCCACCATTAGCAAGAAGAAAGCCAAAAGAAGAAAAGTGGATGATTTCATCAATTCGTCGACCTCAACAATTACCAGTACGATCACAAAATGCACGAATCTATGATCGACAAAGTACTTATGAAGCGGTTGTAGATCCTACTATGATTCAACAGCGACCTCCATTACCGAAACTACATATTGATACAGGTGCTGGTAGTAGTAATAGTAACACCGGTAATGGTACCGGTGGTGGTGCTCATCAAGTCATGACAACTGTACGGGCACAATTGGAACAAGCCAGTAGTTTATCATCTTCAACACCACCTGATACAGGAATCAATAATCCAGGTATACGTAATGCACCATGGCAACCATCTTCTGAACCTCCAGCTGTAACCAATTATTATAAACGCGCTACTACAGGTGGAGTAGGGGGATTACAACGACAGGGAAGTGTGAATGGCCCTCGACCTGAAAGTGACATGCCACCTATGCCTGGTGAAGATTATGTTTTAAATAATAATTCACATCAACGAAAACAGTTTGATCAACAAACAGCACGTCGACATCAATCCGCTTATGTAGATATGGGAATGCATCAACAACAAGATTCACGACCTCCCATCACATCAGCTCTATCCGACGATAATATTACAAATAAAGATAATAACAGTAGTGCCGGTGGCAGTAGTAATAGTGGTGGTCACTTTGGTGGCCGCGTATCAATACCATTCTTTGGTAAAAAAGATAAACAAAAGCAGCAACAAAAACCACCCCCGATGCCTCAACAACTAGTACAATTCAGTAATGACCAGCAACCTCAAAATCAACAATCTCAAGGTCAACAGCTCCAAAACCAACAACCTCAAAATCAGCAAATTCAAAACCAACAACCTCAAAGTCAACAAATCCAAAACCAACAACCTCAACAGTCTGGAATAAAATCTGAAAGGTTATCTGATGGTTCACCGATTTTATATTATAGTAAGTATACATACCCACATAAACTTTTGTTTTGTCTAGGATCTATAATACTGAATTTACTGATCCAATTTATATATCTACATATTTATGTATGCGCTCTATTTATTATAGCACGATCCATGTGGAGTTATAATGCAAAAATTCCACAAGAAATGTCATTTAATGCTGGTGATACGTTTGCGGTAGTTCATGAACAACCTGATGGATGGTGGGAAGCAGAATTATTAGACCCGAAACGACCAGGAAGAGCACTCATACCAGGGAATTATATGGAAAAAATACAATAATCTTTAATTTATTTTATCTACTTTTGTAGTGCTACTATTATATTACTATTATTATCATTATCATGTTATTATTAATACACTATTACATTATTATTTTACTATTATTGACATAAACAAAACATCATCCATTAATATATATTACTACAAAGCATAGTATTTTATTTATTTTTTTCATTCAAACATAAAGCACTATAGTCATTTTTTTTTATTATTGCAAGAATAAAGAATAAAAGCTGTGAGTGATCTACGTAGTGAGATTCTAGACTTTAGATTTGGTATCTTTTCCCTTTTCTTTTTTGTTCGGAACAGATAGGTAAAGAGAGCATTATTAGCAGGAGACATTAGAAAATTATAATCACATTTGATCTGAAACCTTTTTTTCCCTCCTTTCTTACATAATCCCATAATTGTAATAATTAATCACTTTAACAAAATAAATGCTTACATACAGTACTTCACAGCTAGCTATTATTGTTATCATGTTTCAAATAGTTATCCCATATATAATTATCATTCTATGACAATATTAATTTTGTTCTTCTCTTCGCTGCATGCTACCCGTCCCTCTTTATTAATAACTATAAAATATTCTGCTGGTATTGTCTGCATATAGTTACTCAATCAGTAAATCCAAAATAAAAGTAAAAATGGTTTCGTTTTATTACAATGGTATGTTGTTCCTTTCTCATTATGAATTATTGCTTTTATAATATCGTTATTGACCCTATAATAAGATGTACGATTATCTGTGGATCATAAGATCTTCAAAAAAAAAATACAGTGAGTATTCGTTAAACCGGTACTCAATATATGTGAGGGTTTGTGCCTGTTTAGCGAATTACCGGTTTAACAAATTGAAACGCAGCTGGTACTAATATGTAGAATATACTGAAAAAATTACTAAGTTGTACGGATAAGATAAAAAAATGATAGCTGATATAATGTATCTGTGCCATTATGAGCTAATATTTTGGTGATAAAAATGATATTAGTGTACAGTATTCATCGAATAGTGATAGTTAACCGGAGACAGGATTAATAATGAATGTACAACAAAGTGTGTTTAAAATATGGACCATGGTTAGCGGTTGGATAAATGAGTAAAAATGAATTGTATCAGCAACATAATTACCTACAGTACTCAATGGTAATAAACAAGTACGTGACAAAGTTGAAAAAAAATACATACATACCCAGATAAGAAAGAAGAAAAAGCATTTGTGTGAAGTTGGTGAAAAAGAGACACTGTTATCAACAAGGTGTTGAGAAGGTTTCTTTTGACGGCAAGAATGATTTGTGTATTTTCAATTTCTATGGAAACAAAGTAGCCAACTGAAAACAAAGGGAAGAGCTGAGATGACGTTAAAGGAAGGCCGTGTCAATAATGTTACCAATAAAAGACTGATATTATATGATATAAAGATAGAATAATACTATTATAAACCCGGTAAATATTTAAAAAAGCTCACCGGATACCGGTTTAGCGAATCACCGGTATTTTACTAAGTATATAAAAATATTTAAGAGGTACTACCGGTTTAGCGAAATATCGGTTTAACGAGTACCGGTTTAGCGTATACTCACTGTGTCTTGGAAACAATAAAAAAAATGATTCACTCATTTTACTAACACTCACCAATGGCAAGTATATTTTTTTGCCTGAGACTTGTTCATTTTTAGTTGAAACATTCAGAAGTTTCAATAAAAAAAACTGGAAATATTTAAATTCTACCACAAATTCACATAATGGGGATCTGTAGTATTTTTATATTTAGTTCAAACAAATGGCATTTCGTGAAAAGAAAATAAAATGGAGGAAATGAATTATATGTGCGTGGTCAAAAAAAAAAAATTCAAACGCGTGTTTTTATAATGTCACGCGCATTATTATACCAGCAAAAAATTAAAATTAAAAAAGAATTCAACTCATCGTCATACGCAAAAAAAAATTATTATTCATTTATTTATTATATTGTGTTAACTAAGTAACTAGCTGATACTCCGATCATCCTAACGCACTTCATGCCCAGGCAACTAGTGTAAACAGCATTTTACTTTAAAATGTCCATAGGATCGTACACTCAACATACTTTCCAAATTAAGGAGGTGACCAAATCAAATAAAATAACCGAAGCTATTTTACTCAATCTGCCCCATTCCTTAACCAGAGAGCACTTCATGAGTGTAGTTCACCTTGAACTTTTAAAGGTAAAAAGCTGATTGCAACTAATTGCCTGGGCCGAAGCCGGGCCGAAGCCTATTTCAAGAAAAAAAAAAAAAAAAGAGGGAAAAAAAGGGAAAAAATGAACGTCTTTTATAGCTTTTTTTTGGGTGCCATAATTTTTGGGTACTTCTCCATTTTTAGTAATAGAAGTAACCCAAGATTTTAGTGCACCCCTTTTTTTTACGTGACCGCTTTAAATTTTTTTATTTTTCAAGCTTTTCATTGGCTCAGTTAATTTCAAGTACAGTGCAGGGCGATAGGATTACTAAGTATAGTATAAGCTTGTGTGAATAAAATGGAAGGGAGTGATGATTTAAAAGTAAAGGAGCACGGTTGCCATGGCAATGAAGAAAGTAACAAGCTGTTTCTTTGCATGAGCACACACTGTTTCACAGCCAACTCCGAAAAAAAGCACAGACCTCCTCCATCCATTGTTTTTTTTAAAAAAACAAACTTTTTGATTATTATTGTTTAATTAAAAATATTTGTGACTTGTTTCATAATTCGTTCAAGATCTCTCGACTCATTATTGTCTTGTTGGACATTTGCGATGGTGCGATCAAGGAAAGAAAGCAATTGTCGAATCGCTCACAAGTTTTTTTTTTGTGCCACTCAGAATGTAACCCTAATTTTCAACTGAGGCTGATTATGACAAATAAAACATCCATTGATACGTATGAGCATAGTAATAAAAATACATATATATTGAAAGCGAAAACTGAAAATCCTGTATGGTGTATAGAATCACTCTGATAAGGAATAATTAATTGTTAAAGACTCGCATATTGTCAAGTTAGACGGATATGTACAAATTGAATGATAATGATATAGTAACATAATTAATTATATATATAAGAGAAATAAGTTGCTATATATAATATTACAGTATGATGATGCTAAGATATAAAGTAGTTTTTTTAATACCTAATAGCTTTTATCTGGAATGAGTTCAATTTACAAAATAGAGTACGTAGTGTTATATACATTAACAAAATCAGACGTTTTTACCTTAAAACCTGTTCCTTGCTGGTTGTGCATTTGGCCCTAGAAACTCTACTTTTGCCTCGCTTTCTTTAGATCTATTATTCCTTGACAGAATTTCTTTTCCGTTTTTTCTCCTTCTTTTTTTACCTCTTATTTTAAACTACGTACGTACTTGATTCATGAACGTGGCATACACATTGAATAGTTTATTTCATGTTAGCTTCATTATTCTTAAAAGACTCGAACTAAATGCGGAATTTTTTTTCAGCTACCAATAAGAAGGTCGACATATGCACGGACCTCCTGCAGAGTGTTTCACAGCATTACATGTCATAAAATTCTTAGTTTCAAGCGTAACAAAGCGTAACAAAGCCGCAACAAAGCTCTTAAGATATTATTTATTTATTTTTACTGTAGCTCCACCACAGTAAAAAACTTAGGGTTAGATAATGTATATATGAGGTTGCCTATTTGGTGCTTTAAATTGACTAATATGTCTTCAAACTCTTATCAATTAAATTCGATGGCACCCTGTTTCTTTCCGTAACCAACACTTTTCTTTTATCATTGAACAATAAAGAGTAAATCGTCTCTTTCTAACACTTTATTAGCCTTTCCTTATTGTTTCATGTCTCTACTTTTCATTCCACGTTATTCTTACTTGACTGTTTATTTTATTATAATCAGTTTCTTTTTGAAGGCAAAGTATACGTCCATTTTACTACATTATCTATATAGTAACAAAGATAAGTTTATTTTGATAATTCTCTTCTTTGAGAGCTTTCTTTTTTGACATTCTCTTTATTCTGCATTCTCTTCACTTATTTATTATAGCTATTTGAATCATCTTTTTTTTTTTATAAAAAATGGAAATTAATCATTACCTGCTTTGGTAGCAATGTATTTTATTTCTTGCAAGTAATTTGTTCCAGAACTTGTTGTTTTCTGGTTCCATTCTTACTATGCACTCTTTTTTACTTTTTTTTTTTTTTTTGAATTTTCTAATTTAGTGAATAAAAGTGGTAATTAAGTGTGAGAAAATGAAAACGGGCTTCCACTTCTTTTCTCATTCCTGTGTTTTTGTCACTTGTCTTCGCAGCTCGTTGTTGCCTAGTGATAAAAGAGCGGAACGACGAAGCAAGGAAAAAAATTAAGGTGCCGGTTTGCTTTGATATTTCCCAGGGAGAAACTCTTGAGTATCAAAAATATGAAAGTCCTCGTGGTTGATTACTCTTGGAACCACCATTCGCGACCACGTAATTGGCCATTAGCTGGAATGTAACTTGACCGTTTTCCAGAACGTAATTTGTTACCAAGTCGGGTGGAGAAAAGAGAAGGAGGGAGAGACGAAGCTAGAAGGATGGCCCGCTGTGTAAAGAAACATAACTGGTAATGAGCGTACTTCAAAGAATACATAGCTTCTAATTACTCTCGCTCAAATGAGATATGTGGAGGTTGGGTCAAGCATGGAACAACCCATCACGAGTTAGGAAGCTTATTTCTTTGTTTTATATTTTATAATAAATGGATACAGCTTATAAGACAACGGAAAACTGGAGGGGAAGCAATACAGCTTTCCTTGATTCAGTTCCCATGGTATAATTTAATTAGCGGTATGAACAATGATAATAATACAGCAACATGATATAAATTATTTCTTTAATTTGTATGCCATTAATGTCTAGAACATTGGATACTAAATGAAGGTTAATGTAGTACCAGGTCGATCTTAAACACCAGAACTTCGATTTTTATCTGTTTGAAAGATATTTTTTATTTGTTATGTTTATAAATAATATACGTATGTATAACTATCAATCATAAATTGATGTATGTAATGGGAAAAGGCTGCAATTCAGCAAGTTAACCGTCTACATTTGTTTGCTTCAAAGTTCTTGGATAGGATTACCAGTAAGGTACGCTACATATTCCAATTATAAGATTGACGTTAACAAGTTTTATGTATACTTTGCTTTATATTAATTTTCCTGTATTAATATCTTTCTTTTTCCTATTAAAATTTGTTCTAGATGTATATCCCAGCGGATTTATTATCTTTAAATGGGTTTTTGATTAGAAATTCAAACATTTACGTATACGCTATGATATATATATATATTTGATAAAATATTGTCACAGTATTGATGATACTGAACGATAAAAGAGTTGTGAGCAGATAGATCAGCCTAAAAAGGATGATTTAATAAATGAATAGTTAAGTTGTGACATTATTATGTATTTACAAGATGCAAAATAACAGAAAAATTAGGAGAAATGAAGTGGTAATAATAACAGTAATAATACATAATTGAGTATGATGTGAAATGGGAGGCAGAGCCTTTTTTTTTTTTAGCTCTTTTTGATTTCTAAGCATAGTAATAAACTATCACGTTACGGACATGGGTATCTCTGATTTTCTCGTTCGTTGATTACTTAAAAAACGACCACGAAGTACAATAAAGGCCACAAATACCATAAATAAAGTACCCAAAATCAATTCAATTGTCCATACGATATGAGCAGTCTGTGCATCACTATGTTCTTGACTTATAAATTCTTCCATAGCTGATTTGTGTTCATGTAATAACTTCAAAGGATGAGTTGATTTTTTCCAATCAGGCTTAAAAGGTGGTCCATCTTTTGCATAATCCCATTTCCCACCTTCCATGCATGATTTATCTACTAGCATTAAATTATCGTCTATAGATGGTGTTATTCCTTCTGCTTTAGCTGTTGTATCATTTTGACGAGCCTGCCACCAAGGTAATATACCACGACATATAGAGCACCAACTACTACGTATATTATGATAAGCTGGATCACTCCAATTATCAACAAAATCTGAATCAAGTCTTTCACGTGCAGGTATATTTAATGCATTTTGTCGAAACGCCAAATGCTCTAAATAAGCCGAATCATTTGAATCAAGATAACTGATATACTCTGCCAAATCTCTTGGATCTGGAAAAGCGTCCATTCGAACTACTGAGTTTTTATCTGGAATAAATCCTTGATATGAGTTGGGACCATCCACGATAGGAACCGTAGAAACAGAAAATGTATCAAATAACTTTTCAGTTACTATAAATAACATACATATATTTAAAGATCAAATTTAAATTGAGTTTAAGTTTGAGTTATTATTGCTGTTATTTTATAATCTCCCCTCTCTTTGTTTGTTCGACAACACTCCAATTATATATATCCCCATCACCCTCTGACGAGCAAAAAAATAGTTTAGTACAAACCATAATCATCACAATTCGCATTTTCAATGGCTAAATAAAATTTGTATTCACTCATCAATTGCATTCGATCTTTGCCTTCTGGAAATTTTTGATTCCTTAAACAATCTCCATAACTATCGATATCAATATATTTCATCAGTTGTTCAACATAATGTTGTCGACCGCTCGTAGCATCACAATTACGTGCAATCCAAACAATAGGAGCTTTGTGTTTCTTTTTTTGAAAGGTCATAAAATTCGCAGGTAAAGGGCGATTTGCCACATCCATAATAGCAGGAGAGTAATAAGAAAATAAGAATGCACTTTTGAGATGATAGGATGCTAAATAGTCAAACACCTTCATTTTTTCTGAGTCCATACGGAACGGAGCTGTTTGAGGTGATTCTTGTGTTTCTAATATCCATGGTTGATTCTTTTTACCTAATAAACAATTGTAACACCAAATAGTTAGTATATCGATAAACTCATTGTTGGTTTTTTAACTCTATAATAGCAATAATCATAATTAAAATAGAAAAATAGAGTTACAGTGATAATAACTTACGTTCAGGTACTTGAGAAGGATAATAGTCAGCCGCATGAAATACAATAGCAGCAGCAGTGTCGTTATGTTCAAGAGATGGAGTAATGGTACACCAATTCTCGAGAGATTCCACTTTATAGTCATTAGGAACAGGACAATCATCGTTACTGAATACTTTATCGTTGCCTGGTTTTATTTTCGGTTTCCACCGCATTAAAAAAAGGTTATTTTAGCTTTATATAGCTCCCCCTTCTCTCTTTTTCATTATCATATTTGAGTTTGTCTTGCATATTTGTTTGTTCGATAAAAGCATAAAGAGACACATACCATCAAACATGATATCATTAAACCATCGTGTCCAAAACACAATGTGCATTGGAGACAAGGTGGAGGTTGCCATGGCGACGACGACGACGACAATGTCGAAAGGGGAAGGAAAGAGTAATAAAAAAAATAACGGAGCTCGAGTTTCCAAATATATCCTACCTTAGCATTTTTTTTAGATCCAGTGCACAGTGCGAGAGATACGTAAAAAAAAGGTTAGTAAAGTTATCCATGTTGTAGAGATAGAGACCGCAAAAACCCCGCGGATCATGTCAATATAAAAAGATATGTTATGCATATACGCAAACAACAAGTGGTTTTTTTTTAGAATAGTGACCAATTACATTATTATTCACGTTATAAATAAGGGGAAAAGTAATTGACAGTGTTATATATTACTCAGTAATAAATCATATCTATCCTTTAGATTGATTTAAACCACTTATTAGTACTATATCGCATAGACATTCTTAGGGATCATTTTATTTAAATAAAGAAAAAAAGAGAGGAAACCGAAGAAATAAAAGGTATTCTTTTTTACTCTCATCGATGTTTAGGAGATTTCAAAATTTATGGTCACAAGAAGAATTGAACTGGCTGCACGCAACAATTTTATTTTTCCTTCGGTCTCACTTTCTCTCCTCCCTCTTTCCTTTTCCACATCGTCGTTATACGCGTGGGTATTGTTGTTTTTCGCGATACATTCGTATTACTTTTTTTTTTATACCCTTTTATAATTCACTGAAACATTTTAAAATAAATTGACCACTTGATACCTTTAGAAATATAATAGAATAAGAACACCGTCTTTTTTTCCACGCGTTCCCTATCCTTAATAACTACCCTTCCTTTCAATTCCCCTGTTCTTTTTTTCTTAATATTATTTCACTCTTTTTTTTATCCTCACCACACCCTGGCACCAAAATAATTCAAGCTTTATATTAAAACAAAATAAGATAAAAGAAATAATGACAACAGAAGACGAATTTGATCCTGAAGATATTCTTTTTGAAATTAATCGTAAACTTGCCAATGTGTCGATTACACATCTTACCTTTGATAGCGAACATGATACTGTCGATAAATCCAACGTATGTACTATATATAACTTATATATTTTTTTTTGTTAATGATAATGGAGAATATACGTATGCATATATATATATATGTATATATATATATATATATCTTCCTTGCCCCCTCCTCCCACCACAATACACACAGACACACACACCAATACCCAGCATATATATTGTTATAAACCGGAGTTCCAGTGACAACTGATTATGCATATAAGTAGTTGCCAGAAATCAAGTATTATCTTTGTTCTTCACAGCCAAATGAACGTGAATGCTTCCAAAGTGTACAAATGTTAAGAAAGTATTTAACCCAAGGTAAAATGATAATATATTGTTTTCATTTTTCATATAACCCATGTTATGATACTATTACTATTGAGTGGATAAGGAAGGGGGATATGATTGAATTATAAAAAAAACTGATTATTACTATTATTACTGTTACAATATAGCACATAGCTCAAATGCATGTGTGGATGATATTCTTAATTTGGGAGTATTACCGCGATTACGTGAACTTTTAGTTCTTCATGACCAACATGATATTCAGGTAATAACGAAGAGATCTTCATCATTTACTATTACCTTTAAAACTAAAGAAGTGTAACTTATAATGATGGATGATTAATTTATTTCTTTAGTTTGAAGCGGCATGGATTGTCACAAATATTGCGGTAATAATTTTTTTTTTCATTCTAATGTTTATAACAGTAATATTTGTTTGTGTGTATGTCAATATCTGATGATGGTGATGATGATTTATAATACTATTATATAGGCTGGCACTTCGAAACAGACCGAAATGCTCGTAAATGCTGATTTTATTATCGGTTTACTTGGATGTTTGCATTCACAACAAACAACTATTAATGTCAAGACCCAGGTAAACAATTATATCAATATGCCAATTGAAATAAATACATACAAACAGAAAAAAAGAGAGAATATTTATTAATTACCTATTTACATTACTTTTATCATGTATCTATAAGGCTGCATGGGCATTGTCTAACTTTGCAGGTGAATCGCCCCAGTTACGACAATTATTAATTCAAAATGATGCTCTTGGCGCTGTAGCTCAAGTTTTACTGGATCTAACCACTAAAGCTAAAGAAGATGCTCGTGAATATGGTTGTTATGGTGATACAACAACTATTTTTGATGATGAAATGTTAACAGATATTAAAGCCTTGACTTGGACAATATCGAATATGAGTCGAGGAGGATTTTATACAGCAGACTATTGGTCAAAGGTATGTTTTAAATATATGTACATATGTATGTGTGTGTCTGTGTGTATATGGAATGATTTATCAAGAATATATAAATTTTCATTTAAATTATAGTATTTAGTAGCTTTTGATGCACTTTCACAATGTATTCTATTCGACCATTCTGATCTTTGGATTGATGGAGGGTAAAGTTGTTTATATGTTTATATATATATATATATATATGTGTGTGTGTGTGTGTGTGTTACTGTGAGATTTTCTCCCAACGACAAAAAAAAAGAACCAATAAGCTTATATATACACATATTTCAACAATCTATTGATTATCTATTGTTAATATTATATAGATGGGGGCTCTCCCGCATTTTGCATAATATGCATGGTGTTACACCATTTTATGAAAACTTTACATTTTCACCACGATTTCCTTCACGACTTTCCGAGCTTCTTTATGAAAGTGGAAGATCTATTATCATTCCTATATTGCGTACTTTAATCAACATTACATCATTACCTGATACACATTGCATGAAATTGATTGACAAGCATTTGGTCCGAAACTTATTATCATATATGTCACCCGATATAGAAACCAGTGTACGACGAGATACTTATTTGGTCATTGCAAATTTGGCGGCATGTAACGAAGACTTTGTAGAAAAAAGTATGCTTGTTGAACCTCATTTAATTCATCATGTACGAGAGCATATTTGTGTACCAGGACACACGTATGTAGCTACTACTAGTGAATGGACCATAACAAGCAAACGTAAAGCTGCTACAATGCCTGAAGAGTGGAAGATTACAACAGACGCATTATGGATCATTTGTAATTTCTTAACTGCATGTAGTGAAGAAGGAGTTATGTAAGGCTTTATTATTTTTTTTATACATTTACAAAGAAAAAGTTACTGATTTACGCATAAAAAAATACCGATGATAACAATGGATGTGGACGGGTGGGTATTTATAATAATATAGTACATTATTGAATGAATTTCCCGAACTGCCTCGTTCCTTATTGAAACTTTTACATTATGATCGATATTCATTACCTGTTCAAGTTGCCAACAAAACTTTGGATGCCATGATTCAGCTTATAGAAAAATCTGGAAAACATCATGGTAACGATTGGTATGTTGATTCATGGAAGTCTCTTGGAGTGGAACGAACCATTGAGCAATTGATGGAAGTACATCCTACCTCAAGAAACTTGATCGATAGCTGTAATGAATTAATTGGATTGATTGCATCTTCAATAAGCACCACAAAAACAAGTGCAGGAGGTGGCATGGCAGCTGCATTTGGATTAAATATTCCTCGCAAGAATGCAAGTGCAAGTAAACGAAGAATCTTGCATGGATTTGAAGATGGTGATGTTCGATTAATTGAAAATGCTGTTGGAAAACTTAGTATCTGATTATTGCAACGACCGACGAAAATGAAAAAATTATATAGCCACATCTATATATATATATACAAAACACAAACACACACGAACACAGATATATACATACATACACACACACATATATATATATATGCTTTATTTCCATTTTATATACATATACAGATACGCGAAAAAAAAAGTACAAAAAGAAAAAATAAGCAGTTAATAATTAATAATTATATTGAGGGTTCAGGAAAAAGACAGAGTTACATACATATATTTGTGTACATGATCTGGGGTACTGAATGAATTACATTGAAGTGAAGAACACTCTTATCTACATACTAGCCGCTGCTATGACAGGTTGCTCACTACACCTATATAAGTATTATTTTTTTCCTGTTAACATAAAATATAGCTGAGCTTATTATGAAAGCTCGGTATCTAAGAATATATACATTAATAAAGGTATACTAGCGAATTTTTTTTTTCAATGAATGGATATATAAATTTAAAAAGTAAAAAAAAAACCCAGCATTTTGTAAACGTTAGATATAAGTGTCAGTGAATATATCCTTTTTCGGGGTAATTCATCAAATACACTAAGTCTTATTCTTGTAAAAATCGTAAGAATGTGTTAGCCTACTATACATTGTTATACGTGCGCACTCATTTAATGCATATATTCAAAATAGCATGTGTTAGCTGTAAATATTCACGATTTTAATACTTCGATATTAACAAAAGTTGCGTCATAACAAACAAAAGAGATGATTGATATGCAAGCTTATCCTTTTATTTCTATGACAACTATAAGCTATATGATAATGATCTAGTATACTATATGTCTCAATTTTTTTTTGTTTTGTTTTTCTGCTGTACATTATAAACCATATTTGAAGACAAATTATAGGATCATCTAGTCATCTTAGATATAAAATTGTGGGGGTCTTATGAGAAGTTCTTTAAACAATTCCCGAAAGCTTCAAACTCAGTCACATGGACTGTTTAGAAGCCAAAAAGAGCTCATACTAAGTTGGGGAAGCAAATAGTTGAAAAACTTTTGTTTAGTAACATATATTATTGGTTTAACATTGAATAGATTTAGTATTGATTTTTCTTTTTGTATTTCATTATTAGTGATTTGGGTATTCTCTTTTCTGTATTTCTTTTCTCACCTTTTTGATTTTTTTTGTGAAACATAATTCTCGATCCGTTTTCCACAACAATGCAAGAAGTTTCTGTTAAAAACTCAAAGTGATGGATTATATATGTATAAATGATTACATAAAAGGCTGTATATACTTTCTTTATAATGTGTTTTCTGTATTACAATTTTTGTGGTTTCACTTGATTCTCTCTTTCATATCTGTTTTATAATATGTAAAATAAAGTTTTTATTTCCTGGGGAAGAATAAGGACGTGATCCCAAAAAAAGCAAAAAAAAAAAAAAATGGTGTTCTTGGCAGTGACTTATTGGTGTTACTATGTGCATACTACCTTTTTTTTAACAAGCCAAAGAGACTTTAGCTATTAGTGTATACATATTCAAATGACGTTTTTTAGTCACTTGCGATCAAGTGACTAGATGGATAGCTAAAAGTATTTTTTTTTGCTTCTAAAATATCAGATGAGCTCAGACAAATCGGTGACACATCACACAAAAAGAATTACAGAAATCAAGAATGGTTAAGTTCCCGCCTTTTTTTTTTGACTCTAGACAGAATTATCCATGTTGTACCCTGGCTATTTGATATGGCCTCGAAGGTATATTTTTTTTTTTACTTTCTTGGTGATAAAAAAAAATGTATCAACACATGTCATTTTTATCATTTTCCCTTTTATATTTAAATAAACTCTAACAATGTATAATAGGAATAATAAAAGATTTTGTAAATGATAATTGGAAACCAAAAACTTTCAAAAAAATAAATAAAAATAAGGCTTATGAGTTATAAAAAATTATTATCGGATAAAATAGATGATTTTTTTTTTCTAAGTCAAAGAAGTATTATTATACTTGTTGAGTAAGCATAGATTAAGGTTCTGAACAGGAAAAAAAAAATATTTTTTTTCTGCTTTCTAAAACAATCGATGCGGCGGTTTTTTTGTTCTTTCCTTCCTCTCTTTTCTCCACATCCTGTTTTTTTTTCACTTATTTATTTTCGCCTACCGCACGATTTAAATACAATAACATTTGAAATAAACAAAAAGGTATGGCGTCCAAGAGTTCATTTGATAAAACTCATTATCAGGATAATTCCTCACAAACAAATGAAGATGTTGAGAGTACAACGTCTCAACCTACACTCCAGAGTCCTCCTGATGGCGGTAAAGGATGGCTTGTTGTAGTTGGATGTTTCTTTGTAAGTTCTTTTTTCTTTCTTTCTTTGAATTTCTGCTTTTTGCTATTTACATAAAAATTCATTCAAATCCATTCTTATTTATATTACAGGGTCTGTTTAGCACGTAAGTCATTCTTTTATACACACACATACACGCACTATTTTTATTTGGTTTCTATGGAAACAACACAAAAGTTACTTTGTTTCTAATCTTATATAGATTATCATCAACGATAATATTTACTCATTTTAATATGATACACTAAATAGTCAAGGAGTCTGGTATTCATGGTAATATATATATTTCTTTATTCCAGTAAAGACATTATACTCCTAATTTGGAAAAATTCTAACATACACTATCATGTGGACCCGTACATATATACTATATATAAATAATGAAGGGGTGTTTTTCTTGACTATTATAATACACACATGTTCCCCGGCCAAATGACAGCATTGTCATGGGTTGGTTCTTTATGGTTAGCCATGAGTGTTCTTTTGGGTCCATTGTTTAGTTATTTAGCATGGCGTATTGGTTATACATGGTTATTAGTTTTGGGAACATTATGTTCGTCATTAGGATTTATGATGGCAAGCCTTGCTAGTGAAGTGTGGCATCTTTATTTAACACAAGGTTTTTTACTTGGTTTGGGTGCTTCACTTATTTGGTTTCCGTGTATTTCTTCTCCACAGTCATGGTTTTTAAAAAACAGAGGTTTAGCCGTAGGTATATCAATGGCTGGTTCAGGATGTGGTGGCCTCGTATTCAGTAATGTAGCCCAAGCTTTAATGAAAACTGTGGGTATTCACTGGGCTATGCGTGTTCTTGGATTTATTGTTTTGGTACTATTATCGTTCTGTACATTAGTTGTAAGACCTTTAAATCCACCACGCGATCCAGGTTTCCCTATTACACTTGTACCTTTCAGAAATCCACAATTTTGTATTCTTTTCTTGATTCAAGTGATTACCAACTTTTCCTTCAATGTAAGTTTTTATTTTGTTTTAATGGATAATAATAATAAGGATCCTATTGAAAAAAGATGAACATATTAATTATTCGAATTATACATAGATTCCATCTACATTTTTACCTTGTAAGTCGTTTTTTTTATCAGATTATATATGTCATTTGAAACAATTTAGAAAATTAAAAAAAAAAAATGAAAAATGATTTTCTATATAATATAGCTTATGCAAGACATGTGGGAGCAGATGAATGGACAGCAACAAATATGAGTGCTATCATGTCAGCTATTATGGTCATTGGTAAAATAGGAAGTGGATTTGTAAGTGATCGTATTGGACGTGCAAATATGAATGCTATTGTCATTTGTATGGCTGGTCTTCTTTGCTTGGTTTTATGGCTCCCAGCTAACAATACGGCTACTGTTTGGGCATTCGCAGCTTTGTTCGGGTGTTTTGGTGGAGGTAAAAAATATGGTTTCATAACATTTATTTAAATTTTGAAAAATATTAGTTAAATTCTAATATCTATCTATATGTATAGGATATATGGCTATGATTCCATCTTTACTTGTACAAGTAGTTGGACCTGAGCTACTTGAACCTGCTAATGGACTTGTATTCTTTGGTTGGTTACCAGGTGGTATCTTTGGTTCCCCTATTGCTTCTACATTGATTAATGAAAATGGACCTAATGGACCTGAATATTGGCGTGCAATTGTCTTTGGAGGTGTTATGATGTTGGGAGCAGGTGTATTAGCTTATACTGTTAAAATCATGCGTGGTGGATTAAATCCTTTACGAAAAGTTTAATGTATTTATTTTTAAATTATCTTATATTCTACTCTATGCTTAATTTATTATTAATAATAATTATTGATTAATATATACCAAAAACAAAAATACATAATAAAAGTTTAAATATATTTGTATATGTCACGTTTTATTATTATATAAATCAAAGTTAGTAACATTTTATTCTTTACTACGTATTTTGTGACACAGCAGTTGTAAATGATCGAAATGATTGTCTACTAATAAAACCTTTTCGTACGTTAGCAATTAAATCAGTAGCACTCGCACGTCCTTGTGAAATCCATGGGTGTTGTAATGCTTCAGTTGCTGTAATTCGTTTTACTGGATCCTTTTTCAAAAAACAATCTATTAAATGCTTTGCTATATATATTTTATAATATTAGTTTAATTCATACTAGCAACAATAATAATAAAAATTGATATTTTTATACCTGATGCAGAAATATCACACCAATATTCTTCATCAAATTCATATTGTCCATTTATTATATTATCGAAAAGTGTTGCTTCATCTTCACCCCAAAAGGGTGTATAACCGCTAAGTAAAGTATACTATATATATATTAATTATAATTGATCCCAATTTTATTATATATAATAAAAAAAACCAAAAACATACCATAATTACACCGACACTCCATAAATCAACAGGTGTACCATGACCTGATCGTAAAAGTATTTCAGGTGCAACATAACCAGGAGTACCACAAGCTGTCATCAAAATTCCATCATGATCTTTAATAATACGAGACAAACCAAAATCCGTGATCATTAATTTATCTTCACTTTCTGTAGTTTGAAATAGAAGCTAATATATATTTGTTATTATTATATAAAGTGATAGAGTCATAAAAATGACATGTGAAAAGTAATATTTAAACTCTTTTACATTTTCTGGTTTAATATCTCGATGTACAATCTATTATTATTATTATTATTATAATCATGCGTAATGTAAATATTTAATATCAAGTTTAATGTTTTATTAAAATAAACTTATTACTTACATCATGTTCATGAAGGTAAGCTAAACCTTCTAATATTTGCCGTACTAAATTAGAAGCATCTTTTTCTGTATATGATCCTTTACGTAATAATTGTTGAAATAATTCACCACCTTTAGCATGATCTGTAACAATATAAACTGCTTGGGTATCTTCAAATAAACCATGCATTGATATAATATGTGGATGTCGCACTTGTTTTAATACATCTATAACCATAAAGGATATTAATAATAATACATCATTTTGTTGTTATAGTGACAATAGAAAAATTTATTTTTACCTAATTCATTATCAAGCATATGTTCTTTGCCTAACTTTTTCTTTTTTAATTTAATATAATTGTAATTATAATATCCACCTAAAAATAAAATATTCTTTACCTGCTATGCCCTTTTTCATAACAATTTTTAATGCATATGTTTGACCTGTTTTCTTATGAGTGCATAGTTTTACAACAGCAAACGAACCAACACCTAAAGTATGATTCGAAACTTTATAAATTCGTGTCAAACTTGAAGGTAATTTCATTGGTAAATCTTGTTTCTTTTTAAATAAGGCTTGTATCCGCTTCATTAGATCTGTCATCTTTATTTTCTTTATTTTCTTTATTGTGATAATAATGAGTAATAGTTAATAGTAGTAAATATGGGTATACTAAAATAAAAATATATAAGAAGAAAAAAAGGTTTTGGGGGAATTGAAAGAAAAAGGAACAAAAAGAATCATTTTCCCTTTTTTGGGGATGGGCTTGTATATAAACTAGAGAACAAGTTTCTGTGTGTGTGTGTGTGTGATGTGAGGGGGGGGGGAATCTTCCCTTCTTTCAGGATCATTACCACCTCATAATTTTGCCTAAAACTTGGGTTGTCAACCTTATCCAACGAAATGAATAAATTGATAATATATATACTTTTGATCCGGTTTCGATTTGTTGGTAAAGAAAAGTAATATAAAATGTGTGTAACCATCATTCATTTTATATATATGCAAAGCCGTTCATTTGGGAAGTAGGCATCGATATTATCATTATGCTACCAAACAGAATAGACAGGCTCTTATTTTTTTGAACTTTCATTTCATGTTTTCGGTTTTACAATATACTAATAAGATTATAATCATATCAATCGTTGCTACGTTACCTACATACTCTAATAAAGAAAAACAAAGACTCATTATTTATATTATAACTTTATATCATTTGTTGCTACTGTAATCATTATCAAAACCTATAGAAAAAGATGAAATGACAATACACTTGGTTTAACCGAGTCTGTCATTTCCAAAAGGCTAACAATGTTAATTTGAACAGTCAACATATTTGACTGTTTCTTCCTATATACTAATATCTAGTAAAAATAAATAAATTTCAAATCATTCTTCTGTTTAGAAATAAAGCACATATTTATTTACTTGTTTATTTGCAGTGAATTATAACAAGGCGGACTTTTTATTTTTGTCCAGATACCCGGGTAATATTTGTTATTCGTACCGGGAGTTTAAAATGTTATTTTTTATATTAATTCAAAATCTTGTTATGTATAAAATATTATTGAGATAACAAAATCATTCTAACTAAAAACCGAAAAGAAAAAGAAAAAGAAAAAGAGGGTTGGAATCAATATATTAAAGACAGAAGGCAGAAGAAAAAAAAAGAAAACAAAAACAATAAAGTACCTTTAAAATTGAGAGATTTAATATTTTTTGGGGGAGTGGGGATAATAAACGGATACGGATTAAGTCCCAACCGAAACTGATTTAAAGTGGGATGATGAATGTTTTTCTTTTTCGGTTGATCTCATATTTTTTTTTTTACCATGTGAAATTGAAATTATCTAAAAATGGTTCGTGAGGAAGATGAACTGTTGGACCAAAAGTTTCTTTAGGGTGGCTTTTTAAATATTATTTCTGCGTTGTCTATCATTTCTCCAATCTAAAAACAATTCGCCCTGAGTTATTTTTCGGTTTCACACCCCATCATCCTATTCATCCATATTTCCCTTTTTTTTTTTCTCTTCTTCTTATATTTTCCCCTCATTCTAGTTCATTCTCTCTTCTTTCTTTTTTCTTTTTTTTTTTTTACCTGTCCTGCCCCTTTTTTTTTTCCTTTTTTTTTTACACTTTTTTTTTTCTTTTTCATCATGGCTTCCACTGGTAATTCTTTTTTTTTGTTATATTTTATATAAATTGGATTGTAATGACGAACTGTACCCAAGAAAACTAATTCAACACTTTTAAAAAAAAAACGATGAAAACCCGAAAAATCAAAATTTAATAGAAGCATATGTATACACTAGACAAGAGTTTGCCGTCATCACGCAGGACGCAAAGGACGGTAAACCCGATGCTCGTAAATATATCATTATTGATAATAAAGTATACGATGTGACAGAATTTGTCGAAGACCACCCTGGAGGTGCTGATGTCTTATTGACACATGTTGGCAAAGATGCTTCAGGTAATTTTTTTTTACCCCTTTATTTACATGCATATATAAGCTTTATAATTATATCTTTATTGATCTAACATGATAAATAATAATAATAATAATAATAATAATAGATGTTTTTCATGCTATGCATCCTGAATCTGCTTACGAAACACTTGCTAACTGTTATACTGGAGACATTGAACCAGCTCCATCCCAGTTACAAAACAGTGATTTCGCAACTGAGATGAGAGAACTCCGCGATAAATTGGAAAGTCAAGGTTATTTCAATTCAAATCAATTATTTTACCTTTATAAAGTCGTTTCTACTTTAGCTATTTGTGCTACTGCATTCGTCATGCTTTATTTATGGGGTAAAACATCCACATTGGCTGTTGTTGGTGCAGGCTTTTTAGTTGGTTTATTCTGGCAACAATGTGGTTGGCTTGCACACGATTTTGGTCATCATCAATGTTTCAAGGATCGTTCCTTGAATGATATTGCTGTCGTCTTTTTGGGTGATTTCTGTCAAGGTTTTTCATTATCTTGGTGGAAGAATAAACATAACACACATCATGCTTCAACAAATGTCAGTGGTCATGATCCCGATATTGATACTGCTCCTGTTTTATTATGGGATGAAGTTGCTTCTGCTAATTATTACGGTTCTTTACAAGGTGATGATGCTTTCTCCCGCTTCATGGCCGAAAACGTATTACCTTATCAAACCCGTTATTTCTTCTTTGTATTGGCTTTTGCTCGATTCTCTTGGGCCATTCAATCCGTTTTATATATGTTGAATGAAGGTGCACTTAACAAGTCTAAAAAGTTATGTTTCTTTGAACGTGCTTGTTTATTTGCTCATTGGTTTATCTTTACCGCTGCTACTATCTTTTGGATTGGTTCGATTAAGAATATGTTCTTATTCTTTTTGATGAGTCAAACAACTACTGGATACTTGTTAGCTTTGGTTTTTGCTTTAAATCACAATGGTATGCCCGTCATTACACAAGAAAAAGCCGAAACTATGGAATTTTATGAAATTCAAGTGATCACTGGTCGTGATGTTGCATTAGGTCCTTTGGGTGATTGGTTTATGGGTGGATTAAATTATCAAATTGAACATCATGTAAGTATTTATTTATTTATTTATTATTAATTTACATGGAAGATAAAAAAAAAAAATTCCGGACACTAAACTATATATATACATTTATAATAGGTTTTCCCAAGCATGCCCCGACATAATCTTAAAAAGGTTCGTCCTATGGTTAAATCCATTTGTGACAAGTATAATATTCATTATCATGATACTTCATTCATCAAGGGTACTATTGAAGTATTAGAAACACTTGATATTGTACAAAAATTATCTCTTCGATTATCGAAGAAATCCTTTTAGATTCTTTTCTATTTTTCTTTTTTTATAACCCTCCCTTTTCTATCTCCTCCACCAAATTTCATTTATCATGCACCAAAATTTTGTCTTATTAAAAAACTCTTATCATTATTTTTATCCATCTCCCTATCACACACACACACACTTCACAACACAAATACATACATCATCTTTTAGATGTTTTTAATTATTGTTATTATATTATTATTAAAAAGATATATTATAAAATATTTATGATGAGAATGATATCAATGGTATATGCGTTTTTAAAAATGTAACTAGAGTATATGTTTTTCCATTTTGAACTTTTAAAAATATTTCTTCAGTATTAGTATCATGATTGAATGATTTTCCTATCAATTTACACCGTTCTTCATATAAGATATGTACCAATGCACCCTGTTCATATTAATTTCATTAGTTCACATATATATATATATATACATATATACATATAGATAGATAGAATAATATTTACCGTTTCTGCATGTCGTACTTCCACACATTGTTTTTGATCAAATGCTAATAAATATGGATCGGAATAGACTACATGTTTAGGCCTTATTTCCCACTCACAAATCAAAGTCTTTTGATCCATTGTGTATACAAATCGATTATAGCATAAACGTTCTTGATTTTGTTTCTGACAATAATAATGATGATGATTATCACTGTCATTATTCTTATTCTTATTACTACTTGTTGCAAGTGTTATAATAGTGAGAGGTTTTTCTTTCTTTTTTAAAGAAATACGTTGTCGCATGATTTGACCTGAAATATCCACAAGTATAAAATCTTCATCGCATGTCATGACTAATATTTTATTATTATCTTGTTGATCCTCTCCATTCTTTTTATTATCATAGCTGTGAAATCCAGATACACGTACAGATTGTACATCAATTGTTTTGATCGTGCGTCGTTTCCTTGGACTCCATTGATGAACAAGCATATCCGTTTTATCTTGATATATCACATAGTGATCAATGACGTGAAACCCATCCAATACATTTTCAATGACTAAGGGTTGTTGTTCCTTCCAATGATTTTTTTCTTGATTACTATCATTATCATCGTTGGTTTCACTATTAATTTTATATAATAGAATAAGTTGGCAACGATGACTGGCTATTACAAGATAAGTAGGTAACGATGGTAATGATGAAAGGATAGCCAAACCGGAAACATCAATATCAATAATATGTTGTCGTGAAGGATAAATTGTGACACCGTGACGTGACCCCACTACTAAACTTCCTCCATTATATACTGAAGAAGAAGAGGGAAGTCGTACAGCCGAAGTCCATGATTCGAATGTAGATGATACAAGCGGTGATCGAGATATGATGGTAGGTTGTTTTTGTTTTAATTCTTTTTGTGCTTCTTGAATAGCACTGATTAATTGTTCGGAGGATGAATCAAGTAATTGTACTGGGTATGTAATGCCACGAGGTGGATGTGCTAATGTGATTCTACTTTGGTCTTGAGAATCTGGAACACATATAACGATGGGTAAGGGTATAGATAATACAGGCGGTAACAAAACCAGTACAACATGATCTAGTACAACGATTTCGCCTTCTCTTGACGTCTTTTTATTATCGCTGTTGTTATAATGACTATTCATATCTGTTTTCAACATTGTTATTATACTGACTCGACATCGATACATGATACGTCGTTCTTGAGCATCCAATTGCCAAGTATTACCAACCCATTTTTCAATATCCAATAATTGTTTCTTAATTTTTAATTGATCATTTATATTGTCCAAACAAAGTCGAATAGCATCCAAGCAAAGTTGTAATATTTCATTATCTGGATGATCATCATTATCAACTAGTGTAGTTGTGGTCGTAGTTGTTGTTTTTGGTGTTATTATTGCAGTAGTAACGCTGTTCGTTACAGTTGATTTAGTTGCGTCAATAACAGCTTCAAGTAATGCTGGATACCGTTGTAAATGTTCCAATGGTTTTTTAATTAATGGCCAATATTTTTGTGTCAATTGTTGTGGAAATTCGGTATGGGTTGTTAATAAATAAGTAGCTCTTGGTAAGTTACTACAATAGACTTGATATTCGTCCAAGATGGGTAAAATGTGAGCTGAGAAGACATCACTCACTGTAGGTACCAATGAAGCGAATTCTTTTTGTCGTTCAGTTAATTCAGAAACTAATTTATGATGAGTTCGTTTTATGGCTGATAAATTTTTAAATACGGAATGAATAAACAGTGCACGTTCTTGTGGGTCCACATGATCGAATTCATAAAGAGGTTGTATAAGGCGCTACTATTTTGTTATTTAATGAGTTTGTATCATGTTTTCAGGGGGGTAAAATACAAAGGGGGGGGATCTGTTATATAAGGCCATATTATTTACCGTATAAAGAATATCAAGTTCATTACGAAAATAACGTTCATTTCGAATTAAGGCAAATATAGCTTCTTGTCTACTCTGTTCATGGACAGGTGTAGATAATAATGTTTGAGTTGATATACCACTATTTGCCCATGTATTACGTTTTTTGGTGATAGTATTTGACATTTATATCGTACAGACATACAATATTAAACACCAATTGAAGAAAGATTTATTTTTTCTGTATGACAAAAAAAAAGAGAAGAGAGAGAGAGAAAAAAAGAAAAGACAAGAGTCGAGAATCTTTAAAAGTTATTTAACTTGGATGGTTGAACAATAGCTCCGACTCCTTTCCATTGATTCTGTTATTTTAATAAAATAGAAAAGTACAAACAAAAAGAAAAAAGATATATAATAATATAGTATAATAATATAATAGTTATATGTATAATGAATTTGAAAGGAAAGAATAATAATAAGAATAATAAGAATAAAAGGTAGTGGTAATAGTAGTAATAATAGTAATAGTAATAGCAATAGTAATATGATTCGTTATTCGGATTTTGGTGTAATTAAAATGCAATTTAAGCAAACTATTAAAGAGGTTAGTTAGTTTTTGATATAAAAAAGATTTCATATTTAAAAGAAAAGACTTACATAATTCGAAGGAATTATACCCATAGTACCATCACTCTTTTTTGCTTGCCACCAATTTCCTTTCTTTTCAACTACTTCAAGCACTTCACCTTTTCGGAAACTCAATTCAGTTGGATCGTCTGTGCTTGCAGAATCTAATAATAATAATATCATCAGATCAAATTTTTTTTTCTTTCTTCTATAAAATAAAAATACTTACAGTCATGAAGAGCTTCAACGCGTTCTTTATATTCAACTGCAGGTTCTTGAGATGTTTGATGATGTTGAGCAACCATGGGGGGTG
This sequence comes from Circinella umbellata, assembly GCA_025093555.1. Taxonomy (NCBI): domain Eukaryota; kingdom Fungi; phylum Mucoromycota; class Mucoromycetes; order Mucorales; family Lichtheimiaceae; genus Circinella; species Circinella umbellata. The sequence continues at coordinate 45,332 of JAIWNF010000033.1, read as the reverse complement.
ATTGGGGTGATGATGCAGCAGGATGTCCTTGCATTTCATATGTAGGTACTGTAGGTCCACCATTATTAGTGGTAACATTATTAAATCCACCTGCTGGTACCATGGTTTTATCTGTTGTCATTTCATATTCTTGTTGTTGTTGTTGTTGTTGAGTAGATGGTTTCACACCAGCTGCTGTTTGATGATTATCTACACTATTGTTCATAGCTGTCCATCCATGACCAAATTGTCCCAAATAACTATTGGGTTCACTCCCAAATACAAAGACCCATAAGAATTGAACAATAATAATAATAATATAACCTGCTGCGTAAGCACCTGCACCACCTTGATTCACACTTTGACCTAATAAATTGGCAGCAGATACAGCAAAATCGATTTGTCCAGTTAATAAAGAAATACTGATAGCTAAAAATGTTAATAACTATTATAAAAATGAACTATGAGTTGGATTATGTTTTATATATATATATAACAAATGTTACACAATGAAATTTATTTCAATCAAAAAAGTGTATGCTTACAGCCATTCTATAGTGTAGAAAAGTGCCGGACATGAAAACAAATAAAACGCCAAGAATCAAAAATAATTCATAAACAATAAGCCAATATCCTGAGTGTGGTGATGCCCCCAGAGCACATAATCCTCCAAGAGCAATTACCCAAGAACACTTGAACAATAAAAATAATATGTAAGTTTTTTTTTTTTTTAAAGTTTCATATAAATATATATATATTACTTACCAGGGAAAGAATACCAGTAGTAAGCAGAAATAAATTTTCTGTTAATCGATTTACAGATAACATTTGTATATACTATTTTTATTATTAAGATTTAAAAAGTAAAAAGGAAAAGAGAAAAGGAAAGTATAAAGTAGTAAAAAAAAAAAGAGAGAAAGTAAAAGAGAAAGAGAAAGAAAAAGAAAAGAGAATTATAATAGTTTATTAATGTTGTACGTTCGTTTTGTTGATGTTGTTGTTGTTTTTTGTAACCTTAATTTAAATGTATAATAAATTATTATTCTTTAGCGGACTTATAAAAAAATTATTTTTTTAAAAAAAGGAAAATGTTTACTTGTGTAACTATAAAAGGACTCAACATCTTTAAATACTATTACGTCTACCACGAGTTCCTTTAACTTCTTTTCCTCTAACTGTATCATCTTGTTCTTGTAATAATCTACCAGATGCATAACCGGCTTTTCTCCATGCTTCAATCACTTGTTTACCAGCATCATAACCCAATTGCATAATATCAACAAATTTGTTAAATTCAAGTGTACCCCAATTTTGTACAGGTAATTTAACATATAATACACCATCAGTTACTTTAGCTTCTTCAAGTTTTGAAACACTACTGACATAGGCAAGTCTTGATTGAATTTCTGCAATACTTGGAACATTATAGGATCGGAATGGATTAATGTTGTAAAGTAATGCCCACCATCCACTAATTGAATCACCATACCAAACAGGACTTGTATCATCTTCAGATGCAACATCCACAGCAATAATAATATCTGCTCCCATACTCTTAGCAACAGAAACTGGTAAATTATCCATATAACCTCCATCTACCAACATATTTCCATTTTCACAAAGAGGTGGCATATAACCTGAAAGGGACATACTGGCACGAATATATCGCCATGCATAACCTGTGGTATGTACTTCCATTCTTGACCAAGTAATATTTGTTGTTACAGCAAAATAAGGTAACCAAAAATCTTCAATTTGTGAATCACCTAAACACTTGAATAAAGATCGATTAAATGCATGACCTGTAAACCAAGCTGTCACAGGATAAGTCAAATCCATCAAGTTACGCCATAAACTAGTCATTCGAGCTGAAAACATTTTACTTCTTGCAATAGTAGATACTAAATCACGATTCTTGGCATATAATCCACCTACGAAACTACCAATGCTCGTACCACCAATAATGTCAATTGGAATATTAGCTTCTTCTAAAGCTTGGATCATGCCAATGTGAGTAATGCCACGTGCTCCACCACCACCCAGTACCAGTGCAACCGATTTGCCGCAAAGCCGACGCGCTAGTCTATATATTTTAATACATTGATATGATCATATACAAAGAGAAAAAAAAATTTTAATACAAGTTCTAGATTAGTTTTTTTTGAGCTAGCATCTTTTTTTTTTATTAGCTTGTATTTTATTTTATTTTTATTACCTTGCAAAATCATCTCGAGCAGCATTACTTGCACTACCAAATTGTGTGGCTGTGTTCTTTTTTACAACTAATAATCTTCCAAATTGAGGATAATATTTTTCCAATTGCCCCTTGACATTTCGTACAATATTAATTGAGTTCTCAGTCATTTTTCTGCCTGTTTGAGCTAACCATGGAGGTCTACCTATAACACGTTCATTGGATAATGTAGCATGTTTTCGCATAGGCATAAATATATGATGATGTGCTTGAATCCATAATCGATTCTATATTATAATAAGAGATTAAAATCCCTTTTTTTTTTGTTTTTTCACATGTCAAATGATCCAAAATTTTCTGTCTTTCTTACTTTCAACCAATTTTGTGTAGCGCCTGTTGCACAAAATCTTTCACCGTGTAATAATACTAATTCCTTTCTTGCTGTTGTCTTCATATTAATTAAAAACCTTTCATATTCACCAACCGTTGGATCACCATCACCTAGACCCACTAATAAAATAGAATCGGCTTGACGAATACATGTTCGAGTCCACTGAGATTTGACACCACTGTCAGCCAAATAAAGAACAATTCTAAACTTCTCTTCTTGTTCTGCTAACCAAGATGCTAATTTCAATTTACCCAACTTGGAAAATGCATGTTTACCCATCACAGAAGTAATTGTAGCACTATTCAATAAAGCACATGTAGCTCCCACTGTCTGTGTTAATGCACTCTTTAAATTTTCTGCAAATTCAGTAACAGGTACAGATCCATTGACAGGAATAATCCCTACAGTTTTTAAGTTGGCATTATTACGGCCATAAAGTTCTGCTGGAGCTGAAGCAGCAGGTTGTTGAAATCTTCTTTGTTGGTAGTGTTGTTGATGGTATTTTTCGGATGGTGAACCAAGGAATAATGAAGAGGTTTTACTATGATTGCCTAATTGATCATCACCGTGATACATGTCACTATTCTTATTCTTCTTGAATACTTTGCTGTTGCGACCATTATTAATATTTGGATTCACCATTTGTAAAGATCGAAGAGCCACCATACGTGAAATTTGTAAAGTGATTTCAGGATGACGTCGTGCAAGAGCATTGAATAAAGTTTTTGGCATACGTGCTAATTCACTATCTCGGATAGCATGAAGTGTAGCTGGTGCAGGGATACCTGCTAATGCTTCCAATTCACATACACTATCACCACGACCGAATTCACCTAAAATTTCGATACCTCCACCTTTTTCACCGTGAATAGTACGAAGACGACCATGAAGTACCATATAGATTGAATCACTTGGTTGACCCTCATGACAAATGACTTGGCCAGAGTTTACTTGCATCCATTCTAATGCTAAATCAATATGTAATACTAAGAGAACATAGGAATTATAATGAAGTTCAGTCACATGGCTGTTTTCTTTCTCTCACTCTCTTTTCATATATAACTGTAACACTCTGTTTACTATGTATATTCATAATTACCAAGTGGACTCAATAAAGTAACCAATCTTTGAGCCAATTTGAGCATCACTGTAGGATATCTATCAATGATTCGATCCAAACTCTTACGTGAGAGATAGCCAACATAAACATCTGTTTTGGCTCTGATTTCGACAAAACTTGGATGACCCGTTAACGCTTCTAAATAACCGGCAATACCTCCAGGTTTAATACTAAATAAAGGTCGTTTAGATCCACGTTCATTTGATGTATCTCCATCCAAATCATTTGCTTTACGACCTGCAGGTGCACGCGAAGCCATGACAGGACCATGTTTTTCCACAATTGAAGTTCCTTCTAAAGCTGGGGATACATTCACCTCTTCTTCTTGTTGTTGTTGTTGTTGCTGTTGTAGTTGATCATCATCCTCATCATCCATCTGTCCGTATTTTTCATGCATGAATTCTATAGAAGCTTCTGATAATGTAGGTGATGGAATAGGCGATAAACTAAATCGTTTACTTTTCTTATCATGTCTATTTTTATACTTCTTATTACTTTGACTGCTGTTGTAATGGCGATGTTTGGATGAGGATGCCCCCGATGGTCCAAGTGGTTGTGAACGTTCCAAAGATAAATCTTCCGTAGCAGCAGGTGTCATGGAAACATCCAATACACCATCAATAACAAAAAATAATCCATTATTATGTTCACCTTCTTTTAATAGCACAGCATCTTTAGGGAAAAATAGAATTTGAACATCGTTGGCAGATAATGCTTCTTCATTTCCAGTAGCTGAAACAGCAGATGATGAAACTGTTGACATGTTATCAATATCCTCATCATAAGGAACACTTAGTGCACCTAATGAAGGAGATGCACTGGTATCAGCTGTACCAGCAGCAGAAAATAAATCCATTGGATAATAGTATCTTGATTGAGATTTTACTGTATCCATGGGTTGATGTTGTCCTTGTTGTCCTGGATGCTGCTGCTGTTGTTGTTGTTGTTTCTGCTGCTTATTGTTATGCCGTTTAAGTAAAGATGCTGAATTTGACAAACGAGGTGAGGGAGGTGGTAAACCCTGATCTAAAGAAGAAGATGTAGTAGTACCAGCAGTTACACCTAAACAATCTGCAAAACAATGTCGTACAGCTGCTCTTAAATGTTCATCATCTTTTACACTGTATTCTTCATGTTGATTGTTATGAAGGTGATGGTGGTGTTTATTGGGTGATGACCCTAACATATTTTGCTGTTGCTGTTGTTGTTGTGGAGATCCACTCGATGCAGTTGCTATGGTGCTACTACTTTTACAACCTAAAGAAGGAGTAGAAGGAATATCCATTGCTTGAATGATACCGCGTGTACTATTTGTACTACTATCTTCATTACTATCAGACCGTTCATGAAGATTATCATCATTTTGTTGAGTGAATTTACGTCGTAAGCGTTCAATACCACCAGGAGCAAATAAATCTTGTGGTAATACATCCATACTAGCAGATTCACTTGCCATTCTTTCCAATCTTAAAAGCTCTTTAGTTAAACCCAAATAGCGATGGCCTGTCATTAAAGTGACTCGTTGAAATCGGGTTAAAATAACTTGAATGATATGAGCAGCAGCCTTGGGAAACTTTTGGACCAGTTTATGGAACGCTTCTTCAGGGATAACTAAAAAAAATATGCATGGTAAAAATTATGTAATCATTAACAAAAAAAAAGAGGGAAATATCATGAACGAAGGGAGGGGGTAAAGGATTTCTTTATCCAATTCACCAAATTACAAACACATTTTCCTTTTATGTTTCATAGTAGAATAATAATAATAATAATAATAATAATAATTTACCTGCAAGTGTTGTATCTACTGTGGCACGTGCAACAATATTTGGATGCACAGACATATATCTACGTTTGTTATTAAATGAAGTTGATCCAGGTAACGAAGGAGAATTGACCATGGGTGAAGAAAAAACTTTTGCAGAAGATACTTCTTCATCATCTTCTGAAACTGTAAAATCAGTACTTGATCCTGAACGTTTTGCAGATACCAATGGATGTTGTGAATGCTGCATGGACGTATTTCTACTTGTTGTTGTCGATCCTTCAGCTTGTAAATTGGGGAATACAGTACGCCATCCAGAATTACCACTAGCAATACCTCCTCCTACTTCGTCGTTTGCCGTGTTTGATGATGACGATGGTTGTAATTTTTGTCGTTTGGATTCTTGTCGTGTAAAACTTTCTCGAAAGACGGATAAGATTGTAAACAAAGAAGATAAAGTACCACCTGCACTTACTTCATTAATCAATGTATAATCACGAAAACTATCACGGCCTTCATCATCATAATCACCAGTGATACCAACTCGATGACTATATTGTCCTTGGTGTTGTTGTCCATTATCATCGATCATTTCTTCATGGTTATTATTCTCTTCATCATATGTATCTGCCATCATCATCATCGTCATATATGGATCATCATCAGGTTTGACAAATAATTGCACGTGTCCGTGAACAACAATATAAAAAGATTTTTCTTGATGTGGTTGACGAAACAGTGTATCACCTGCCAGGAGTTTTTTAGTTTGCAAGTGTCTTGCCAATTCATGAAACACGTGTTGTTCCAAATAACCGAAAATCTTGATAGACGATAAAAAAGCAGACAAGAATTCATCCGGGTAAGTATAAGGTTTTTCATATAAATCTTGTTCATGACCATCGTCTGGGTGTAAATCAAAAAAGGACGAAGTTGATTTAGGTGGTTCAGTTGATTTCAAACGAGAATATTTGTTGAGGTAACGATAACGAGCAACCAAATAGACAGCAATGCATACAATGACAAGAATGGTCAAAAGGGAAGAGAAATTTAAATGAACGGTAAATGACCATGTTAAAATACGATAAAAAAATAAAGGAATCCAACTAATGATTTTAAATAAAAGTCTTGGTAGGAATCCAACTATTTCACCAATAATCGAACGACTTGCTATGTCAGTCGTTGTAACGATTGCTGCTGTTTCGTCTGATATACATGATGTTATTGAAGTTGTAGTTGCAATAGCAGTTGTAGTAGTTGTAGTAGTAGCTATATCAGAAATTAATGTAGAACACAAAGAAGTGTCCATTTTTTGTTTTGAATTGTTATTATAAAAGAAAGAGAAGGAAAGAAAGAGAGAGAAAATTGAAGTGCATGAATTTTATTCCTTCTAGTTTGTTGTTCCTGGTGAAAAAAAATTAACTACGATACTTCCTATTTTTCTCCTGAAGGAAGTTTTTTTTTTGTGCTACGTACAACATGGATGAAACAGTTCTATGATTAGATAGATTGATAATTTTTTTTATTTTTATTCAATCTATACATTATCCTTATCAACTACTTGTAAGTAATATTCTTTTAATTGATCAGGAGATACTTCAGAGGGACTATTCACAACTAAATCTTTTCCACCTGCTGCCTTTGGGAATGCAATAACATCACGAATAGAAGAAGTATTACATAAAATTGACATAAGTCGGTCAAATCCTATCATTATAAAATCGAATAACACGTGAATATTATGTTTTAAACAGCTGGATACTATATCAATATTTATAATTTACCAAGAGCAATACCGCCATGTGGAGGACAACCAGCACTCAATGCATCCAATAAATGATCAAATCGTTGATATTCATGTTTTTCGAGCTATTTTTTTTAAGTTTTTTTTTTCAGTGTCAGATCTTCTTTTTGAAGAAAAAGAAAGAAGAAAAAGTTATTTACCTGAAGAACATGATCGAAGATAAAACGTTGCATGATAGGTGAATGAATACGAATAGATCCTCCACCAATTTCCATACCATTTAATACTAAATCATAATGTTGACCTCGTACTTTAGCTGGATCAGTTGTAAGTAATGGAATATCTTCATCGAAAGGTGCAGTGAATGGATGATGTGTAGCTTGCCATGTACGGATATTTTGCTCATCAGGTGAAAATAATGGGAAGGATTCAATCCATAAAAATTTATATGTATTTGGATCAATTTTTAATAATCCTTTTTCTTGTAAAAGATTGGCTAAATGAAGGCGAACACGACCCATCAAAGTATTACCACCCTAAATAGTTATATTATATATTATATATGTAAATGATAACTATATCTATTTCATTATAATGTTATAGATATCAAGACAGACTTACATTGAGATAGGATTCACGCTTGTGTACAAGAACCAAATCACCTACTTGGATATCCATTTTATTATTCATATCAGCTTCCACTTGACCAATTTGATTAGAGTGTTTTAATCTTCCACATTTAGATGGCCAAGAGTTGATATTGTTTTCATTGATTTTAACAAATGCAAAATCCTAAGGTTATATATATTATTATCACTAAGTACTTGAATAAAGTTTCTTTTCTTCATCTGTAACTGAACTTTTAGTTACTTACTTTTTCATCTACAAGTTCTAATGCTTTTTGCATATTCTTTAATTCACTACCTGTCAGTTTTGACCCTTGTTTTACAACTAAACAGTCTAATGCAGAATCCTTTTCAATGACGTCTGATAAATAGTTGGTTATATCCTTGATCTATATAGATATATAATATATCCAGCATATTCATAAGCATATATGTATATATACATATTCGTTTATAAGGATATAGTAGCATACCTTCATATCAAATCGAACATCAGGTTTATCCGAACCATAATTCAACATGGCTTCATGATATGTCATATGTGGGAAATGAGATGCATCCAATTCAACATTTAATGCTTTTTTCCAAATAGCAGTAACAAATCCTTGAACAATTTCTTGAAGTTCTTTTGCTGTAATAAAGGACATTTCTAAATCAATTTGTGTAAATTCTGGTTGACGGTCTGCTCTTAAATCTTCATCACGGAAACATCGTGCAACTTGAAAATAGCGATCAAATCCTGCTGCCATTAACATTTGTTTATGCTATATTTTGTACATATTATTTGAGAATGAGATGTTTAATCCATGATATCATATAATATCCCATTCTCGATTTTCTAAAAAGTAAATATTTTATTAACCTGCTGAGGACTTTGAGGTAAAGCATAAAATGCACCTGGTTTGCGAGTTGGAACAATGAACTCACGGGCACCTTCAGGAGTTGATTTAAATAAAGTTGGTGTCTCAATTTCGGTAAATCCTAAAAAAAATTAAAAAATGTTGTCAATTTATACATATCTATAAATCAAAAATTCACACCAATTTTTTATCTTATATTACCATTATCAATAAGATGTTGTCGAACAGTATTGATAACTACTGATCGAAGGCGAATATTTTTTTGAAGTTCAGGCCGTCGAAGATCTAAATAACGATATCGTAAACGAACTTCTTCATTGGGCTATACATATATATATATATAATCAAACGATTAGTAAACAAACGATAAAAAAAAAGGATAGGTGTTATTTTTATTTTATTTTTACCAAAGTAGTTGCTGGTTGAGAAGGCCAAAAAGGTAATGAACTTGAAGCAGGGTTTAAACAATAAATCCTTTTCAATTCCACTTCAATAGCACCTGTACTTTGTTGTTTATTACTCATTCCATCTGGTCGTTTCATAACAATACCTTCAGCACAAACAACACTTTCTGGTGTTAATCGTTGAATTTCTGCTCGTAGTTCTGGACTTCCTGAACGAAATACAAGTTGTGTTGTACCAGACGCATCACGAAGCGGGATAAATATTAGATCCTGTGACATGGCTCTAAAATATAATTATTTATTATTGTTATTTTTTTTTCTTTTAGTTGACAACCTTTTAAACTCTTTTTTGGGGGCAAAAAAAAAAGGAAAAGTATTTAAATTTACCTTGGTGATTGAACCCAACCATTCAATACAACATGGTGTCCTTCATTATCGGCCCGAAGATCACCACATAAATGAGTTCGTTGAGGGTATTGACCATGGTACCGATCGCTGTCCTTATAACTTTGTAGTTCTTGTTTATAATGTTGAGTTGAGGAACGAAATGTTCGAATATTGGCATTTTGCAAACGTTTTGGTTTGGCGGTTCTAATTGTTTGTTGTCTAAGAAAGGCAATGCATGCTGAACGTGCAAGGGGTGACACGCGAGTTGCCATTGATATCAGACCTTTTTTTTAAAGAAAATAACAAGAGCGCAGTCTATAGCTTTATAAGAGTTGACAGCATCAAAAAGGAACCGGGCCAAAGTCCGACAATTCCCGGTTTTACAGGCATATTTTGTAAAACAAAAAGAGCTGTAGAAAACAAGTGTGTGCTTATATCTATTAGCTAAAAGAAGCTCATGTCATACATAGCAGATATTTTAAGTAATATTAACTATCCAGACGACATATTCATATTTATTGAATAAAATGTTGATACTGATGCTCATCCCTTATTGTCGAAAATCGTAAAATAGGAAATATGAAACCATTTCGTAAAATCATAAGCTATTGACAATCAATGATAAAGAAAAGATGTTACGGTAGCAGGTAGTGTAGAACAGTACTTGCTCAACAGAAGCCCTTGTCAAATCTTGTTAAAGATACTACTAAATAATACCAACGATTAATTTGAAAAAACTCCTGAAAAAATAATGTCAAAAAAATAATATGGCTGCCACGGTAACGTCATTTTAATAGCGCATAAATGGTTTATATTTCTCGGATTTTTATATTCTACTTATGTTTACAGTTTTCTTAAAAAAATAAATAAATACACATTTCCTCGCTTGAATCCTTCTATCGATTACTTGTATGCATGTATCTATTTTAGGACTCTATAGTTTAGCATACGTAATAAATATATTTGAGCTAAATTGAATTACCTAATATGCATCTTTTTAACCTGTCATTCTATAATGTAGTGCAATATCCAAATAGTAAAATTACGTGCAACTAAGTTCGTTGATAAAAGATGGTGATTGCGTGAAAATCCTACCTATGGATCAATATGAGTTATAATAATCGCTTGCGCTTAGTTATATTACATTAAAATATGTTACGTATCAATAAAAAAGATAAAGAAAATTTATGGTGTTTTAAGTTTAAGGTAGAAATGAAAAAGTCTTCATGATTTCATCATATTTGTCCTATGGAAGATATATTTTATTACTTTATTGAAGTTGAATCACCGACATTAATATATTCCTGCAGCATCTAACAACATAAAATAGAGGTAGAAGTTGTGAGTGTAGTGTGATCATAAGTAGCTGATGCGTTTGTATGATGGTCCTTGCTAGGATTTCTCTATTTCCATTTTCTTCTCTTCCCTCCTTGTCCTCCTTTTTTATACGTAATCTGGGATTTTAAAAAGATCTCCTTTCACCAACAAAAGTCACACGCCCCCTTTTATCAACACTCCACATCTAACACAGCAGATCCATTACAAAAAGACGGGATCGATCGGATATTGCCTAATATACTTCTTCCTTTTTCTTTTTATAATTTTCTTTTCTTTTCTATATACAGTATACATTAATCTTTTATTTTTTAATTTTATTTTAACTTTACTTTACTTTGAACTCCAAATATTTTTTTACTTACTATTATCAATAAAACAAAATGAGAAATCCTTTTCGTAAAGACAAAAACGTCCCACCTACGACAACGGAAATGCCTGCTGCGATCAATGCATGGGATAGTAGCAAGGTCGAAGATTATACTAACAATAATGGTAAAAATAATTTATCATTATCTGAGAATAATAATCCTTTCACATCATCATCATCTGATGCTGTTAATAACTATGGTGAAAAAACGGAACATTCAACAATACTAACGAATACAGATAATCATCATCCATCCCCTTCAACAACACCAGCAACCACCATGATGATAGACCGTAATAACACGCCAGAATCTATAGCAACTAAATCACCTCAACCTGCTGCCATACATACTCGTTCTGCAAGTATTGAAATTCCACCATTACCATATCCTACGGAAGATGAAAAAACAACGGCACCAATCAAAAAGAAACCTAACAAAGGAAGATTTTTTGTTCGTGTCTGGCAAATGATTGCAGCTGTAGGTGCTTTTGGATTTCAAGTGGGCGCAACACCGGTAAATAGTTGTTTATTTGTTTATTTATTTATTTTATCGGTTACACGACAGTTTGGTCGTGTCAACAACTTTGCTTCATCGTGAACGATCACACATCGTCAATAATTATAATAATCATAATATATGACTGATTTAAATGTATACTTATATTATTATTTTTGTTTAGTATTCAGGTCATGATATGCCATTCTCAAAAATTGGATTATTATATTATGTTTATGCTATTTGTTGGTTTTCATTTATATGGTCTTTATTCAACATTTATGTCTATTTGACACGTCGATTTGGTAAAGGAAGCAAAATTAAACGGCCCGTATCAATCTTGATGGATTGTTTTATTGCTGCTTTGTTTGGTGTCGGAACGTTTTATGAGTTTGCAATGTATAAATGTCCACCTGGTGCTTATGATGGGTGGTAATGTATTTCAATAATATCTCAATCAAAATGATAGTAGCAATATCTTTTATTTTACTTTATTTTCTTACCAAGCTAACGAACTTATGGTTTCTTTTTTTTTTTTTTTGTTCTGATTAGGTGTAATTTTTTTAATACTGGATCATTTTTTTTAGTGACGCTTTTTGCGACCTATGTACTTCAAGCATTGTGGGACGTGTTTGGTGGTATGTCATGTTTGCGACGTCACGACTAGCCATCACTTGAAAGATAATGATATCTAATACGTACAGGAATAATAATAACAACGAAATTATAATACATATATACATAATACTAGCTATTACCTTTATAAATATTTCAAACAATATGTATAAACATATATCATATACATTATATTATATTATATAAACTATAAAATAATAAATAAACAAAAATAAAAATTTGGCGTGATAATACGTACATACATGATATTGCAGATCCTTTTATATGTTAAATGATACTAATAATAGTATATAGATTCGCATCATTGTTTATTATTATTATTTATCCAGATGGATCCACAGAGACTACAGTAATTTTCTATATAATCTTGGTTTTCTTCTCTTCTTGATGCATTTACAGTATCAAACTAATAGGATTGCACATCTTAACATAAAATAAAGATCCTACGTAAAAATAATTATTCTCTGTATACCAATAAAACTAATTTCAACTCATTGATCATTCAAAATGTACTTGTCTTTTTCCCCGCTTGAAGGTTTCTCATAATCTCCGTTTCATGATGATTTGGGTAAAACACTCAAGATAAAAAAGTACTATGATTTATATTTCTATACAAAATGTTATACTAAAAAATTACAATCATGAAAATTAAAGAATTATTATAGAGTACTAATTATTGATATAGTTTTAGAATACAGGGAAATTCAGCTTCTCGATGGGTAATAAAATAAAGTATAATATGTCTCCTCTTTTTTTTTATGAGCTTTTATGTATAACTATTGCGCAATTAGGGGCCAATAAGGTTTGTCGTTGCGGAGAAAAATAAAAAGCACACCATCTCTTTTTAATCACTGTAACTTTTTTTTTATTTTATTTTATTTCCCTTTTCCTCATTCCCACCTCTTCAACTTTTAAAACTACATATTAAAAAGCACAATGTCAACCAACATTACTTGGCACGAAGGAGCTGTTTCCAAGGAAGAACGTCAAACACTTCTTGGTCAAAAGGTAAAATAATATCCATATATCTTATCTATAGTCTGTGGAAAGACTTGTCAACTCAGTTTTGAATTTATTAATATTAATATTAACAATCAACAACAAATTAATATAGGGCTTCACTATCTGGTTCACTGGTCTTTCAGCATCTGGAAAGTCTACTTTAGCCACTGCATTGGAACAAACTTTATTACACTCAGGTATCTCTGCCTATCGTTTGGATGGTGATAATGTTCGTTTCGGTTTGAATAAGAATTTGGGTTTCGGACCTGAAGACCGTACAGAAAACATTCGTCGTATTTCCGAAGTTGCTAAACTTTTCTCGGATGCTGCCGTCATTGCTATTACTTCTTTCATTAGTCCTTATCGTCAAGATCGTGATTCTGCCCGTGAACTTCATGAAAAGGCTGGTATCCCATTCGTTGAAGTTTATGCTGATGCTCCATTGGAAGTTGTTGAACAACGTGATCCTAAAGGACTTTATAAGAAGGCCAAGGCAGGTGAAATTAAAGAATTTACTGGTATTTCCGCTCCTTATGAAGCTCCTGAAAACGCTGATGTTCATGTCAAGACACATGAAGTTTCGGTTGAACAAGGTGTACAACAAGTTATAGATTATTTAATTAGCAAGGGTTTGGTTCAAGCTGACAAGTTGATCAAGAAGGATGCATAAATTACAAAAAAAAAAGTTCATCTAATTATTTGCTGTCATGTAGATAGAATTTGTTTTTATATATATATATATATATATTACACACACAAAAAAAAGCAAAAACCATTACATCATGTATAAATAGAAAGAAACGATTAGATGCTAAAATAAATGTATAAAGTAATAACAATAATAATAATAAACGAAAAAAAAAGACACATAAAGCAAAGAAAAGAAAAACAGGGAATAATAAAATTAAGAAAGGAAAGGAAAGAGAGTAAGAGGGAGAACTGTGTAATATGTACATAATATATGTGTGTATGCGTATGTATAGTGATGTTGTATATGTGCTGAAGTTGGTTATCAAATTTTTATTATTATTAAAAGAAATTTTATTCTTCATCGTCAATTTGGTCAAGATCGTCTTCAGTAAAGAAATCGTCGTCAATATCAAATGCATCGTCTAGGTCGAAAAGTAATATAATGACAGCAAGCATGGGAAGCATTACTTTGGGCCTCATAACTTGTTTTGTAAATTGAAGAACAACATCTGCCAGAAAGGCTGGTGAACCAGCTTGTTGTGTGATGGGCGGATTAAGAAAATTATAAGGCAAGAATGCAATCATTAAAAAAGAGTATGAGAACGAGTACTAGAGAAAAAGAAATGAAGTGTGGGGGCGGTTTGTCTTGCGTACTTTGCTACTGACATACCAAAAACTATAACAGCCAATCATATGATGACTGGGTTAAAGCTTCTGGAGCAAGAATACGACCAATCATCTTGGGCCAATACAATTACAACTTACCATGGTTATGTATTATGCAGAAATAGTTTTGTTGATATATATGCTTTTGTATGGTTACCAATGTTCTGTTGTAGGAAGACATTATTCCTTTTTATTAATTTCTTATTAAAACTTTAATTTCTTTCGTAACTGTACCCCTGTCATTTTATTATAGTCCATATGGTTCCGGGGGGGATAGACACAATCACGGCGATTAAAGTTATTTTTTAATAAAGATGATGTTACAGATTATTATAATATTAAAGAAAAATGAATACATTAATTCTATCTATTTATAATTCGTTCTTTTCTTCTTCTTGCTGAATAGCCCATTTGACTGCTTCTTCTACATGTTGACATACTGAATTGGCTGGGAAATGACTCGAATTACCAGGTTCTTGGAATACACCTGTACGTACCAGAATACTAGACCATCCATAATTATTTGCACCTTGGATATCAGCAGCAGGATTATCACCTACTGCATAAATCCTCGATGGTTTTTTACCACTATTAATCCGTTCAAGTACTTGTTCAGCAAAAGCGTAAGTGGTTGGATAAGGTTTGCCATAGGAAGTCGATTGTAAGCTAGTTCCTGTCAAAGTCTTATACACACTTTCCAATGCCAGTTTAAATGATCCTTGACCAAGACGAGGCACAGGAAACTCAGTACTCCAAATCTACATATATATATAATGATAAAGTAAAGTTTAATTGTCAAGTTGTTACATTCGATCCATTAAAGTGTACTTTCTTCTTTACTTACAATATCATTATTTGAAAAATAGATTGGAATTTCTTGTACGGTACAATCACCTTTTTGTGTACCTACTACACCATTCTCGGAACAAATGACGTCCAACATGATTTGCATATCTCTACCCCCTATATTATAGATATACCTTTTTCATTAATTGTTATTTCATATCTAACCCATGTAAAATATTCTTCACCGTAATCTCCCCAATATCTTATTAGCTGCTGCTACTATCAAATTTGCTTACAATCACGAGAATCATGAAACATCATGACAGCACCAATAGGTATTTTCGAAAAATCTAACGAGTCCTATAAAAGTAAATGAGAAAATTTACTCTTTTATTTCTACATCCATTATAATAAACGCGAGAATCTTCTTTTATGTTACTTACTGCATCTCGTGAAAGTGAATCACGAGAAGGATGACGGAATGGCCATACTGAAGATTGCCAATGATGTATATCATCTGGAATAATTACATTGTTGAATCCATATCTATAAAATTAACCCGCACCCCCAAAAACATGTTATATATCTATCAAGAATTTAACCTCCCAAAAAAAACCTTTATTTACCCTTTAGCTACTTCAAAACATTCACGATCTTTTCCTCCAACAACCAAAACATTCTTATCCTTGTATTGATGAACAAGTGCTTGCATAGGTGAATGAGATAAAACTACTTGCTCGGGTGAAATCTACTATGAGCAATTAATTTTAATACTGTTTCCAACTTGAATAATAATAATCCACCATCATAAAAAAAAGCCCTGTTTTATATTTTACTTACTTGAACATCCAACATATTACTGATCTGTTCTGCTTTAGCTTGTTCAGTGACACCACCTCCATTTGTTAATAAAACGAAAGGAACTTTTCTATTTAGTTTATTATTTAAGAGTTTATTGATTTGATAACGCGATAATTTTTTGGGATTATTTGTCTTTTACCTTCCAAGAGCATTATCACCATTGAGCATTTGGATAGCACTATTTCCCCGCACCCCCCAAAAAAAAACCGAGTGATACTATCACTTTTAGCTTTCTGAAATTTTTTTTCTCTATCCTTCCATTTGTATACTTAATTGTTTTATATTAACATTGTACCTTCTTGCTTCAGGAATGGTACGCTTCCCCTGAATTAGTGTTTTAAACATGTTAGCTATAATGTTGTTATATTTTGAATTAGAAAGTTAAGCAGGAGCAAATTTTTAAAAAAGGTACTTTTATAAGAACACCGTCAATGTCAAACGCGAAGGCATAGTTAGATGGTGTCACTTTAGAAGAAAATGCACGATAACTATGAATTCGTTTGGTTGCTATTGTCGTTGATGTGATGGTGGTGAAACGTGATAAAGTGAATAGCCGAGGCGACATGTCAAAAAAGAAAAACTAGAATGCAAATAAAATAAAATAAAATAAAGGGAGTGGAAAAACAAAAAGACAGATGGGTGGGGGAGTAAGATATAGCGCGCCAATCTAAAAAGAATGTTGCATAGCAACCGCACATCATCGTGGGAATAGAAAATTTTATCACTATCCAGCAATACAAATGTTGATTTCTGACAGCTTGCATATTGACCTCTCTGTCCCTGTATGTGTATATCCGTTTGTCAATATTGCTTTACTATGTCCTGTTTAGTGTGTATGTTTATGTATCCATAGATAAATAATTGTATAAATACATACTACGTACTGCAGACTAGTATTATTAGATATTACTATAACAAATATAGATAAAACATTCAAACATAATGTAACAATAGATTAAATTAAATATTTGTTAAGCTCCTTGAATTCGTAAGTATTCGCTAAACCGGTGCTCGTTAAACCGGTATTTCGCTAAACCGGTAGTATCTCTTAAATATTTTTTATATACTTAGTAAAATACCGGTGATTCGCTAAACCGGTATCCGGTGAGCTTTCTTAAATATTTACCGGGTTTATAATAGTATTATTTTATCTTATATAATATAATATCAGTTTTTTATTGATAACATTATTGACACGGCCTTCCTTTAACGTCATCTCAGTTCTTCGCTTTGTTTTCAGTTGGCTACTCTGTTTCCATAGAAATTGAAAATACACAAATCATTCTTGCCGTCAAAAGAAACCTTCTCAACACCTTATTGAGAACAGTGTCTCTTTTTCAACAACTTCACACAGATGCTTTTTCTTCTTTCTTATCTGAATATGTATGTATTTCTTTTCAACTTTGTCACGTACTAGTTTATTACCATTAAGTACTGTATGTAATTATGTTGCTGATACAATTTATTTTTACTCATTTATTCAACCGCTAACCATGGTCCATATTTTAAACACACTTTGTTGTACATTCATTATTAATCCTGTCTCTGGTTAACTGTTACTATTCGATGAATACTGTACACTACGTAATATCATTTTTATTACCAAAATATTAGCTCATAATAGCATAGATACATTATATCAGCTATCATTTTTTTTATCTTATCCGTACAGCTTAGTTATTTTTTCAGTATATTACATATTAGTACCACCTGCGTTTCAATTCGTTAAACCGGTAATTCGCTAAACCGGTACAAACCCTCACATATATTGAGTACCGGTTTAACGAATACTCACTGTATGAAAATTCGATATTTCATATCATGTACGTATAAGAGAAATGCATACCAGTGTTACATATATTACATTGACCTGTTGCAATTATGTACGTATTCTATCACGAACAAAAAAGAGCAAAAAATATTTAACATCTTCTATTGACAAATCAATCAGTAGTGGAAACTAATCTATTTGGGATTTCATTTTTATAATTTAGTTACTATAACAAGACCAACAAGGAAATTCTTTACCATAATCAAATGCTGATATAAAAAACGTATTACGTTTAGCAGAGTACAGAACAATTTTTTGTTTGCTTGACATATTGATTATGCTTTTGATTTTATGCTTACGGTGAGAATAAGATAAAATAAAAAGATACATAAATGGGATTTCTATAATTCACGAATGTGTCAAAAGTTTCCTTACTACAGTATCGGCTAGTGGATGCTTATTTGAGGATGTATAAGGGAGTTATTTTTTCTAATTACGTACGTATCACGTATTATTTGAAAGGTGGGTTGATGTTGTAAATGAGAAAGTAGTGATTTATATCTACCTAGTATGTTCGGAGGAAGATAATCAATTCAAGTTATCAAGACCTTACCTGGGTGGTTGTCATCATGATATTACTGTTGATTGAAGATTGATTGTTGACGAGCGTCTAATTCTGCTAAAATTGTATATACTATTGACAATATTTCTTTTGATCGTTGTATCCTTGATGTAGAAGATGGTTTGCTTTCTGAAGGCAGTTTAAATCATATAAAAGTGGATCTTTCAGATTTGATTATGTGTACTTTATGGTGCTTTTGTATTTAAAGACATTATATAGAATGACATTTAGTAAATGTAGAGGAAAAACTGCTGTTAATACGGCTTTGATATTTACCATTAGGGGGCTATCTTTTTCTCTAACATACATGACTGCTCCCCCCTTGCTGTCATTGGTATTCACAATATTGGGTCTGATCCTGATGTTGCGTGACAAGCTGCTATTTTTTTGATCTACTGATTTCAGCTCTTTTCAAAAAGAGCCAAATACTTTTATGTTGTCGAGTTACAAATTTGAGTTCCATTGGTGATGGGTCGTTTGTTTGAGCTTATATAACAGGCTACCATATGGGTGACTGGCACAGTTTGCTCTAATGACTAATTGATTATTGTTATATTAAATTATCTTTTTACTTGATTTATTAGGGTGTCAAAAGGGAGTAGCTGTTGTCAGTATAAGTATTTTACTTAAAGAATATTAGTGCGTTCGTATATGCTGAGTAGACTACTACTAATGTATCTCATGACTCTTGTTTGCGATTCTTAATCTGTGTGCTCTAACATTTATTTTGGGACCGTTCTATCAGTTTAATATTAGCGTTGGTAATAAGAACGGTGATGGTTTTATCATATTTGAGTTTTGATCTGATAAATTGATACACACTCGAGTTGCAAGTCTCAAAGGGTTAAAGCCTATTGATCAGTAATAACCCTGAAATAACGATTACAGTAGTAAAAAGATTCAAAATGCTAAAAGCATGTAGTTCGAAACTCGCCACTGACCCACTATTATGATTTTCAATGACTAAAAAAGAACGTGATTGCTGAATAAGACGGAGAATAGGAAGGCTACCAAGAGAAAAATCAAAAGTATGTTCAAATTGTACAACAAGAACCCTCGTCAAAACGCACCCCATCACATGTTTACGAATTCATCTACAGCTATCAGCCCCACGACATAAAACTGAAGACCCAATATCACATCTTTTAAATAAGATAACTATCGTTGCCTTTAAATAACATCGAGTTCTTTCCACGACGTATTAATCTTGATGAATGGAATCGAGAAATGTATTGTCTGACTAACGAGATACAAGAATTAACATAGATATTCTTCGAAACACAAAAGATGTGTCTTTAACATAACATCATTACTCACAATAATGGCAAAGGTATGAGACATATGGGTATATGAGAATCTGCCATTATCATTAAGAATAAATGTATGGGATGTTGTTCCTGATTCATTATTTTACGAAACACACAATTTCGTAGTTCGATAAAGTAAAATCTAGAAAGAAAGGAGAAGAAAACGATACGTAAAAAGAGTTTCTTTCGTAGTATGATATTATTGGAGTGG
The DNA here is from genome assembly GCA_025093555.1 of Circinella umbellata. Taxonomy (NCBI): domain Eukaryota; kingdom Fungi; phylum Mucoromycota; class Mucoromycetes; order Mucorales; family Lichtheimiaceae; genus Circinella; species Circinella umbellata. The sequence continues at coordinate 25,112 of JAIWNF010000033.1, read as the reverse complement.
TTAGTGCATGTTGTTTTGAGTTTGTTTTGACCCATCTCGTAACTTATCATTATTGTTAATATCTTTTTGTATTATATCTGTTCTATTATAACCAGAGTACACATAGCTATGTAAACATGTCTGTTTGGTCTGTCTTGTCAAGAATGTTCTATTCCATGCACATCCACTTTTGTTCAACTACCGACCTTACCATTATCATCATCAGCATCATTGTCATATGAATTAACACGTCTCTTGAATTTACAAGATGCTACTTTGAAAGTGCAAAAAAACCAAAATCAAATTTTACATAATCATAAGAATCTAAATTGTAATTGAAAAATTAAGATAGCAGTAGTTTGAAAAAATTATCGATCCTCATGCAGCATATGGTAAACAGAAATTAATAAACAAATAAAAGATGTGCTTTGTTGAGCACTGGATTGAAAAAAAACTGTAAAGTGAAAAAAAAAAGATTACGTGATAATTTTTATCTTGGGAAGAAATTGCATCTGTTGATATAACTTATTTGATGATCAACGTAACTTAAAGGATATACTCTCTTGGCCTGAATTCCTAGTCATGTTATGATCAAACTTAATTTTCAACACTGTGCATTATTTTACTTGCAGCATCGGAGTATGTTTGTGTATTTTCTATTTTGGGCGTATACTTAAAAATGTGGGTATCTGCATGATAGCTGATTGGCAGGGGGGGGCTTCAGGTTCCAAATATATTGTCTAAGGGGATATGAATCTGTTTTCTCGTTTTATAATTTTACTTAAGATAGGTAGTACTCGAAAGATGTAATTCATAGATCAATTCTTCATTTATATATATAAGTATCAGTTACGTGTATGTAATATTTTATAGTTTTTGAAAAAAAAAAGTACGTGAGAAGAATTGCATCATTTGTTTAGATGATGCTCCGTAAATAACCCAAAAAGAGTAAACACGTCATTATTATACAAAAAATGTGATTTGTTTTATCGATTGTAAAAGCTTTCCAGACGAAATTATGCAGTATGTAATAAAAAGTTTATCAAGAAGGAGTTTTTTCTTGTTGGCTCGGGAGAAGTTGATAGCGGATATATATAATATTTCCAAATAGAAGTTATCACACATAAAATCTCTGAACCTTCTATTTTTTTTTTACTCTTCTTCCTTTTTCTTTCACCTTTATACTTCTTCTCTTTTATTATTATTAATATTTATTTCTGATGAACAGTACAAGTTACAGTTCTATACCTTCAGACCCAAATGTCAAACAATTAGAATCCCCATTGGTAAGTACTACACAATATTTTACTAAAAAAAAGAGGAATGGAATTACCGATAAGAATGATATACAAATCGATAATGAAAAGAAAAAAAAAGTAACAGCAAAGAAAATATATATAGAATACACGGCTACGTAAACTTGGTTTGGCAACTATAGTAGTCCTTGTGGGATCAGGTGTCATTGCATCAATAGTTTTGTTATTAACACGTCATGACAATAGTAAGTACATAACAACCAAAAAAAACTTTTATTTTTCCTTTTATAATATAAACATTTTTGTGTAATTGTTTATTATATAGCACCCAAGCACCGCAACGTGATCATGATGATCAGTGATGGATTTGGTCCTGCTTCGGAAACATATGCTAGACAATATCATGGTTGGAGAGAAGGACTTGGTATAAAATCAATTCTTCCTCTTGATCATATTCATGTTGGTCATAGTAGAACACAAAGTTCGTCCAGTTTGATAACTGATAGTGCTGCTGGTGCAACAGGTAAAAAAAGGAGAAACACAAATACATCTTTATACATGCGTGGAAATTGTCTCTTAGTAACTTCTAATATATAATTTTATCACTAAGCTTTTGCATGTGCTCTTAAATCATATAATGGTGCCATTGGTGGTAAAGTATTTCCATTTATTTTATTTTATGTCTATAACTATTGATAAAGGAAGGATTAATCAATAAATAAATAATAAAATAATCCCAATTGATTAAACTAAAATATTTTTTTTATAAATAATAGTGGATCCTACAAAGAAGCCATGTGGAACAGTATTGGAATCGGCCAAAGTTCATCATGATATGCTGACAGGTCTTGTGGTTACATCGCGTATCACTCATGCAACACCAGCATCGTTTTCAGCACATATTGATTGGCGAGACAAGGAACCACAAATTGCGGAACAACAAATTGGATATAATCCATTGGGTCGTACCGTTGATTTAATGTTTGGTGGTGGTGAATGTGAATTTCTTAGCAATACAACCGATAATAGTTGTCGGCAAGACGAACGTGATTTATTCGATGAAGCACGTGACGTATTTGGTTGGGAAGTTGTTGGTTCACGTAAAGAATTTGATACCATTTCGCCCGAATCTGCTACATTACCTTTGATGGCGCTATTTTCACCTGATGTAAGTTTATAATAATTATGACCCATGACGTCAATAGTCGTACATGTATATATACATATATGCAAAGAAAAAAAGGATAATGAGAGAGGGGAAAGAGAAAGCAGGTACGAATTTTCGAGTAGTACAAACACACGCCGAGAGAGAGAGAGAGAGAGAGAGAGAGAGAGATAATCCCATTAAAAACATCCTTACGTATTGTTCTCATTAGCATATGTCATATGAAATTGATCGTGATCCAACACAACAACCTTCCCTTAAAGAAATGGTTCAAAAAGCACTTGGTATTTTAGATGATAAATCTCGAAAATCTGGTAAGGGATTTTTCTTAATGATTGAAGGAAGTCGCATTGATATGGCTGCTCATTCGTAAGTTTTTCTTTTCAATTATGATTCAATTATGATTTTGTGGTACACAAAAAAAATAAGGAGTAGTCTGGGGGTACTTGAATTTAGTCAACGTGACTTATGAGAAACATCACGTGAGGGTGTTGTGTGTGAGATTGGGGGTACTTTAAAAAGTAATAACTCTCCCATCACGACTCATATATAATATGATTAAATTGATCGTATAATTTATATTATTATTATTAGAAATGATCCTGCAGCCCATTTCCATGATATTTACGAATATCATGAGACAGCTTCAGCTGTTATTGATTACGTTAAAGATCATCCTGATACTGTTGTTATCTCGACAAGTGATCATGAAACAGGTGGATTTACCTTAGGCCGTCAATTGGGTGAAAGTTATCCCGAATATAAATGGTGTGTGGATATAATTTTTCTTATATCAAAATATATCAAATTAAATATAACTTATTGTGTATAATGAATGGTTATTAGGAACCCAGAAGTTATTAGCCGCGTTCGTAACTCCAGCGAAGCTCTTGCACGCGTTTGGAATGAAGCGGTCAAATCAGATACAACTTCTACTGGATATCTTCGCAAAGAAATTATTGCAAATGGGTTGGGTATTGAAGATCCTACTAAAGAAGAACTTGAAAGACTTGCTAGTTGGAAAGAAAATAACGAGGATATCAGTGTATTAGAGAACATTTTGGCTGATATGGTCAGCAGACGTGCCCTGATTGGGGTAAACAAATCTTATATTTTATTTAGTTTTTGTTTTTTATTTTATCACACACACACACTAAATTTATTATAAAACTTTATTTATTTTTATTTTACTGTAGTGGACAACTCATGGGCATACTGCTGTCGATGTCAATTTATATGCATTCGGTGAAGGCACTGAATGGTTACGTGGTAGTCATGAAAATATTGAAATTGGTGATTTTATTTCAAAATATTTAAACCTTGATTTAGATGATATTACAGATCGTTTGACAACGTAAGTAACAATATACATCACTCAAAGTTTGATTGCATTGCATTTATTTAAATAATTTTAACAAAAATATTTATTTTATATTTTATTATATAGTGGATGGGGAAAAGAAGAAGAAGATATGGAAGCTACAATTGATGTAACGGCTCAAATTTCAAAACATCAATTATATCATAATTAGAAAATACTTGTTTGTTTATCTAGTATATCAAAACAGAACATATCCCACTCGGGATCACCCATGTCTTCTACACACACACACACACACACACACCTATTTATACACGACTATTATGTCTATATCTTTTAGGTAATTAAAGTTGATTCGCTTTAGAATTTGTAGAGTTTGTTCATTATATACAATTTTATTTTTATTACTTTCAATAACCAATAAATATTCTTTTTTTTTTTGAATTCATTTGTCTTGGAAACAGCATATATAATTTTTTTTTATCTTAACTTTTATATATATCCATATGGATGTTTATTATTGTTTCACTTAAAAAAAGAAGTAAATAATTTATCAGCATGCACATCCACCGAATTCTTTGGAGTTATCACTATCAATTCGAATAGGGTCGCTAAAATCACTATAGTAATTAAAAGTGTAATAAAAAACTATTAGTTTTATTCTAAAAAGATATAATCTTTCCATTACTTTTGAAACTTACCTATATCTATTATATTGTTTAAATATATAAAAAAACGATATAATAATAGTATTAGTAAATATATATCCCTATTCTTCCTACTTCTCCCCCCCCCCCGAAAAAAACACACACAACCCTCCCCCCATCAAAACTCACAATTCAACGTCCGTTTCTTGCTGCAATGCATTCTTTGCAATTGTTTGAAATGCTTGTTCAACATTAATGGCCTCCTTTGCAGAAGTTTCAAAATAAGGTATGTTACCCTTAGCTTGGCAGAAAGCCATTGCACGTTTTTGAGAGACCATACGTTTAGATTCATCTACATCCACTTTATTACCCAAGACAACAAATGGAAAGTTATCGGGATCACGTGGTGATGCTTGTACCAGAAACTCATCATGCCATTGTCCTGTATAATTGAGTGTAGGTTTCAAACAAAAATATTGCATGTGTGAGAAACAACCCACTTTTCATCCATTACCACTGCTCGTTAGGTTATCCTAACATATTTTTCATCCCTTTCTTTTTTTTTACCTAATGATTCATAACTCTTGTTATTATTGACATCGTATACAAGTACACAACAATCAGCACCACGATAAAATGCTACACCGAGCGATTGAAAACGTTCTTGTCCTGCTGTATCCCAGATCTAATCATAATTATATATAGTATATAATATAATTAGTTAAAAAGGAACAAGAAGATGAAAATAAAAACTCAAGTTACATAAGAGCTTTGTGTATATAAAAAACATAATAATGACCTGCATCGTAACAAGCTTATCATCGACCATGACTTCTTTGGTTAAAAAGTCGGCACCAATGGTTGCTTTATATTGACTACTGAATTTTTTGTTCACATATTGATTCATCAAAGATGTTTTACCAACACTAAATACAATTGAATTCAATCGTCAATTCTTTTGGTTTATCATATGAGTTAAAGAAAGATTGTTAAATATAACTCTTCTTACCCACTATCACCTAAAATGATGACCTTCCATAACAAAAAAAAGAGAGCTCATTTAGAATGATAATAGTAAAAAAATAAAAATAATAAAAATAATAGTAATAATAATAATAATACCATTACGAGCAAAAATGTGAACTTGTATGACAGTTTGAAAAAAGAGCGTAAATAAATACCATACCTTTAGCAAGACTTTTTTTCTGTTCGACATTTTTAAAAAGATCAAAACTATAAAGAAAAAGGTGTATTATGAAGATATTTGAATAATGTGCACCCAGAAAAGAAAACCGCTCCTGCAATGAAAGATTTACAAAAAAGGTGAGCGGGCCTATAACACTAGGAAAATCGGTATTTTGTTTTGACACATTATCAAAGTCGTTTACCACTGCATATGAAACTACTTATTTATAAACAACTGACTGACAATACGCACTTGATTTTATACTGATGATATTATTAATAACAAATTAGAAACAATGAGATAACAAACTTGGTCATAACAAACATCTATAAAACAACCAGCACTCATTTTTCTTATGCATGAATATACTTCCGCTGCATGTTCAAGATGATATATTCGGGCCCACAGTATTGTAGAACATCGAATAAAAAAATATTTAAATGTATACTTATAAAGATATAAAATACATTATAAGTAAAGAAAGATGTAGAATAAAGTCAAAATCAAAATATTCTAATCTACTAATGAGAATTGTCACATATAATATGATGGAAGTTATTTGTTTTATTTAACGTCTCCAGTGAACACAGCGTCAGGTCTGATATATTTGTTCTAGACAGGTTACTAAAACGCATAGAGAAGAGAAAAAGCCCTGTTGTTAACACAAGGGAAAGATCGAAGGAAGTCACATATGTAGTAAAAATAGTAGGAAATTATTAAATGAAATATAATCAGTGTGTATTGTAGTCCTGATACCACTCCACTTCTAGTTTAATCTACTACTATATCAACGGAAACTAACTTATCATAATCAAATCGAAAAGGTCACACCAAATAAATATTATATGATATATAAGAGAATAAAATACTGTAAGTTCTGATTAGAGCCACCATTATTTTTTGAAAGAGCACATGTTTACACACATGTATTGCCATATTCTACCAATGAAAAAAGTTAATATAAATAGAGAGATTACTTTATTTTAGTTCAATATTGTTCTGTTGGGTCTTATTAATTTGTTAATGTCTTATAAAAATTATTGTGTTATATCAATGAAATTTAAATAAGATAGAAGAGTCAGTAAAAGCATATTTAGTAAAAAGGAGCAACATAAGAAATAACTGAATAAATGAAAATAAAAAAAAAATAAAAAATAAGAGGTATTCATAAAAGATAGGACATAACAAAATAAATAAATTACCGTCAACCATAAAAAGATTAAAAAAATATTATGCAGCATAACCAAGTACAATATTATAATATATATGTTAATTTAACGCCATATTTCTATTGCAAAAGTAACTGCAACTTCTGTATTGTCAACTGGATATTCAATAGCTTGTGCCACTTATTTTAAGTAGCTTTCAGCCTTTCACGGATCTTTTGGTTTTCAAACAGAAAAAAAAATCTGTTCTAGCCGCGGACAGCAAAACTCAAACATCTGTCAATACTTCTCCACCTATGGTGCTATGTTTTGCTAGTATTACCCAACCGGAGCGCGTTCCTTTAGCTCACACTCACCGCCAAACCAACACTAATGAAATGAATAAAATTGTTTACTACTTTCAGGTCTGGAGGACAGGACGCTCACTGGCAAGTGTCATTTTTAACACCAGTCTTTGCCCCGGAATAGTTGATGATACCATTGATATTCTAATGAAAAAGTTTCCAAGCAACAATGATATTCTTCCTCACTGTGAAGGATCCCACGTATTAGCTGAAATCAACCTGTCCTTGGAAGAACAATGATTACATGCTATCAATATTAAAGTCGATTTTTCTTCCAATATTACAATCTGTGCAACAAGAGCAATCCAAAAAAAAGGCTAAAAGAAAAAAAAACTACATCTTACTGACCTACCTTTACCCAAAGCAGAAGAACTCAAACAAGGTCTTCGTCCAACATTGCAACCATAGAGTGAAACTCTTGTTATTGAAATAAATGTCATGCAAAAACCAAAGCGTACATAGGTAACAGCTGCTGTGCAGTGCTCACAGCACCATTTTGCGCAATTTTAAATGTTTTTGCAGTCTTCAGTATCTTATTTTGCGTTAATTTAATTAGTCAATTTGCGCTCAGTATCAAATCATTTTGCATCATTAATATTATCTTATAAGAGCATTATCTCTTTATCCAAGATGAAATAAGAAATCATATTTGAAATACAGATGTGAACAGAACTGATGTACGTTGACTTGTATAGTTAGACATGAAAATAAAAAGAGATTATTTATCTGGTTAAGCAGTGAGTCCCGCACTCAAGTCCCCACTGTATCGGGGACTTGGAAATAATATTTTTCATCACCCGCAAACTAGACTGACGAAATTAATGCTGTGAGTTTATTTACAAAAACCGTGTACCTGCCTTTTTAATTCTTGTCACTTTTTTTTCATTTTTTTTAAAAAAAACACTTTTACATTTACTTTACCGAAATAATCATGGGTGGTTCTGGAAGCGGTCGAAGACAAATCAATGGCACTCCTGCACAGAATCGGGAAAGAAACAGAGATATTAGACTGAATGAGTTGTCTCTTAATAATTCTGCTGTAGCAGATATGGAAAATGACGAAGACGCAGCTTATAGAGATGCTAGGGATCGCACTGCCCTTGAGACATTTAGCGCAGCTCGACAAAGTCGTCCTCAAAACACCATCAATCAATACTTGAATCGCCAACAAGAATTCAAAAGATGGTGTATCAAGAAAAATGTTAATGCTATCCCTGATGATGGAAAGCTTCACTTTTTCTTGAAAACAGAGGTTGGTTTTATTGCTCATTAGTGTGTTTCGACAAATAAATGTAATTTTGTTACTTAAAAATCTTATATAAGGTTGCTTTCCGTCCCCACCGAAAGAGAGGAAAAAAAAGAAGTGCACTAGAAGATTCGCATGAGGATGATGCCAATCAGCATTCAAATGAACATGGGTCCAATGGTGTCAACAATGCTGACCATGCCGACGATGAGGTCAATGACCTTCCTCAAATCGACACAGCATATCAAGTAATGGATATGATGGACGAAATGGATGAAGAGAGAGATGGTTCTAGCTCTAACACTAGCACTACCACTCCCACCAATGATTCATCATCATCCACAATCAACAGCACAAGCATTGAATCTGCCATTACTCGACAATTCAATGAATATGCTCAACTCGCTTCTGGGGTACCTGGCAAACGGGTCAGATACTCAACCGTTGAAGCATATGCTGCTGCAATTGTTGATCTTTGGGCCGAGCAATGTTTGACGGATAATTCTTTTCGTCCAAGTCCTCGTGGAAAACGAGTGAAAGCATTACTTGACTGGTTGCGTAGAGAAGACGAAAAAATCGCTCGCACAAACTTTGATGATAGAGTATGTTTAAGACAACTTATTAAGCAACTTCTTGCTATATGTGTAATGTATAGATAATCTAACAAATACATTTATTTTTTAAGGGTGCATTTACCGCTGCAGATGGCTATACCACTCATGCTGAAATGGAGAAAATTGTTGATCAATTTTGGACAAATGGAACTGAACTTGGTCTTCGAGATGGTACATCATTTTTATTGCAGCACTACGGTTTGCTTCGCGGTGAAAGTATTCGAAAAATGGAGTTTGCTGATTTGCAATCGCTTCATTTGGAGGATGAAGGTCCCAGCCAATGTCATGCTTTGGTAATGGTCCTTAAACAAGGAAAAACTAACAAGTTTGGGCGCGTTGAAGTTGCTGGATGTATGCGAAACAAGAACGTGGCCATTTGTCCTCAAATGATGCTTGCTTGTTACCTTTTCAGTCGTTATGAGATGTCTGGAGAGCAATTTCCTAGCATCAATAAGAACGCGGATTGGTTTTTCTACAAGCTCATCAAAGGAACGACGGAGGATCCTCAAAAGGAGTTGTCATACCGTCAGCACCTTAAGGCAATCACAAAAGCATTTGAGGGAGCTTGTCTCCATTCAAAAGCCAAAACTCATGCTATGCGTGGTGCCGCAGCTCGAATGGCAGAGATTGGAGGATCAAGCGAGGGCGCCATTCGTCGTGCAGGCCGTTGGAACACAAGTTCATTGACAACAGCCTACCTCACTAACCTTCCCCACGAACTTCTTCGCACCCTTGCAGGTTTTCCAACAGAGCGTGGATATTTTTATCTCTCTCGTGCCAATGTTCAACCGTCTCAAGAGCTTTGTAAGAAAATTTTCAAGTTCGTTGACTATTGGCGTCAGAAATTAGATGAAGGTAATGTTGAACAAGTATCATGTGCCGCCGATATGTTTTTGAAGCTATTGGATAGGCTACGTGTTGTCTTTTTGCAGGACTCGGTTCTTTTGAAAAAGAGATATCCTCAGCATTTTCTTTGGAACCATCCTTTGTTTCAAAGTGAGCTGTATAAAGATTTTGAAAGGTAAATATATTGTTTTTATAAAGATGTGATTCAACTTTTTTCTAACATACTTTTGTTAGATCTGTTGATGCTGCTGTGGAAATCACTGAAGAACCTGAGCAACTGCAACTGCAAAGAGCAGTACCATTGGTTGCACAACATCTTTCTGATATCAATCAGCAAATCGCATCGCGTTTTGATGCTCAAGCCCAAGCCCAGCAAGCCCAACAAGCTGCACAGATGCAGGTTCTCCAATCCCTGTTGTCTGTTGTTACTCCCTTGCAAGTGCTTGTTCCTCACATCAGCAGCCTTGCAACATTAGCACAGCAAGTCGCTGGCTATACTTCTGGGCAGGTTCCTTTGACAGTAACCTTGAACTTGGGCAATGTTTCTCAACAACAACCCACTCAAGAACAAACACCTCAACCCACTCAACCCACACAACCCACACAACCTTCTCCGCAACCTTCCCAGCAACCACAAGAACTACCGCAACCATCACTTACAACAACATCCATCTCTCTCCCTTTTTTTCCACCACCACCACCAGTACAGAATTCAGCACCAGCACCAACACCAGATCAATTGCCTGTACCCACTTATAAAATGTCTCGTAACACTGTTACGCTTGATATGCTTTGGCGTGAATGGTACCATGGCTTGGCTGGCGGTCCTTCTATTGAAGAATTAGAACGCTTGTACCATGTTGCATGGCGTCGAGAAACAAAAGAACATAGATTTTATAATCGCAGACGTATCATCATCGAAAGCATTAAAGATTATGCTGCACAACACAGACTGACGAATGAAGCAGCTGTCACGTTATTAGAAGAAAAGCGAAGTAGGCAAAGAAAAACCTTACACTGGATTGCCGAAAATCCAAGCATTTTTTTCAATAACTAATATCTTTTATTTCAAATTTACTACATTTTTTTCCTAGCTTTCTCTACCTCCACAAACACATCTTATTGCTTGACAATATTTTAGAATATTTTTGCGTCATATTTTTTTCATTATTATATACACTTTTCTCTTTATATTTTTTTTTCATTATCCTATCTTCTCTTTTATTCTTATTTCTTTCATATTTCTTCAGCCTCTCTTTCCAGTTTTCTCTAATTTATAAGCTCATTTGATTATTCTTTAACCTCAATTTCCTCATGTTCGTCAATCACTATTCATCGTTTTTCTGATTTTTTTTCTAGCTAAGCTGGTCTTCCCCCAAAGCATTGTACCTTTTCTTGCTGATTGTTTGGTCACTACCTACAAGTAAGTGGTAAAGAGCAGGTTAAGTATATTTGTCACTTTGGATATTCATGCGTATTTAAATATTAAATTGCACAGTGCTACTAAATAATTGACAATATATGGATAAAATGATAATCATGATAATCATGATTGTAACACTACTTAGAAAAAAAAATAATTCATTTTTCTAGCTTATATAAACGATAATATATATACAAGAACTTTAAGAAATTATAAAATCCATGCTCAGGAAACAAAGTATAGATCAATATCCGTCCTCTTTCCATTCAATCTGCTTATACTCAAACTAACATCTATAGCAATTATGACCAAAGCACCCTCTTCCATCATAAACTGTAAATCCCTTATATTAAAAAAGTTATATTATTATCATCCATATTCCAAAATCTACATTGATAAACTAATGATTGTTGTGTTTTCCCAGGAAATGCTATCATTGCTATCAAATTACCAAACTTTTCCCACCAATCCATAGCTATTACCTCTCATTTTGTTAAACTCTGAAACTGTTGATGGATCATTAAGTGGTTGTTCTCAATCCTACTTTCTTTTCAATGCAATGGTATCAATTATCGCTTAAAATAATGTCGAGAAATATTTCGCCAGGGGTTCATAAAAGAATAAATGATAGGTTCGTCGATCAAGTGCGAAATACAATGAGGATTTACTTAAAAACAATATAAAAATAATTTATATGAAATATACATCGTAATCTGGTTCGCTTAATACTTTTGTTTGAGGAAGTTCCATGCGCAGTCTTTAATATTAATGACGATCCATGTTTAGCAATGCATGTACGATCTTCTTGCGTGTTTGGCTCGTACGAACATTTTCTATTGCATTTCGATTGAACATATAACCGAATGCGAAACTGTTGCCTGTTGATGTGTGTGAATATTCTATCTGCTATGCATGTTCTTAGAACAAGTATCTGTTTGATTTGTTAATCGATTGATTCTTTCTTCCCATCATGAAGGTACCCATATGTAAAAAAAAAAAAAAAAAAAAAAAAAAACGATGAGGAAAAAAATAGTTTTTTTAGTGTTATGCAGGCAGGGACTTCTATATTTTGAGTGGGGACTTGGAGTGCAAATAAAGCACTTATTTTTCACTTTTGCGTAAAATAATTGGCTTACTATTCCCGACGTCCCTTTGAGTTTGAAATTTTGGGGACTTCGCTGGACTCAATGGGACTTTGAGGTTTTATAAAAAATATGAAATATGATTTGCTTTATCTTCTTTTTATTTAATGTCAGCGAAAAAATAATAAGTATAAAAATGAGTTCTAATGCTATAATATAATAATTGATCTCTAAGCGAGGTCAGAAAAGGGAAGGGTAGCGTGGGGAAATCATATTTCATATTTTTTATTTTCACGTCGAACTATACAATTCAAGTGTCGAAATAAATTCTAACAGAATTGGTTGAGACACTCAAATAAAAAATATGAAATATGATTTGCTAATCCAGAGAATAAAATACAAGTAATTTTTAAATATGAAATATAATGTCTTTTTTTTTTTTTTTGATCAGAAACCAAAGTATGATCGGTTGCATCATAGAAAACCTCGTCGTCATTGGAATCATCGTCGAGAAGGTCGCCGCTGGTGATTAGAGTATTGGTAAAATCAAAGGTAGATAAATGTTCCCGACGGTAATGGTACTCAAAAGTAGATGAGGAGGACCAGTTGCCCATAGTAACTATGTCTTCTTTGGGAATACCCGATTGAAGAGCTAATGAAGAGGCAATGGAACGTAAAGAAACACGTTTTTCATCAGTAGACCATTTTATAAGTTTTTTAATCTAAGAGTGTATTGTTCGAGTACTAATTACTTTGTCTGGTTGTAAAGAGCTGACGAACAAAGTAGTAGCTTGACAAATTGGACGTCTTGCACGAAAGAAATGGAAGGTATGGATCGGACAGAGACTAGGAATAGTATGAGCCTTGACTTGGAATGACTTAATGATTTGACGTCGTTTACGTTTTTCCTTGGGAGAGTGAACTTCAAAAGAAAGAATAGAAGAATCCGAGATGGAGACAGAAGCAAGTGGTATACGTTGTAAGTCAGGGGGTCGAAGAAAACAAGTAACACCAAGAAGAAAGGCAAGCTTGCTTTGTAATGTGGCGAGAGTAATAGTATGACTATCCAAAGATCGTAAATAGTCAATAGTAGGTTGAAGATTGATAGTTGATCGATGTAAACGAATAGGTGGTGCTTGTCGAAGAAGGGTAGTAATAAATGAATTAAGGCGATCATCTTCATGTAAGCTGCTTGGGTTGTGATGTAAATCTGTTACTGCTGAGCGCATAAGTTGTAAGGTCGAAATCGCATAAGAGTGAGTGATATATATATTACTCAAAAAATTAATAAGATGAGCTGGAGTAAAAAGTTGTGGTGAAATTTGTTGTACAATGCACCATCTAATAAATAAATGCTGTCCTGGTTTGTATGATCTATTAGTGGAATTTTCTTGTAGCCGATGGTTAATAAGAATCGATTGAGCATTTTGATTTAAATCTGATTGCTGATATTTTGAACGGATAAGCTCCAAACGGCGAGTTTCCAAGTACTGTTGGTCATAGGCCAGATTGCTGTTGGTGATGGTAGGACAATTGTTGACGGTTCGAGCATGAGAGGTGAACGGATGCTCAGTGCTTGAATTGTAGGGAACCAAAGTACACTGGGCCACCAAGGCGTGGTCATTGTGACCTATGGTAGATTCTCTTGTATGATCTTCTGCAGGCAGTGGCTGATAAGGTTCCAAGGTGGGCTGAGATATAGGTGGTGAAATTGAGTCTAAGGGATAGTGAATGCATCAGTGAATAAGTTCCCCGGGTCTGGGAGCCAGGACACATATCTTGGTAATTGTTTCATTATCCTGTCATTAAACAGATCGACGTCGTTTGGGCCCAGATGGCGTTGAAGAGCCGCAAAGGTCGAGCGAGCAATCATCCAATTGTTTTCCAATATAGGTGACGAGATTCGAAGTCGGCGATCATGTTGTTGACCTCAGAAATATGGGTAGATTGAATAGTAGTCACTCGTTTGAGGCACCATTTCCATAATTGAGTTGCTAATTCTATTAAAGGAAGGGATCGGGTGTTACCTTGTCTGTTCATATATGCCATTGAGATCGTATTGTCTGTATGAATAAGAACGCACATATTCTTGAGATGAGGGAATGTCTTCAGAGCTAGAAAAGTAGCTTTGAGTTCACGCCAATTGATAGACATTTGGGACTCTTGGTGAGACCAATGGCCGAAGACTGTTTGTTGCTTGTTGTTGGGAAGAGGTAAGTGGCAACCCCATCCACTGTTGCTGGCATCAACGTAAACGGTCTGTTGAGGTGTTTGCAGTAGAGTACTTTTGCCGTTCCAATGAATGAGATTGTTTTCCACCATATAAGTTCCTAAATACATTCTACTCATAGCTGCTGTGGTTTGTCCCAATCTGCTGATGATCATACCATCTGATTTTTCATCCTCAGTAGGTGTTATGTGTATAATCGAGCTGATATCAATGTAAAAGTTGCTGATTGGATTCACATAGTAAGACTGTGAATTGTACGTGGTGATTGAATTGGTTTCTTGAGAATTTGTTGTATACTGCAGCGTAAGTCTCGTAATTTTTTCCCTCGTAGTTGGGCTGTCATTTTGGCTGTATCCAATAAGAAGCTGAGGTGCTCGAGTGATTGTTGTGGTTTGAGAATTGACTTGGCATGATTGATGATCCAACCTAATGACTTGAGTTTCTTAACAACTAACTGAGTATGCTGAGTAGTGTGGGCTTTGGAGTCTGCAATAATGATCCAATCGTCGAGATATGCACTGAGACGAATTCCTTATAAGCGAGCCCATTCGAGGATTGGTTTTACAAGCTTGGTAAATAACCAAGGAACCAATGACAGGCCAAAGGGAGTGGTGCAAAACTGGTATGTTTTGCCTTTCCAGTTCAAACAGAGATAAGGATGAGAGTCTTGATGAATGGGAATATGAAGGAATGCATCTGACAGGACAATGGATGTTAAATAATTGTTTCGTTTGATTTGTTTGGTAACTTCTTGTAAAGTTTCCATCTTGAAGTGTGGTGCCTGAATATAATTGTTGAGTTTTTTGAGGTTGAAAACAGGACGAGAGCCACTGTTTTTCTTCAGGATTACAAACATGCTGCTGTAAAACCCTGGCGTTGTCGGAATAATTTCTTCAATTGCGCCTTTGGTTAATAAAAGTAAAATTTCTTGATCCAAAAGTTGGTCTTGTTGGTGATTGTACCAAATGGTTGGTTGAGGGAGCATGCGGAGTGGAGGTAGTGAAACGAAGGGAATTTTGAAACCGAAACGAATGGCTTTGTGAAGCCATTCGTCGATTGAAAGAGTGATTGTTGTATCCAACACATATTATTCATAAAGATAATTATTTGTCATTCTAATTATTAAAGTATAGCGTATCTTTAATTATGCTTTGCTGACATTTCATGTATTTTCCTATTTGGACCATGATTTATAAGAACACAGAAGTCCATCTTCTATAATGATATAAGGTTACAGCTGCGTAGATATATCATATCGTCAACCGCTCAAAGTCTAATCTTAATATCATTAATCTTATATTCATATTCACACGGCCATGACAAATATAAATCTTAGGTATACACATATCAATATATCCCACTGATAATAAGATTCATATAAATAGAGATAATATTTTATTTTAATAAACTTCAGTTGAATTATTGTTCTTTTGGGTCTCGTTGACTTTTTAACGTCTCTTTTATTTTATTATATTTGATTGATATAACACTCTCTTCAATCAATTTTAAATGGATCCACTACCATAAACGCCTTTAATCAAATTGTTCAACAAGTTATATTACTTGACAATGAAATTCAAAGAGATCGCAATGAAGAAGAAAGATCTGGTCGTTCTCTTTTACATATATCAAAGCAAATCAGAGCTCGAGAAGCTTACAAAGCTGGTAAGCGTAATGGCAGCAGTGAATCTGTACCTGGACGAAAATATACAGATCGTAAACGAGAAATCTTTGCAAAGCATCTGGAGGATGACTATTTTGATGATAAGGCTTTTCGACGTCGCTTTCGTATGGAAAAAAGCTCTTTTTAATGATCTCAAATAAGCTAAAGAAAAATTATCGCTGGTTTCAACAAAAGCATGATGCTGCTCACAAACTCAGATTTACTACTTTGCAAAAAGTATGCGCAGCAATTAGCATGTTGGCAAATGGAGGAGCAGCAGACCTGGTGGACAACTATTACCATCTAGCTCCACGTACTGCTAGGGATCTTAGTACAATCCGGATTTATAAACCGATCCGTTTTTCATACAGATTGGATCGATTTGGATTGTGTCTCAACGGATTCGGATTGGATTCGGATCGTAATTCTACAATCCGAATTGTAAACAGATTGAGATCTATGGATCCGTCGGATTTTTCTGATCCGTCATTATAATTATAGAGTAATGGATCAAAGTTTTAACAATGCTGTGGTAAGGTATATATATATACTCAAATAAAGAAGAGAGTAAGTTTTTGTATATTATTATATATTTGAATAGAGCAGTTGAACAGAAAAGTAGTAATGGCTGTGGTATTTATAGATATGAATTTAACAGGAAAATAAGATAAGTATAAAAAAATGATAACAGAATAAGTCTTGTGAGAATCTTTCAGGTGTTTTATTATATGAAAATAATATTAAGATAAAAAGATATATCCTCCTTATTTCTATTACAAGTAAGTTTTATATATATATGTTTTAGATGTGTATTTTCCTGTATTTGTAGATAATGTTATATGATGTTAAGTTGTGTATTATGTGATTGTGAATAAATAAATTATGTTTGATTATTATATTTGTATATTGTATATAAAGTGTTATTGTGGTAGAATTATTATTTGTGTATTTAGAAAGCAACCGATGTAAGATTATTTTATTGTTTTTTACATATAGTTTATATTTTAATTATCTGAGATGAAGGATTGACGTGTGCCATACGACATCACCCCCTCTCAGGTTGCTTCCATATTTGTTTTTGTTTGTTTATTTTGTTTTGTTTTGTTTTTATTTTATTTTATTTTATTTTTATTTTTTATTTATTCATTATTTATTTGTGCGTCTGTTGGATTTACGGAGTGGTTCCGTCGTTTGTGATTCTAGTGTCTTACGTTTCCTAGAATGTTGTTTATTATTTATTTTTTGATGAGGTTGTTCTCCAAGTCGTTTCCAATAATCATGTATTGGCTTGGGTTGAGTAAAAGTGTCAGCTTTTTGCCAAGTATCATCTTTTTCTTCATAACCTACCCATCGTACTTTATATTCATATACACCAGTTTCTATTTCTCGGTGTGCTACTATTGCTTTTACTTCATATAATTCATCACAGGGAATTACTTCATCTTGTGAGATAAGTTTCAATCGGTTAGGTGGATAATTTGATGCTTGCAAATTTCCAAGTTCATCTTTAAGTACATATGAACCACCACGAGTTTTTCGTACTACTTGATAAGGACCGTCATACTCATTTTCAAGTTTACTTCCTTTATCTGTTACTCTAACCATGACATGGCTGTTTGGTGGGAAATCAACAATCATATGTTTTTTATTAAATTTTTGTGCTTGTACATCAAGTATGGCTTGTACTCGTTCGTTAATGGCGGGAAATACAACTGTTTCCATTTTATGAATTCTTTTTTTAAGTTCTTCATATGATAATGGTTCTAATCCTACTTCGTTTCTGAAGTCTTGGAATTGATTCATTTTATGAGCAAACATTAATGTGTATGGCGCAGTGTCCGTACGTTTTGATATTTTTGCATTAATGGCCAGTTGAACACCAGGAACAAATACATCCCATGACTTAATTGCACCTCTTATACTTTTTCTTATAGCACGTACAGATGTTTAAACATATCTTTCAGCTGGGTTAGAACGGGCATGATAAGGAGTACTTTTACGATGATAAATACCAGCCGCTTCTGTTAGCTTAGACATGATTGAATTGACAAATTCAGAACCCCAATCTGTATTTATATAGCGTGGAAAAGAGAAATCTTGAAAGATTTGTATTAATATCTTTGCTACAGTATCCGATTGTTTATTTGGAATTGCACGAAGTATAGTAAATTTTGTACATAAATCTACAGCAACTAGAAGATAATTATTTCCAGAGAGTGTAGTTTTGAATGGACCAGCTAAATCTATTGCCCAATGATCTGCAGGTAAATAAGATTGTAAAGGTCTTAATGGATGATAACCATGTTTTATTATATTATTTTTTGCACATATATCACAAGCACGTACGATACTTAATGCTTGGTGAAAAATACCGTTCCAATTTAATCCTTGACTTCGTAAGCCTTTTGTCATAGCTTCAGCGCCAAAGTGACCGAAGTTGTGCTGATCTAATAATAATTTGTGGCGATCTTCCACTGGGGGTGTGATCATATCAACAAATGGATTATCAGCATGTAAGGATCGTAAATGTAAAGCATTGTTTAAATCAAGTTTTGCATTACTAAAACTGTTTGATTGCGGAAGTGTATGTCTCGGTTGTGTAGAAACTGGAGCATTACCCCCTCTCAAAGAGTCAATATCATCTATGTCTTCATATAAACGGCTTAGTAGGTCTGGAAGTGTATTTTGTAAACCAGGAATATGAGCAATTTTCATACCAGGATAAGATAAAATAGTTTCAAACCAGTTAATCATCATACGATTAGCAATTGGCTGTGTTTGTAACCAACATAAAGAGCGATGATCAGTATGAAGTTCAAATTCTCGACCATATATATATTGGTGAAATTTGTGAAGAGCGAAAATGATAGCAAGAAGTTCTTTCTTGGTTGTGGAATAATTTCTTTCTGACTTTGATAATGTACGGGACATGAAAGCAATATGTCTTGTTTCATTGTTAATTATTTGATAAAGAACACAAGCTATACCAGAATTACTAGCGTCAGTGCCAATATAAAATTTTTCATTTAAATTTGGATAGCGTAAAATAGGAGCTTTAGTCAATATTTGTCATACAGTGTCAAAAGCTTTTTGTTGTGCGACGCCCCATTTGCCTGTAAGAGTCTTTTCATGACGTAAAATATCAATGGGAGACATAATTTTGGCACAGTTGGGTATGGACGAACGAAAATAATTAATTAGACCGCCGAATTTCATGCAATCCTTGCCTGTTTTTAAAGGTGGATAGTCTAAGACGGTTGTTACTTTACGAACGTCTAGAGCGATACCTTTAGAAGAAATACAGAATCCGAGTAAATGTGTGCTAGATTGAGCATAATTACATTTGTCAAGATTAAGGATGAGATTGGCATCTGTTAAAATTTTAATAACTTGAGAGACATGATCTGCATGTTCTTGCATGTTTGTTGATGCGACGATAATGTCATCGATAAAACAGTTAACGAATGAAAGATCATAGAATAAAAGATTCATAACTCGTTGAAAAGCACTACTAAGAGTTTTTAATCCAAAACAACCTTTTGCATACGAGTATTGTTTTCCTAAGAACGTAAAACTAAGTTTTTGTTGATGCTCTTGTAGAACAGGAAATCTTTCAAATGCAGCTTTTAAATCAAGTGTTGTGAAGACAGTACATCCACTTAATCGTGAAAAGATGTCTTGAATATTATTGATAGGATGTCTATCGTTATTACATAAAGCATTATTAATTCCACGTGTATCTAAGCAGAGACAATGTTTTTTAATACCATCGGGACCAGCTGCTTTAGGTACTGCTGTTAATGGTTGATTCCATGCTGTATTAACAGGAGCAGGAATGATAACACCTTCTCTTAACCAACGATTAATCGTTTCTTTTAATTCAGGGATTAAAGCTGATGGTAAAGGATATTGTGGTCTATATATCGTAATATTAGGTGGTGTATCTAACCGAATCATAGCTTCTGGTAAAGGACATTATGATGTAAGTGGAATATTTTCATTTTGAGTTAAAAATGGTTTTATTTTTGCATGAAAGCTAAGTTGTTGTTCTTTAGTTCCAGCAGGTGAATTATTAGGAGTAGGAACATCATGTGAAGTATCATCACTAATATGTGGATGTGGATTATCATCCCAAGATGTTGCGAGACCATGGATAGAAATACCCAGTTTTGGCATGAGATCCATCCCAATAGTCATTGTAGTATTTTCTGAAAGCGGTAAAGCTTCAAAGGTATGAGTGACTGTTTTGCCCCCATATTTTAAAAAAACATTTTTCACTTCCCCAACTCTTTTTCCTTCTAAACCCTCAATACATGTTATAACGGGAGCGTTATGTGTGAAAGGTATAATGGTAAAATTATTTTTATTTAAAAAATTTATATTAAGAGATGACCGATCCGCACCTGTATCCAGCAAGGCTAGCGTTCTTATTTTATTCTGTAAAATAATAGGAACAAAGATAGCGGAAGGTACGTTTGTGTCATTCAAAATAGTTGGTTCATTTTTTAAATGGTTCTTTTTAATATTGGTAGAATATTGTAATAAGGAATTGTATTGACCATTACCTTTGTTATTATTAGATGAGGAATTCATCAGTTCATCGTCATCGACCTCCAGCAAGTCTTCCAACTGCGGGGTGACACGGGACATACGGCTTCGTATGGTATTATTATTGTTATTATTATTATTATTAATGTTCGCACGTCTAGCACGAAGCATTTCGGCACACTGGTGACCCATCACAAAAGGAACACGGCGGCAGAAACGGCACCAATTCACCTTTGCGGCATTATATAGACCAGTGGAGCTACCTGGGAAACCACGATTATTATTATTCTGGCGATTACCAAAAAAGCTATTGTTGTTGTTATTGTTATTGCGAGAAGAACCAAGAACTTCTTTCAATTTATCACATTCCCAGCGACGATGGTTGGACTTAGGATGTAATGGACATGCATTTTTGTTGTTGATGGCTGGACCTTTTCCTTTGTTCTTTTTATTTTTATTATTGTTATTGTTGGACTTACGACGACGTTTCTTCGATGGTTTTTCTTCATCCGAGTCTTCATCTGAGTCACTTGAATCGTCGTCCGCCGAGGAAGGCGCCCAATCACTAGCTTCTGATGAAGTGTCCGCAGTGACAAGAGACTGTACGGTTTGTACTACTGGCTCAATGTGGTCGGGTATCTTGTCACCATGGTGATTGGCAATAAGAGTCCATGCTTGCTTTCGGTACCGTTTATTCAAGGAGCACAAGTAGTTGAAGATGAGGTCTTGATTGTTTGGGATACCGTATTTAAACGCGTACTCTTGCATTTTGTTCGAATATTCACGGAGAGGCTCAGTTTTTCCTTGCTTCATGGTCCGGATCCGGTGACGTCTGTAGAAGATCGTGTACGGAGAAGTGAAATATTTTTCAACTTCTACTCGGAAAGATGACCAGTTCGTGATTCCATCCTTTTTCATAGTTGTCAATAACCATGCTCGTCGATTGGCGTCACAAGTAAGAGGGATAAGACGGCGCCAGTTTTGTTCGACGTCAAGACCATGAGCACCGAGGTGGACTTCAAAGTCGTCCAGGAAAGTTTCCGCCGAGTCATAGCTTTCCCGACGCTTGTCATGACGGTGTTGACCCTTTAATTGGAACGCAGGTAAGTCTTTGGGAACGAGAGTGCTTTTGGATGAGGTAGCCTCTGTTTTTGTTGAAGAACGTGACTGATGTTGTTCTTGTAAAAGGTTTTCAATTATAGCGAGACGATGCTTCCAATCTTCATTCTGTTGAGCAAGGTTCTGCACTTCATCCATGTTACCTTTAATGGTGGCAACGTGCAATAAATTAGCACTGCGAGCGATTTGTTGTTGGAAATAGCGGGCTGTCAATGCAGGATCACTGCCGGGACCAAGGTCTTCTGGATTGATGTTATTCATACCATCTTGAACATCGGGGATCCACGGATCTTCACCCATCATGGTATCATCGGCATGAATGTTTTGAGATTGATTATTATTGTTAACGGGAGATTGGTTAACGGGAGATTGTTGGTTGTTGTTGGGGGATGAGTTGTTTGACATTATATGATAGTTCACAAGAAAAAAATGTGGTATTTATAGATATGAATTTAACAGGAAAATAAGATAAGTATAAAAAAATGATAACAGAATAAGTCTTGTGAGAATCTTTCAGGTGTTTTATTATATGAAAATAATATTAAGATAAAAAGATATATCCTCCTTATTTCTATTACAAGTAAGTTTTATATATATATGTTTTAGATGTGTATTTTCCTGTATTTGTAGATAATGTTATATGATGTTAAGTTGTGTATTATGTGATTGTGAATAAATAAATTATGTTTGATTATTATATTTGTATATTGTATATAAAGTGTTATTGTGGTAGAATTATTATTTGTGTATTTAGAAAGCAACCGATGTAAGATTATTTTATTGTTTTTTACATATAGTTTATATTTTAATTATCTGAGATGAAGGATTGACGTGTGCCATACGACAATGGCTTTAATATAGAAAAAAAATATTTGAAAATAAAAAAACAAACATTGAAGATTAAAAAGAGAGATTAATGAACTTAATTATTATAAAAAGAATTATGAACTTTTATTTGGTTGTAAACAGAAAAAAAACTTATACTTCTTTTTTTTCAGCATACTACTCGCCCCCACAAAAAAAAATCCACGTCATGTTATATTTCTACCACCACCATAATTTTTTTTTTCACTATAAACTTTTTTATCACTATAACTTTTTTTTTACTACTATAACTTTCCCACTATAATTTTTTTTCAGCTATAACTTTCTTTTCCATTGTAACTTCTTTTTTCCCATATTATAACTTTTTATTACTACAATTTTTTTTTACTACAATTCTTTTTTTATTATAACTTATTTATTTCCTATTATGTTTTTCAAACCAAAATAATAAAATCATCTAAAAACAATGCACCTCTGTTACCAATGTTTTACTTTTCTTAAACGATCTCAAACGACTACTATACACAATCTTGTAAAATACCTTCTCTCATGAAAAAATACTGTGACATCTACTATATAGTCTAAATTTTCATCTAATTGATTCTTTTGCATTACCGATTACGGATTCAATCCGGATTTTCACGAAACGGATTCGGATTGCAATTCTCTAATCCGTGGACAATCCGGATTTCTGAAAATCCGATCCGTTTCAAAACGGATCGGATTCGAAATGGTGCCAATCCGATCCGGATCGGTCTACTAAGAACCCTACTGCCAAGTATAGTTCTTATTATTTAACATATGGTCGTGATCCTGTTCTTCCTGGTGATTTCTTAAGGCCATATATTCCTGATCATGCTTTGAAAGATCCAAGGGTTATTGCTGAATTAACTGCTCAAGAACTCGAAAATTTGGACCAAGCTCGTGCTGCTGCAAAAGCTAGAATGGAGGCCATTAGTCAATATGATAAGGATCGTTGGGATAAGGCGTTGGATATCCGTGATTTTGATATTAGTGATTATGTAAAAATGACGCATGAAGGTCGTTATGGTCTGGAGCCGGTATATAAAGGTCCTTATGTTGTGGTTGATAAAAATTCGGATTTTGGTACCTATCAATTGGAAACAATTCAAGGAAAATTATTAGATTCGTGGGTCCATGTCGATCGTTTAGCTAAGGTGAATTTTGATCCTGAGCCTACTACTCCTTGGTTTGACCCAACGACAACTCGTCGGGAATGGCGTACAGCCATGAAATTACATGGTGAAGACGGTGTTGTTGACAAGGCAAAAATGCCCTCTGTTGAACCGGACCCAGTGGTGCCCCCTGGGTGGAATCTGCACATGGTCATTCCAACGATGTTCGAGGGCGAACATCAAGCAAGGGAGGGGGTATTGTCGCGTCTGAAGTGGGTTTTACTCCTAGTTCCGCATCAGCTTCAAATGTGACGGTGAAGCGACGATTCTAACCCAGGAATCCGGGTCGTCGCCGGGTAAATACTTCTGCCTAACGTATTTACCCATTGTTCCCTTTTGTCCCCTTATCCACGTTTTATATTATTTATTATTATTACCTTCCACGTTTCCCTCCCATTTTTAATATGGTTCTCTTTTATGATATTATAGAAGATCATTTTAATGATCTATAATTTATTATTTTTGTATTGCTTCTCATTGATCATATTAGTCAATATTCTGTTTTAATTTATTTTGATTTTCGTTATTTCTTATATATTAGCATGATAACGATCATGCGGTTTTGTATAATATTATTATTTAATAATATTATCGTTTCATATTCTTATTTGAAAATATTATTATTTTTATTTTTGTTTTTATATAAATACCATTCAAAATAATAATAATAAAAATTAACAATCAATTAACGAACGAATAAACGAACTAATCAATTGAACTATCTATCTATCTAATTATCAATTAGCCTACTTGTTTCTTATTTTACTTCCACACCTTCTTTATAATCATTTCCTTTGTGGCATAATTTATTGTGTTTCATCTACCTAAGAATCCTGGTTATTACTATTAACGT
This sequence comes from Circinella umbellata, assembly GCA_025093555.1. Lineage (NCBI taxonomy): Eukaryota > Fungi > Mucoromycota > Mucoromycetes > Mucorales > Lichtheimiaceae > Circinella > Circinella umbellata. The sequence goes on along the minus strand of JAIWNF010000033.1, from coordinate 403 downwards.
TAAGGTGCGGCGATTAGTCATATCAATTGACAACGGATCTGACAAATATGTCACGTGGTAGAGTTTCCCTTGTTGTAAAGTCTGTCAAAATCAATCAAAAGAAAAAGGTAAAAGTAAAAGTAAAAGGGATAGAAAAAGATAAAGATTTATTATTTTGCGGTTGAACCGCACATATTTATATGTACTTAAGTGGTCACATGACCACCCAAGGATCAAATTCTATATCACAAATCACGTGAACCTTTTCTTTGGTCTGACCAAACAAAACTACCACACAACGTGTCAATACCCCCTACAAGACCAAAGTAAAGGAGCGGAAGACAGTTGATAGGCAACAAAAAGAGAAATGACATGATAGATAACAGGATAAAACGATAAGACAAAAATAATAAAAAGACATCGG